>JBCNYG010000001.1:24112980-24123952 GCA_039654305.1 Porochilus rendahli
ATAGCGAGCATGTTTTCTTTCTTGTTTTCTTTTTTTGAATGATGCACTTCTCTGTAAGACTTTCTATAATAATTTCTATAATTCTATCTCTGTAAGATGCTATAAATGTATAAGCTAATAAATATGAACAGATGGTTGCTGTAGACGTCTGCAGCCTTCTCCCTGTGTGAATCTAAAGCATTGGCTACTGCAGGTCAGATGTGAATGTTATGCCGAATATTGCTGAACATGATGGGATTTGTGTAAACTGCTTGCTAAAAAGATTCTATCTGCATACATGCTTTTGTTGGTATACCTTTACATGAGCTAAAGAATATTATATGCATCTTTAAACTGAACAGGTTTAATTAATTATTTTAAAAATATACACTTCATGCTCTCTCTATCTCATACAAATGAATAGATAAACAAGCTTGGGCTAATTACAGTATAGTGACAAAGCCTTGTTATTGTACTTGGCATAGTACAGCATCTTTTGGTATGTAAATAAGACCAGCCAGGAGAGCTTTGGTCAGGGTGAGGGATACAGAAGATCAGCCAGCCAGTCTGAATTGCCACAGGCTGTTTACATATCTGCTCTCTGCTCTACGCCACAGGTTTTCGGCTTTCAGCCAAGCAGTAGTCCTGCTGGAAATGTAACATGCACATATCTGAGAGCATGCATGCATCTCTGTAGCTTTCAGAGAGAAGGGCTCCATGTCCTGTAGGATCCATTAACTGCATCCTGTAGCATAATCTAAAATAGCCAATCAAGACAAAATCTTGTTGAGTGAGAGATGTTCAGTTCACCTAAGCTTCTTAAAATTATCTTTTTTCTTATAAGGTCTAAAAGATGAGGCTTTATTGTGAGAAAGTTCTGCCTACACACCCTTAAGACACACCCCAAGTCAACAAGCTATTCGTTCTTTCAACTGATTTCAGAGCAAACCTTCACCTCTCCCAGCTGGAAACACTCAACAAAAACTTGTTTCCAAAAACAAACATGTTTGGACCACGACTACACTATTCCTGGCTTTTACAATTATGTAGGTCAACATACTCAAAAGTATGACCCAGTGATGTCCAGACAAGATCAGGTTCCACCAGTGTTTGGGTTTTCTCAAGCTTTTCTCCACAGCTCTTTTATCTCAAGCGTGCCTGTTATGGATGTTATGTTTTGGCTCGTTTACTTTTTTTAAAGAAAAAAAGCACCCTATCGATTTTAGCTTTCTATATACATTGTATAAGTTAAGTCGGTCATATTCTATATTCTAAATACAGCAGCAACAGTCACCTACACGGCTGAAAACTGGCGGAGAAATGTGGAAACGTCGCCATCTATTGGTTGCATCAGCAAATGACATCAGTTTGTTTTGACAAAATTTGTGAGGCACAGAATAAGAGGCAGAAAAGACATATTACACATTTTTTAAAAAGCAAATTTTACAACCTCGTGAAAAAAATATGAAGTGATAAGCCAATTTCAAAATAATTCCAAATCAATGAGATAAATAAATAATTTATAAATTTTTTTATTGACCTGAAAAATCCATAAATAAAAGTGGTCTAACAAGCCACAGTCAAATGAATCATCATATCATTAAATATACTTAAAAAAAGGCACATAAATAAAACTAACCAGTCTACCATTACTTTAAAATCAATTCAGCAGCATTTGAGGTCAAAAATAAACTAGTGGAGAAAATGAAATGTGAAGATTCATGTATCACACCAAAATACAGACCAAATAATAATAAAAAGCACATATAAAAAGTGTAGCAGCTAAAAAAAAAAAGGAAAGGAAAAAAAGATGGTGGGGGTTGGGGAGGTTAACTGTTATAATCTGAGATTAAGCTTTTAAATTTTTTAAAGGTATACAATAAAAAGTGTATCATTTAGTTTCAATAATTTCAAATTACTACAGTTAATTACGACAGATTTCACATACTCATGGGGTTTAATTTTTCCTGTGATTACAAAAAAGCAGGGGATCAGATATATATATATAAAAAAAAAGGGTACACTCCAACTGATTGCAACTGAAACCGTTGTCTCCAGCATACATCTGTATGTCTAGAATCTACTTACACATATTTTACATTACATAAATGCCTATTTCAATTTTTATTTCCATCCTGATATAGAACAAATGTCCATGTATGCTTTTCAGGAGTTCAAGATGTCCACCGCCACCAGGCTACTTTTACTCTGTCCCACACTGCTTCAAGAGAATCCACTGCAGGACGCACATCAATGATAGAGAACTGGTATGTGTTCTTGTCAAGGTCTCCTTCATAATAATCAATCACATACCGAACCTCTTTTCCACAGCGATCTACAATCCAGTCATGGCGGTCGAAGGGTAGTTCATATCTACACATCACACACACACACACGGACTAAATTAAACACAACCTCGATAAAAGGTTAGAATATACCGTTCAGGGAATGCTGCGGAATTTAGCTCATTATTCAAACAGGCTATGACTTCATACCCCATCCAATGACGTATCCTTGCTCTAGGTGAAAGCTCCTTTGCTTTCCCACCAAACCGTTTCAAAGATGGGCCACATGGACATTCACTATAAACCAGAAACAAAGAAAACTGTTATGTCAAATGAGTATTAAAATGGATAACGAATTAGCATTACCAGTGAGACTGAAAAGGCACTGACACATTGGCCATTGCCATCAAGAGAGAAAAGCCAACGGGTCAAAATATAGTGAAACCTCACAAGACAAGCCCCTCTTTATACAAGTGTTGCCACATACGAGCCCTGAACTTACTAAAAATATGCTTTTGATATTCGAGCTCATGTCTCGCTACACAAGTGTTACAAAAGGTTTTGTACATATTCGCATGGGTGTGTCTTGGGTTTCCAGTCAGTAGTTCAGTGTTCACACAGCATCAAGATATATTCAGATCTTTGTGGTTTTTCTGCGCATAGCTCAGAATATCCAAGAAATTATGGCTGTCTGACGTAAAGTGAAAATGTCAAACATTAAGGCTTTGAAAGTCAGACAGTTTGACGGAGGCCAAACGATTTAGGTTACACTGCATTACACTTCAGCTGAACTTTCACACTATCACACCCAGAACTACTTCAAATGAAACGCCTCTATACCGACACCATACAATTCATGATCATGCAGCACCAACGCAGTGTATTAAACCATGGAAATAGAGATCCATAGCTACAGTTAAAGGTAAAAACTTGCATACATTGTTTACATCCTTGCATATGTAAACACAATATAAGCTTCTACAAGAATGTTTGTCTGATGCTTGTAAACGTTAGT
Organism: Porochilus rendahli; assembly: GCA_039654305.1. NCBI lineage: Eukaryota > Metazoa > Chordata > Actinopteri > Siluriformes > Plotosidae > Porochilus > Porochilus rendahli. Next base: position 24,116,260 of record JBCNYG010000001.1, read on the forward strand.
TCATATTATGAGCATGTGTACCTAGTTTTATTTTTTTCAGAAGTCACAAGTTTATATCTGACTTATCTTAGTGTAATATCTGTATACACTTATTTTTACTATAATGTCTTATATGAACTGACAAATTCACATCATATTCTCGCTATTTTGTGCACTTGTGAGAGTGAAACAGCAGTCTTTTCAAACTGGCTAATGCAATGTATAAATGGATTTTAACTTTGAAAATGTAAGAAGAAAAAAAACCCTGATAATAAAAATATACATATGTTCATGTGTAACAAGAGAGTTTCGGTTCACAACCAACAACACAATGGGATATTAGCAACTCTGAGCACTTCATAGTCATTGTTGGTACCAGAGCTGCTGCTCTCTAGAGTTTACATAATTAAAAAGAAAAAAAAAAACACCTGTTGCTAAAATGTCATTACAGAAACTGGCAGCATTATTCCACTCCTTTCCAGTGTGGTGAACAGAAAAGCATCTTATAGGCACAAACCTGGGGTTACAACTCTAAAAATGAGCATGATGTGATGAGCATAATATGGACAGTCTACTACTATAAGTGGTACAGTACAACCACCATTTACTCACTGAACATGCAGTGCTTCCCACTTCAGGATCTCCTCCCAAGCCTGTTCATTGTTGCGGTTGTGGATTTTGATGATGTTTGTCATGTCATCAGGGGAAAGATCATCATCCTTCCAACGCCACCTATATAAACAGATCATTCCAATATTTCTCTACTTAGAATCTGATAATTCATCCAGCACTACATTTGTCCAGATACCATAATGATTTCAACTTACTGTCCTTCTCATTAGCTTCTTATATAAACTTCTTAATAGCTGAATTTACCATCAATAGCAAAAACAATGAACAACATTGTTTTTGTGTTAGTTAATAGGTTTCGATTTGTGCTATTTTCCTTTATCTAATTAAAGCAGGGATGCACTATATTTGATTACATCAAGTCTACTAAAGTACAATGAAGCCATCTGCTACTTCACCACAGCTACAGAAGCTAAAGGGACATTTACCTGATCAGTCTGTTTGTTTGTGCCTGCCTATAAGCAAAACTGCACTTTTAGGTTTTTTTTTTGTTTTTACCATTTTATACACACCATGTGGAGTCAGTTCCTGTGTAATAATGGTCAAAGGCATGGATGTGGCTGCACTATGACTCATTCGATACATGATTTAATTAGATTCACAATTAAATTTTCCCACAATGTGAACATACATGTGTACATTTCTTCATAACCAACAATAATTTAACTTAAAATAATTGAAAACTAAAACAAATTTAAACTAACAGTATAATATAAAATAGGCCTTTTACTAAGAAACCATTTATGAATTTTTGTAGATGAAGACTATAGTCAAGTTTCAACATAATATAACTACTTTCATTTGCTTCTCCTTTCTTTAGCCTTCAGTAGTTCGTAAAGATTTAATGGTAAATCTATTTGTACACTCAATAACGCGAAACCTCCTTCCCACTGATCTGTTGTGTGTGTTACTTTCTTCTATGGTAAGATCACATGCCTTCCCTCTGCAGTATGTTATATTGCCCTCTGTTGTCTAAAACTAAATTTAAATATTATTTTGATGACAACAGTCCTAGGTTTTTACCATGATTTTCAAGTGCACAGCATTTTGATTATGCCCAACTATTATTCAATACCAATATCTATAGCTCTAAACATCATCCTGTATAGTTAACCTTGTGAAAAGCAAGACACAAGTCATTTTCTAATTAATTCACTCAAATACACAAATACACATACTAAGCAAAGATTTTAACTTTTCTAACGCATCTACAAATTTATCTGATCCTGCTGAGCATAGCCAGAAAATCTACCCTGAATGATAAATAAACTTATGGTCACCATATGACCTAAGCAGTTGAGGGAGAACGCTTTTAAATCATTTTAGGCCTGACATGCTGAGACTTCAATATTCTCTTATATTCAACACCTGAGTAAAAAACAAACACCACCCAATGACTCCTAGTAGTAGTATTAAGTACTTTTTATTTTATTAATTTTGATTTGAGAGGCAATCTCTTATTTAAAATTTCTAATTTAAAATTAGATTATTTAAAAAAAAAAAAAAAAAAACACTCTCTATAGGTTTGCGTGCTATATGAATGATAAATGCTCAGTTTGCTAATTAATTAATCAAAAGTTAAAGAAGTATCCAGTTTTTACCACTGGCTAGAATTTATTAAATTAATTAATTAATTAATTTAATTAATTTGTTGATTTGCTGAATAGCCAATCATTTTTTATTACTGAAATTAAGACTAGCCTAAACTAGTATTAAGAAAGAAAAATGAATAACTTGTTACTTAGCTTGATAACATACACTGAGCAGCCATAACATTATAAGCATTTTGAACACTAAGCAGGAATGAACACTTGAAGTGAACAACAGTGATTATCTCATTGCAGTGGTTCCACATATTATTTTTGCTGGGCTGTTTGATGTAAGCTTTTATCATGCACTTCCCTTTAAGTCATTTACCATTTATCTTAGCTAATGCTCACAAGTTGGGCTAAGAGAAACTTACATAAATGAGTCCACAAATGTGAATGTCGATGCGCTGTAAATGAAATCTGGCAACATTTCGAACAGGCCTACATGTGTGTGAAAACCACTGGCCATAGTGACTATACTCTGGTTATGTCCACTGATAAATATCCTTTGGGCTCCCAATTCGATATTACAAAATTTTCCCTTTTTTTTTTTAAATGTGTAAAGGCCACAGGCCAATCAGGTGGTGTTAACATTACGTTTAAACAATGTATTCAAAATTTACCTCAAAATGATTTTCCAATTAGAAGTTCATGTTTGTTAGAGAGGCAAACAAAACACCTCATTTTATAGGATTCTTTGGCAGGCAGGGCAGGCGTCTAGCTTATCATCCATTACATTTTTTTTTTTTACTAAAGCTCTATTTATTTTGTGTAACATGAGAAGGTAAACAAAGATGTCAAATTATCATGATTTTGGAGGGGTGTGTTTTATTTTTTGCTAAACTTACCTGGATGATAAACTAAAATGACCGATAACTAAATTGAAGCCACCTAATTTATAAACCAAGTACATTGATGGAATGAGTGAAGAGACAATTAAGATTTATAGCAAATAGTTTAAAGATCTAATCTTAGAAGTACAGGTAGGTCCAATGAATCCATATCGTCAACAGTGTCAAATTGTTGATCAGTAATTGCACAGCTTAGAGCTATTTGAACACAGTGACCTCAATTTGACCAGGAAAAGTAGGTCAAGGTCATGTTATCCTGAAAAAATTCAAGAGGGAGTTGAGTTGGAATTATGTTGAAAATATGAAGTTCCTGCAACAAACTGATGATCAGAAATCACGCAGCAAAAGTGCATGACAGCTGGATAGACAGACAGCCTGACAAATAGCATTCTCATATCCCCCTCTTTACTCTGAGTGTTGGCAAGGGATGAAAAGTAGATGTACAGTATAGCACTCAAGTACTTTCTTGGCCCATTAGAAACACATGGTTTTGACGATTCCATGTGAACACATGGTTGTGATGAAAGAGAAACAAATTTGCTCAGTTAGGCATTCAATTCACATCGATGAAAACTAAACTATACCACTGTTTGAACCTGGGCTATTGTTATTCAGCATGCAACAGAAATGTTAAAAACATACCCCTTCCTCAACATGGCATTCCAAAACATTTGTTCTGAAGGGTACACCCAGTTTTTATCTGTTCCAAATCTAGGAATTGTGGACTCTGCTCTGTTAAGTGGCAGATGGAAAGGCTGGTCTGGCGCTGGCTGTTGGTTTGGTGGTGGCATCTAAGACAAAAAAAAAAAGAGTCGGTTTGTAGTTCTTCGTTTTAGAATGAAGCAATTAGAATATCCAGAAGTAATATTACAGGTACCATGTTTGTTGGATCAATGTCAGATGTTTCTTTTGCAGCCTTCATTGGACACTCCACAAAGTCATAGGCTTTCTCCTGGTGCACTGGTCCTGCAGGAGCTGCAGCCTGATGCATGGGGCACTCAGATGGAGGAGAACCTTGAAATTTATATGTTTCCATGAGAATTAAATCTTTTCCATTTATTATCAATGTATGGCCTAAGCTTCTCAACAGACTTACTTTCCTGCCGTGCCTGGTGCATTGGACAGCCCTTTGGAGGACCACTTCTGCTGTCAAACTGAGCATCTGCTTCAACAGTGGCAGCAGGACTGGATACTGAACCATCCATCCTAAAATCCTGGTCTCTTCTGTTAAAATAAAAATAACAACAATTATTTATTATTAATAATAATAATATTACTCAATCCATAAAGAGTCTTGAATAGCCAAATGACAGAACATACAGTAAGCTACCTGTATTCTCGAAGTAGGGCATCCGGGTTAAATAAGTTACACAGTCCAGCTAACAACAATGATCTCAGTTAACGTGACCAGCAGCACTCATTTTCGTGTGGGGGGAAAACAAACTATACAGTTCAGATAAGGTTTTATGAATTATTATCGTTCCCAAAAGTTGCTGTGTAGTGGGCTGTACGTCCAATGTAAAGAAAAACAGTCTATTTATGTTTCATATGTTGCCACTAAGTGATGTAGTTAGTGGCCAAGAGCTATCAGGTGTGCACTAAAGCTTTTTTTAACACAATTAAAACGCAATTAAAACAGTTTAAGATGGGAATTGTAATACTATTTACATGTTGCCACCAACATTAATCTTGCATTAAATAAAAAAAAACATTAGGAAATTGAAATACATGGACTGAAAAAATTAAAATAGTTATTGACTGATTGTACTTAGTTTACTACTACTTATTGTTGGCTTTCATAACAGCATGGATGACAAGAGTACAAAAACGTATAAATACCAACAAGGAAAATCTGATCAGATCAGATAATGGCAAATATCTGGCTACTCCACATTTGGTCATTCCAAAGGACTGTTAATATCTGCTGGTAGCCTTTATGCGTAAAATTTTAAACCGACTCGAGCTAATTTCTACTTTTGTAATTTAAAGCCTCAGGGGCCAACTTATCTTGACACTGGTATGATATTTCAGTCAAGCTAACTAAGAAAACAACAGAATAACATGAACATGTGATCACAGGCTGGAAAGCAATATTTTCCCACGTCAAATATGACGGGCTGGTTTTTAAGTAATTGTGACGTCACACAGACTGCGAGAATTGCCTTTAAACTAATGAATAATAGTAACTTATTTATTAGAGCACGTTTAAATTAATCTGACCTGTAATGGAAAACTGAGAAAAATCAAATGAACTAACCCTCAACAACCAGGAATTATTATTATTTTTTTTTTTTTACGTAAAAAGCCATTCATATTCTCCATGAAATCAGTTACAGTTCAGCTAACAACAATGATCTATTACTGGATTTGTGCCACTGACGTATAATGAATAACACGATAATAAACAGAGCTATAAGAAATAATGTGACCATATTCATAAAAACTGTCCATCATGCGAAGCTAGCTAACTCTTCATACTTATAATTATAGATGTAAACTATTCTTACGAATGACACCCACCAAAAAAATTTATCCGTTCCACAGTAAATAATGCAAAAGAGCATAAAGAATAAAGTTTTATTTTTTTTTTGTTACCTTGTTAAATCAGCTCACACAAGCTCACACTTATAAATCCTCAATGTCAGCGTGCAACCAGGCACAGCCCACAATCCTCTGCGGCTTCTTCGTCTAATTGAACTTAAACACATGAAATGTTATTACTGCCACCTAGAGGAGACATGGTGTCACATCCCTTTACACACTCAAAACCTCCTGAGGGTCTGACCTTGCAGTCTAGCACACAAAGGTAAACACGTCAATCAATCTTAGTGATACATTAACATTATAAAATATAAATACTGGGACATTGAGTTAAAGTCCATCCTGTATCAATTCAGGACATTATACATTGTATAACTGATGATGATTCTCAGGTATGTAGATATAAATCTTACATTTAAATAGAAAATGACCTTCTGTTTAGATTTCCTGTAATTATTCCTATTAATTTTGCATTTATTATTACACTAGAAATTAAATTTCTAAATATGGGGCTTTTGACCTTATGAATAGTGGTATGTTCGTTTTAACTATATTAGTATGGCTAATTTCGTTTAATTCTTTTTTCATCCCTGCTCTAAGCATATCCGCTTCCACACATATCATGTTTTTACACTGTTACCAGACACCCAGAGTGACTAACAAAACTTGTTTATGCTGCCTGGAAGTCCAGGAAGCAAGAAAAGACATACAAGTTAAGGGATTTTAAATTAAAAGAGTAAGTATTAGTTTAAGTTCTGGTTTCATCACCAAACCCAGTCTCATTTTTGTTATTATGGGGAAATTTGTACCTTCTGCCATACGAGGCCAGAACAGAAAAAACACTTGACGCATGCCTTCCTTGTCTCTTAAGGGCAGTGGTGGCTCCGTGGGTGAGGCTCTGGGTTGCTAATCAGAAGGTGTAGGGACAAGTCCCACTACCACCAAACTACCACTGTTGGGCCCCTGAACAAAACCCTTAACCCTTATTTAACTCAGTTGTATAAATTAGATCCAAATGTATGTCACTATGGATAAGGACATCTGCCACATGCTGTAAATGTAAATGTTTAGGTATGTTCAGGGGGTTCCTGATGAGTTATACTAGCGGTACTTTCCATCTCCGAAAAGCATTCTAATACACTGATTTGCTCATGTCATGCAGTGTTCCTGGGATCCATTATGACCCCTGAAGATGAATGAATGAATTAAGATTAACCATTTATTTATTTGTTTGTTGGTTGGTTTCTTTGTTTATTTATTGGTGTTTTATTGAAAGACCACATTACTCTTCATTACTCCTTTAACACATATTTCACTTCAGTTTAGGTGTGCTGTTTCTACCGCTGGTATGTTCACAGCATCAGGGCTGGATAAGCTCCCCTGATCATCCTCTGGCATATCCCAACAACCGCACAATGAACTGGACGCTGTGCACTTCTCCAGGGTATGCTGTATCCCTGACTCTCATTCACCTGGACCTAGAGGAGAGTGAACACTGTGAACACGATGCTCTCATGGTCAGTTATTGTGTGCAATAAAAAAGCTAATTTTCATGTTACACTGTAATACTGGCTTGTTTTTTTACAGATGCTCCTTCTTTTATTCCAACTCATATTATTACATGTTTTACTTGCTTTTGACTCTCACACATCAGTTTTTCTCTCTTCAGATATTCACTGGCTCGCGTCTGATCAAGTCTCTGTGTGGCAACATGTCCTACACCAAGATGCAGGCTTCTATCAATCCTCATCTTCATTCTTCCTCTGGAGGTTGTTTATCTATTCATTTCTATTCAGATGTCTCATTCCCACAGGTTCATACTGGATTCAGTGGCTTCTACCAAACACGAGGTAAGACATTTGAATAAGTATTTGAGTACATGATACAACATGATAAAACTTTAATACACTGGTACTCTAGTATGTTGTGTATAAAATAAAATTAAACTCAAGTCCAGTTGACAGTGAAGTTATTTCAGACTGGCAAAAGGAAAAGATCTGAAAGGCTTTGAAATCACTTTATATTTGGGGTAAGGATGAAGTTCAGTCCCAAAAGCCTACTCATCTGGCCAATGTTTTAATAGAATTTAACATAATTCAACAG
>JBCNYG010000001.1:24132844-24143242 GCA_039654305.1 Porochilus rendahli
TTACTGAAACAAAACTGTATATTTGTTTTCCGGACCCCTTGACCTACTTCTCAATGCCACAGAGGCAAAACTGTATAATATTAGGTTACCGCACATTTACTTGCTGCATGCTGGAGCTGGGGCTTTCAAACTAGCTATGCTAGTTCTATATTGGCATATTATGAAATGGTCCTTTTATCAGGAGTAGCTGGACCCCTGTGGTCTAATTTATTTTTCTTTTTTTGTTTGAATCTTTACTTTACTTTCCATTTATTTATTTGTGTTTGTTTGTTTGTTTGTTTATTATGCCAGTTACTTCTTATAAAAAAAAAGAAAATTATATGCAAAGAGATGATCTGTTATGCTCCATGTTGCTCTCTCTCTCTCTCTCTCTCTCTCTCTCTATCCAATCTACTTAAACAACTTAGAGAATGTTAATCAAAATGATAATATTACACTCTTTACTTGTTATATTTTTATCACATAACTGGCATTGCTAAACACAACGAATTCATGATATTTGTAGGGTGCATTTCTTTAAATTTCCTGCAAAAAAAATTATCTTAAGAGGTGTCACTTTTTAAAGCTTGAAAACTCACAGAAGTAGAGAAACAGTTCTTGACTTTAATACATGGAAGTGTTACTTTCAAAAATTCACAGTACAAGATATGCAGTGTAAAAAAAATACAACTCTGGCATGTTTGAGCAAGAAACTGCATCCTGTCCACTTTTTTTATTATTATTCTGTTGATGCAGTCTGACTGTTTCAGGAGTTTCAGCAGAACTTGGATTTGCTCTGTGTTTTTAACTGTTTCAGCTGGCACAGCATGAACTGTGTCTCTAGACATAATTTCTCACTATGTATACACTTATTTCTTCTTCTGTAATTTCTGGGTGAAAGCCTGTGGCCAGACCTGAGGAGCACTCAGTCCAGGTTGGGTCCGGGTTGGGTCTGGTTGAACAGTATACAGTACATGAAAGAAACAACTGTTAGTCTGAACTTGTGAAAGTCAACATACTGTGATTTCACCCAGACTTGTATTTTATAAGTCCAGTTTCAGTTACACAATAATTTCCTCTTTTCTAACATCATGTAAACATACTGATTGTTACAGACATCTTTATGGCACCACTTTGTGGCGATTGTGCTCCCTAACACCAGTAGCATCCTTCAGTAGGATAATGCACCCTGTCCTGATGCGAAAACTTTTTAGGAGTGGTTTGTCGGAAATTGGCCTCCAAATTCCCAATCTGTGGTATGTACTAGACAATCACATTATCGCTGAGGACTGTTTGGTGCCAGATACAATAGTACACCCTCAGATGTCTCTGCATTGGGTTAGAGCCATTTTAGTGTCACTAGCAGTGTTGGTTAAGTAAGAAAGTAGGCTAAGTAAGAATAATATGCTTTAGGTGTCTTATTGCTGATTTGGTATATAGTAAGTACTAACCAGTATTTTATGTTTTCTGTGCAGGTATACGCTGGGCATAATAATTTATTACAAATGGAAAGGTTTATCACTCTTAATATTTCATCAGTGCATGTACATTTAAACTTCACTAAAGGTTATGACAATGATATTGGTCTAATTAAACTCAAGTCACCCATCAGATTCAGTGAGACTATCAGGCCAGTTTGTCTACCACCCAGGGATGCTGAACTGGAGGGTTACAAAGGGTAATAACATTTTATCCATGTATTGCATGTTCAGCTTTTTTTTCCCTTTTCTTTTCTTATTTTTTTAAATAATTTTTTAATGATTGTATTCTAGGTTGGTGTCTGGTTATGGCCTGACTGAAGATCTTAAAATTCCCAATAAACTAATGTATGTGGATCTTTTTACTGTAGATAAAAAAAAATGTAGAGATTCATTTGAAGAGATTAGAAAAAATGATGGCAGCATTCCTCATATTACGGACAATATGTTTTGTGCTCAAGGTACTGTGGCTGAAAAGGACTCATGCAGAGGTGATAGTGGATCAGCCTTTGTTGTACAAAAAAATGGTGTGCATTTCGCATCAGGTATAGTTAGCTGGGGCATATCCTGTGGCAAGAAAGACACATATGGCGTGTATACTAAAGTGTCACGGTATCTGGACTGGATAAACAAGACAATGAATGAAAACTAGTGGCAGGTTCTAGTGCCCATTTTTTCGTCCTACCAGTTATATATGGGTATAATTGTTACAGTCATGTCATCTTCAGTTATGCACTTTGTTATAATTTGAAATGTTTCAGAATGTTAAAACATTGAAAATGCAGTAGACATAAAAAGAAATGTTATTGTTCGCTATCATACTCTGACTCTGAAAAATCTTTTGTATGGTGTAATTGTACTGTATAATATGATGTCCTGCAAAGCTTTTCAAGGTGTACCCTGCCTTCGGAGATAGGCACCAACCTCCCTGTGACGCTAGTAGGATTAAGTAGTTTGGCAAACGAGTGAGTGAGTGTGACTATACAATATGAATTATATTTGAATATTTTAGTACTAGTAAGTTGACTTAATTGTATCGAATAGCATGAATAAGATTCAAGCAAATATGTTGATGTCTACACTTTCTTAGTGTTGGTTTTACTGGAATTCACTTGTAGATATTAAAATGTTTAAATTCCTTTTTAAATTACTTTTACTATGTGAAGCTGCTTTGTGTCAATTGTAAAAAGCACTATAGAAATAAAACTAAATTGAATTGTATTGAATTAAGTCAATTTAATGCACATTGTGTATGGTGTGGATCACAGAGAATTTCTACACATCAGATCAGTTACATTACTCAATACACTCAGCTGAATCACTACATCCCGATTTCCTTCTGCTTGCTGAATCCAAATTTAAAACACTTTTCACCACCCCAGCTCCCAACTCGTGTGCCTATTTATTGCATAGGTTTTACTATCAGTTTCAATTTGTGAATAATCAAGGTCATCTATGTGTCTTATGTTTGTTTCAGTGGCTAAAATAGCCTAAAATTATTAGCTATAGGAATTATATAATTATATAATTATAAGTAAATTTATTAATTATTAGCTATTTAGACTGCAGCAAATTTTCTTGCTGCACAATTTTCTTGTACTTTCAACCACATGACAACATTAAATAAAGGAAGTTCTCTTTAATTAATGATTATAATTTGGTGTCACACAAGTGAGAATGCAATTCCCTTTTAAGTCTAGTTCTTCTCAACGCTTCTTCTTCATGTCATCTCTGGGAGTTTTCCCTTGCCAAGCTTGATCATAGGTATGTATCAGATATACTGCAATAGCGTAAAGGAGGTGAAGATCAATGCTAGTTCTTGATAAGGTTATGCAGGAAACAAGATGCTGTGTCGGTGAGAACACAGGAATGACAACACGGAAATGAAATCTCTTTTCCAGCAGATCCAATGGCTGCGGTGCTTTTATTGTGTACACACAGCTTTGTAACACAGTTTTTCGTTCATTAACATAACAAGTGTTACAATAAAGCACTCCTCAAACAACCCAAAAATAAACAACCTTAGTCCCAGGCGAGTATTACAAATCTCCACAGGTGTAAAAGTGTGAAGAAAGGTAAAAGAGGCATGTCCGTAGGCTTAGCCGAACGCTGTAGTTATCGTTGTCCCAGAGTGACTACGTCACTTCCCGTGAGATGGAAGGAGGGACCGATCTATGCACCTTCAAAATAATAGCCTTTTATACAGCCGCCCCCAAATGTGCATTGCACATTTGTATCAGATAAAAGGCTCAGTCAGTCTTGGAGAATCTAGAGTTTGGAGGATAGTCTTCCTCTCCCGATGGAGGAGCTGGTAGCCTCACTAATCGAGCTACTGGTTGAGTGAAGATGTGCCCTTTAATGATCACAATAGCTGCTCTGACGCACCCATCATCACTTCGATGAACCTTAACCACACGACCAACTGGCCACTGGGCCCGTGGCAGCTGTGGCTCCACCAACATGATGACTGCTCCATCTTGTAGGTCAGGAGGAGAGGACTACCACTTCTGTCTGGTTTGCATACCAGGTAGGTACTCCCTTATGAATCTGGACCAGAATTGGTCTGCCAGAATCTGTGAATGTCGCTATCGTCTGCGACTCAAGATCTCAGCCTCGGGATACACCACTTGCGGGAGCGAGCCATCAGGCTGCCCCATGAGCAAACTGTTGGGTGTCACAGGGTCAATGTCAGCAATGTCAGCCGATACATAGCCTAGGGGTTTCGAGTTAAGGATGGCCTCAACTTCAAGAAGAACAGTGAGTAGCACTTCCTCAAGGATAGGCTGAGATCCAACACATGTGTAAAGTGCTGACTTGACGGACCGAACTTCCCGCTCCCATGCTTCACCGAAAGCAGCAAGAGGGTTAAAGTTGAACTTAATCTTCTGACGTGCGAGCTGTTGCAATGCTGCAACCATGCTCTCAAAGGCCTCCCTGAGTTCCCGTTCACCTCCTTTGAAATTAGTTCCCTGGTCTGACCATAGTTCTGCATGGGTTCCCCTTCTGGCGATGAACCGCCTCAGAACCATCAGATAAGGAGATCCAGATGTACTGCTCTGGTTGTTAAACATTTAAAGATGATACCCCAACGTTTCTCCTGACGTCTACCTGCCTTCACCATCATGGGTCCAAAACAATCAACACCCGTAGAGTAAAAGGCTGGTTTGTGTAGTCTGAGGCGAGCATCAGGAAGGTTGGCCATCCTTGGGATAGAAGGTTGTCCCCTCCAGCATTGACACTCCATTCATTGATACTTGCGGACGGCCTCTCGCCCAAGGATGATCCAGAATGACCTCCGCAATTCTGCAAAGACACGCTCAGGACCAGGGTAATGCAAATCACTGTCATACTTCTGAATGAGGAGACGAGTGACAGGATGAGATACATCAAGGACAACAGGATGTACAGGCAAGTCTGCGTCTTCCAATCGCCTAAGTTGTCCACCCACTCTTATCAATCCAGAGCTCTGGTCAAGGACAGGGGCTAAGGTGAGTAAGCGACTTGAGGACGACACTGGTTTCCCCATGGCTAGGAGCTTGAAGTCATCAGGAAAAGACTGGTTTTGAGCCCGCTGTAAGACTTTGGTTTCAGATTGTTGATAGTCCTCAGCTGTGAGTGGGTAGAAGAGGGGGTCGCTTCTTGAAGCTACTTTGCAGTGAACTCCACAAGCCAGGAACTAAACCTCTTGTCATCTGAACCATCACCTACGAGTGAAATGGTAGTAACTCCACAAAAGGCAGTTTTCCGGAGTTTGGCCTGATCCTCAAGTGGTTTAGTGCTGGGGCCCTTTGGCCAGCTGTCTAGAGTTTGTAGAAGGAACTGGGGTCCCTGGGCCCATCTGTTAGGATCCTTAAGTTCCTTTAGGGTTTTACCTCTAGTCAGGTCATCAGCAGGATTCTGGTCTGAACCCACATAGCGCCAGGTGCAATTCTCTGTCAATTCCTGTATCTCTGCGACTCTAGCCCCAACAAACACCTTGTAGCGGCAGGACTGGGAATGGAGCCAAGAAAGCACCGTCGTGAAGTCAGACCACAATATGGTGTTAGTCACCGCCAGGGTGTGTTCCTTTGCTAGGAGGCTGGCTAGTTGTGCAGCTACAAGAGCGGCACACAGTTCCAGGTGTGGAATAGAATGCACGCATTTAGGGGCTACTCTGGAACGAGCAACGATGAAAGAGAGGTGAACCTGACTCTCTTCTATCTCCGTCCTTGTGTAGGCTACTGCTCCATATGCCTGTTCAGAAGCATCGGCGAAGATGTGCACTTCACGATTGACAACCGCAAGGTCAAGATTTGTGTGTTCATAGGTTCGAGGAAAGTTAAGGAAGTGTAAGAACTGAAGCTCCTCCTCCCAACTGGACGAGGCTTGAATCAAGACTGCAGGTACGTTTGGGTCATCCCAACCTCGCTGCTTATCCCATAGTTGGTTGACAATGAGCTTCACGCTGGTTGAAAAAGGTAACAGGTTCCCTAGAGGATTATATTGGGAAGCCAGGACCTTGTAAATATTACGCAGGTTTGGGATATCATAAGACACAGGCCTGTGCTTGTAACTCAGGGAGTCTTTCTCCCAATTCCAACTAAGACCAAGGGTTGATTCCTGGGGGCTGATCCTGTCCTGTGCCAACCACAAGTCAAGGCTCTGAGATCTGGCATCTTGGGGTAAATCATCAAGAACACTTGGCTCATTGCAGGCCCACTGCCGCAACCCAAAGCCCGCAGAGGACAGAAGCTCTCTAAGGCATTTCACCAGCTGGTTGGCTTCTTCTGGTGTACGCACACTCTGGAGGCAGTTGTCAATGTAGAAACAATGTTCAACAGAGAACTTCAGGCTGTCGTCAGGTGAGCAATGATCAGCTACATGGCGCTGCAGAGCATATGTAACGCAGCAGGGACTGCAGGTGGTTCTGAAAGGCAAGACTAGCCATTCAAATACTCATCCACCCTCAGATCACGCCACAGGAACCTCAGCAAAGGACAGTCTTCAGGAAGGAGGAGGACCTGGTGAAACATCGCCTTAATGTCTCCACTCACAGCTATGGGGTGCTCGCGGAACCTCAGCAAAACGCTCAATAAAGAAGTACCAAGGGTAAGGCCAGGTAATAAGTACTCGTTCAAAGTCTGCCCAAGTTATTGGTGAGAGCAGTTAAAGACAAGCCGATGTTTACCATTGTGAGCAACCAGGTGATGTGGAATGTACCAGCACCCTGATGCTTTCTCTTGGGTGACCTCCTGTACAGCACCTGCTCCAATGAGCTTCCGCATCTCAGACCGGTAGATTTCTGCTCGCTCGGGGTCCTTCTGGAGTCGTCGCTCAGTACTCCGCAAAAGAGCCATGACTGATTCCTTAGGCACATGCAGCAGAGGCATGGCTGCATGACATAAAAGTAGTGTAGCATACCACTGAACTCCATCAACCTCAATACGTACGGTCTTGGCATCCAGCAGCGAGACTGCTTGTTGGTCCTGTTTCGATCGAGTCACTTCACCTTCAGGTCTGTGATGGATAGTGTCTATCTGCCAGAGCCTCTCGACATGGCGGTATAACTCATCCGTCTGGGAGGGGAAGGAGGTAAAAAGACAATGCGCACTGGGTGAGCAGGAGGTCCCATAAACCAGACAGGACCTTGGAGGGTCCACCCCAACCTGGTGTGGACAGCAGCAGGGCCACCAGGAGGATGTGACTGATCAGAGCCAAGAAGAAGCAATGGCTTGGCATCCTTCAAGGCAGGTAGGGGAAGGCCACAAAGATGTTTGTACTGTGAGACGGAAGGAGGGACCAATCTATGCACCTTCAAAATAATAGCCTTTTATACAAATAGAGACACACGAGAGAGAGAGAGATTTCATGTAACTTCAACTTCATGTTCCGTAAAGCTGTATTAGCCAAGCTGTTGAGGGTATATCCCACCTTCACCTAGAGAATCTGTTAAGATAGGCTCGTCTCCCTGTGACCCTAATGGGATTAAGCAGCTAATCCAAATGGATTGATAGAAGTTATTATTTGCACATATGAAACTTCATTCAGTATAGTTTTTTGATATTTGCACACATGAAACTTAGTGAGGCAGGAGAGGCAGTGCTTAGGTCTGTTAGTAGCCCAACCCCATTTGAACATCTTTAGCTTGAAGAAGTTGATGTGTGGTTGACCACACCCCTCATAATTATTTTTTGTGAGGCTTTCTTTAATCACGAGTGTACACTCTTCGACCCTAAAATCTTGAATCCCTTAAGGTTGCTATTAAGCAGGAGATAGCCGCTGTTCCATCCGACATGAGTAGTTGAGCCATGGCAGCTTTCAAAAATCACTTATAAGCGTGTATAGACAACAATGGCTACAATTTGGTGGATGTAACCTTAACATGACGTATAAAAATGGTAATGAATTAAGTTTTTTTGTGAAAAAAAAATGTATTAATTTTTATTTTTTATCTTTTTTTTCATATACCTCTGAAATGTGAAGGGTTTTACTAGGTGACCACGTATAAGAAAAAAATAACATTCTGTATATTACAGAAAATGTATTAATATACAAAATGTTCTCTCATCCCTGACCAACCCACTCCATATGGCTTTCAGTCCCCAGGTGAGAGGATAGCTTGTAATTCCGTTTTGATGCAAATTCCATGTAATGTACAAATAAAAGAGAAGAACCTTATGTCTTGCATTGCATTTGTGCTCAGATGTTCTTTCACTCTCATATGTTGCATCTGGAGCAAAATCACGCTCATGTAAATGCGAATACCAGCCGGTCCCTATCCCAATATATCTTTAACCATTAATCCTACAACTGGAGTTTGTCCTTTTATGAGTCTACTGTTTATTCATCTAAATCAATCTCTTGCCGCATGTCCAGATTGCTCTTGAGCTCTTATTTCTTTTATTAGCTAGCCTGTAAACACTGCATTAATGGACTTACATTTGAATCTATTAGGGTAAGTGAAAAGAATCTTGGGCAGTTTTAAAAGATCCAATTAAATTATAATATTTAAAAATCTTATTTTGTTTTAGGATTACAGAGAGTATTGCATAATATGTGCAAAGAAAATGAGTTGGTCTGTGTTTTCATTTTATTCACTGAGGAGAATATTACTAAACTATTAATTTGTTTAAAAATACTACCCTGTTATGGTAAAAAAAAATGTAAAATATATATTTTTCTTTTTAATATGTATTATAACTGTATCTCGTACATCAATTGTGTAGTATTAAAGTTTCTCTTCTTCATATTATTACTTTGTCAATGTGGCTAGAATTGTCATTGATTTTGGAAAAAAAAATAAAAAATAAAATACCACTACTGTTTGACACCAAATGGTGTGACCTAAAACTGAGACGTCATACAGATTAGGAGTTGAGAATTGAGGGCCTTATTTGACAGACTCACTAGTGATAAAGTTCAGTCCTTTTACGTCACTGTTGTTGAAGCACTAACTTTTCTTTTTTACACCACTGAGGTACAGGAGCCCTTCTGAAAGAAATAAAGCATGACTTTTTTTTCTTTTGAGATGATTAACAATACTCTTCTTTTTCCTTCTAGGATTTTTATTATCTTTATGAATATGCACAAAAAGGGACTTGTATTCACATCAATGTTGTATGGTGTGTTACACTCTCCTAATTACCCTGAACATCATTCAGCTCCCCTTGATGAAAACTGGGACCTAGAGGTGCCTTCTGGCTATCACATTCAGCTTAATTTCAACTATCTTAAAATCAAGCCATCTCAAGACTGCAGGAATGATTCACTTACGGTAAATGTGATATGTTATTTCTGTTACAATGATGTTCTACAGCATCACAATATAAAATTGTAACTACAGTCATTATTTGTCATTTTCTACCTACAGTATATGAATAGATAATTACCTGTTCCTGGAGTCTTTATGTCTTATTTATCTAAAATACTGCAGATATCCTATGATAAGAAAGTGGTAAAGTTCTGTGGTGAGGAGGATTCAAAGAACCGCAATCATCCAAGAAACAATTCAATTCTTATACCTGCCACTAAAGTAAAGCTCTCATTTCTTACTAACGAAGTAAACCAAGGACCTACGCCACCTGTGGGTTTCTCTGCATTTTACCAGGCTAAAGGTGACAAATGGAACATCATACATGCTGCAATAGGCCTTCTTATACTTACAAAAGTTTAGCAAGCATGATAACTTTTAATAAAAGTAAGGATGAAAATAAAAAGTATCTAAATAATGCGATGAATTTAAAGGCATGTACTGCGCAAAGTATACCCTATACATTGTCAACCGCATGGTTACATGGATGTTTTACAAAAACGTCACTATTTAACACAACTATTATTCTCTTGCCAAAACCGAACTGTAATTACTCGTTTCTCAGTTTTCCACTGACACCTAATCAGAAAAGACACCTATTCAGAAGTGCTGATTAAATTTTATGGACTTGAAGGTATGATACATATAAGGGTTTACTTACTTTTTTGATGTAACTGATCTTTTTGTTTGTTTGTTTGTTTTTGTTAGTTTGTTTAAATGATGATTACAGTATAAATGAATGCAGAATGTGTCACTTATTGTAATATAGGTAACCTTTATGTACTGTATCAAAGAGAAACGTAAAATGCTTGCCTTCTCAGATGTGTAAAAAAAATTATGTGTTGAGATGTACTCACTTTCACATCAATGTTTAAAATTGCAGTGTTGTGTTCATACAGATGTAGATGAATGTTCCTTATTGAGTCAAGAAGGTAAAGCAAATCCTCCCTGTGCTCAGATCTGCCTCAACACCATGGGCTCGTATGTTTGTGCTTGTCATCATGGCTTGAAGATAGATGTTGATGAGCACACATGTGTTCGTAAGTTTTACATTAAACAGTAGAGTATGTACAGTATGTAATAGATAGATAGATAGATAGATAGATAGATAGATAGATAGATAGATAGATAGATAGATAGATAGATAGATAG
>JBCNYG010000001.1:24168277-24190772 GCA_039654305.1 Porochilus rendahli
CTCTCTGCGCGGATGCTCTCTCTCTCTCTCTCTCTCTCTCTCTCTCTCTCTCTCTCTCTCTCTCTCTCTCTCTCTCTCTCTCTGCGCTAACACGCCTGGGACGCAGAGTGTTGAGTTTGCTGTTTCGCCCTGTCTAAAACGGTCTCTCCTCCTCATCCTCCTCCCCCCACTCTTCCTCTGTAAACTGCTGCTGTTCTCGCCCTATCCCCATCCTGCACCTGCCCCAAACACTTGGTTTTCTACATCCATATTGATTTCAGACATTGCTTTATATACTATGGTCCATGGTTAGATTCTAAGCTTGTTTTGCATGTCTGAGTCACGCTCCTCATGATCCTATAGGCTTGATCTGACTTCATCTATTTTCTTCCATTTTATAAATTGCCTCTCAGTGTGAATGAACGTGACCAGGAACCCAACTGTATCCACTCTAGTTCATTTACTCATTCGTTTGCTGAATCACTTAATCCTCAATACAGTTGTCGCAGAGAGGCTGGTGCCTGTCTCAGCCGACACTGGGCGAAGGCAGGGTACATCCTAAACAGCTTGCCAGTCCATTGCTGAGCAACACACACAATCATTCTCACTCACATTCACATCAATTTGGAACAGCAAAGTAGCTTAATGTGCATGTCTTTGGACTGTGGGAAGAAACCAGAGAACCCAGAGGAAACCCATGCAAGCATGGAGAGAACATGCAAACTCCACACAGAAACACCCGAGCCCAGAACTCGAACCCAGGATCTTCTTCCTGTGATTTTTAGAATTAATTCACAGAGAAGGACAACCATCCCTGAAATATTCCATCAAACAGGACAAGAAGGCAGCCATGACCTAATGGTTAGAGTAGGGGGGTTGGTTGTGGGGGTGCTTCAGACTGTACACAACTCACGACTGGGGAAAAGAAATGGTTTTTATGAAGAATTACAATCTTTGCAGGAAACCGTTCAGAATCTAACATTCATGTGCATATGGTAGAAATAGCCTCTTTTCTTTTGGATGACTTTTCACTGTTTGGCATAATTTTCATACATTTAGAGATCAAGTTTATTGAGAAACTGAGTCCCATTTCCTTACATTATTTGTTGACCGACTAAAAGTTTTAGTAATTTTTTTGTAAAAAGAATATTGTGTATGGTACTTTATAAGTGCACATTTTAAATGTAAATTAACAAAGGTTTATTGAAATTTTTATTTAATCAAATGTTTAATGTATATGCAGTAGTTCTCAAAAGTTTATATACCTTGGCAGAATTTGTGATTTTTTTTTTTTTTGGGGGGGGGGGATATGAATGATAATATAAAAAGTTTCATTCATTCATGTTTAGTGGTTGTGTGCACTTTTTAAATCATAATGACAACGGAAACTAACGAAATCACTATGATCAAAAGTTGAAAAAAAAAATAAATAAAGTTTGCATGGCCTATGTCTTAATACCATGTACTGCCCCCTTTAATATCAATGACAGCTTAAAGTATTTTATGGTCACTGTGCATGAGATACTCTATTTTCTCACAAGGTAAAGCTGCGCATTCTTCTTAGCAAAATGCCTCCAGTTCTTCTAAATTCTTGGGCTGTCTTGCATGAATTGCATGTTTGAAATCTCTCAAAAGTGGCTCAATGATATTGAGGTCAGGAGACTGAGATGGCCACTCCAGAACCTTCACTTTGTGCTGCTGTAGCCAATGACAGGTTTTAGTTAGCTTTGCTTTCACGTTCATTGTCATATTGGAAGATCCAGGTACATCCATTGCGCACATTCCGGGACAAAGTTTCCGCCAGCATTTTATAATAACATGCTGCATTTGTCTTTCCGACAATCTTGACCAAGTTCCCTGTATTGTGGTAGCTCACACATCCACAAAACATCATCATGTTGCACAGATAGAAATTAATTTAAGGATAATGATACTATCTTTAACCAAGAGAAATATTCTATAATATTCTGTTGAGGTCTATTCATCACAAAAACAGCAGGTCTTAAGGGGTGTTTCTAGTATGCAGTGCTAAGTACATACCAAAGGTGGTATAAAGGACAACCAGTAATCTGACAAGTGTCATAAGTGTCCACGGCTCATTGATGTGTGTCAGGAGTAAAAGTAGTATTTCTTAATCCTGGCTATGAGAGATAGAGGCTACCCAGCCTCAAACCAACCAGGCGGTGTTAATTTTATAGCTGACTGGTGTATATTGACATCTGGGCAACTCCGTGAATAAAACAGGAAACAGAACCATCAGAAAGTTTAAAAATTTATTAGCCTATTTAAAATCTAAGTGACAATATGAAAAGAAAAGGGAACCCACCACCATATTAAACTGGCAGGAAAGGCAAGTGATTAACATGATGGTTGGGTGTTTTGCGTGCTGCTTATATACAGTTTATTTACACATTATACAGAATCTGAGTAAAAATATAGGCAATCCTTCGACTCCTGAAACCACTTTTTTTTTTTAAACAAAAAAGTGTGATACCATAAACACAACAAATACAGTGTACAATGTTAAAAACCCACCATTGTCAGAAATACAAAAAAAAGATTTTTTGTTGCTTTACAGCATTCAAACAATTTTATATGGTACACAGAAGAGTAGGTTTCCTACATCATACAAGATACAAAAATTGTTTCCTAATAAATATTGTTACCAAAGCATAAGCTGGCAGAAATGCAATATTGCAATAGTTCATAGGGTAGTGTCTTTGCTGCCAGCATATTATACTGTGTGAATTGTGCAAGACTGATGTGTCTGTTGTGCATTAGTCAGTTTTACCCAAAGTCTGTCAGCAAAATTTTAATACTGCAATAAGACTTATGGACAGGAGCATTACTCCAACAACTTACTCACTCCTTCAGTTAAAAATTTCGAATCACACAGCCACAAAGGAGTCTACAGGTACCTGTCACATGACTAGGTATCACTGCCTTGATTAGAGCAGATTCTGGTCTCAGGAAAAGCAAGCAAAAAAAAGTTTTAAAAATAATAGCCATTTGAAAAAGGAAGTTGACTGGTTGTTTGGTTGCTTGAAACCTTGAGTAAATGCAAATAATGCATTACAGTGGTCAGAGCAGTTAAAGATATCAACTTATGACTCAGTAACCTTCAACCACTGCATTATATTTTGCACATGCTTTATCAAAAAGAAAACTGATGCTCTTCTTTAAACGTTTCTCTATTGGAACATTGGTGATTTGTGGTTAAAAGACTTCAGCCATTTAGAAAAATCCAGACACAAGTGTGATAAACTTTCCCATTATAATAGCTAGAGTTAAAGTTAAAATTATGCCAGTTGTGTACATTTTTACGAAGCCTATTCAATTCTTGGCACCTGTATATAGATTTAATCCTTCCTACATACAAATTGCTTTTCTAAAAACTCAACTGGCAATATGAAATGTTCTTTTCTGACTGTGTAGTTAAATATACATCACTTGGTATGATACCCTTGAAAACATTTAAATTGTTCACTTAAAGTTTTGGATATCCAGCACTATGGTGGTTAAAACTGTAGCCATATTGTGTCTTAGTGGTTGTGAGGGTAATGAAATTAATACCATTTGAACAAAAAGTTCTATCAATGCTCTTGGATGAACCTGGTTTATCTTCTTCAAAGCAGGCGTAGGTTTTAGCAGGTGTATAAGATGAGACAATGGGGAAAAAAATAGTGAAGGTAACCTGGGAGACATGTTGGAAACAGCCCTGACATGTGATGCAACATGCACCATTACCAACTGAGTGCATTTAAAAGAATAGGAAAAAGATAGTTGGCTGTTGAAAATTCTCTCTTCATGAGCTCTGTAGAGTACACCAATTACTCAGGAGAGTACAAAGTGTGTGCAAGTGACCAAAGCAGTACAGCACTTTTATCAAAAAAGAAAAATAAAGTCCCACCCTCTTAGTGCACATTCATCCACTCAGGCTCAACTTTACACTTCGGAAAATTTCAGAACACCTGGTCCCACACTCCACTCACTCAAAACAGGTAAAATCAAAAAGCATAGGATAAAAAAAATACTTCCATGGTGTATGGACACTGCCTTTAGTTCGAGCAGAACACCATATATATAATTCATTTATACACCAAGTTTGAGTTACAAGTTATTGTTCATGACCCAAAGAAAAAAGAAACAGAAAAGCAACTTCCTTCACGCCATTTGTGCAAAATAATGCTCAACAAACAAAAAATGTATAACTGAACAACTTTAGATATTATATGTTAAATAGTGTTAAAAGAAAACAAAAGTTTGTTAGAATTATGCAGGCAGAAATAAAGCAAAGCACAATAAATGCACAAGGAGATTTTTAAATGAGGTAAATAAACGAGGCAAAGGTCCTGTAATGATTAGTGTCATGGAGTCACACTGAAATTGCCACTTGCATAAGTAATGTACCGAATGAAGGTAATTTCTGGATCCAGCAGAAATTAGCAGTCTCTCCAGAGCACACAGTTAGTTAAGCAGACATGAGGCATGCCATGAAAATAACAAATATAAACATGTTACTTTGTTAGTTTAGAATACATAATGTTTCATAAAAGCATATTAGTCTTTATAACAGTTTTGCAAACACACAAAAGTGAATAATAATTACACAACTATTTACAAAAATACAGTACAAAGCAATGAATTGAACGCTACTGGCATTAAAAAAAATAAAGTCTATGCACTAATGAATCGGCAATGCTGATTGGACCATCTAAAAAATAAAAAAAGGGCTGAAACTGACAAGAAAGCTTACACTATCTTCAAAAGGCAGACACACACACGAAAAAAAAGAGTAGAATAACAAAAATCACATTGACAGAAAAATGATTGGCACCAAAACAACAATTAAGACACTAGAAGTACAGACAAACAAGAACCATATTTTCATTTTTTGAAAAGGAACAAATTACCTTCATGTCTGAGTCAAATATCAGGTGCATTTCAGGCACAAATGTTCTGAACTCAGTCCATTCACAACATGGCCACAGTAACTAATCACTGAACAGCGGCACGCATCTTAGTTTGTTCCAGCATCCATTTCATAAACGATGATGTGCTTCTGCAGGTCGGAGAATGGATCATGGTGAAACAACCCTAGTCTGAACAGATGACGACATATCTGGTGTATACATTACTGCCAATGCAAATGTCCATGGAGGAGTAATTTCAGATTATCTTCAGATCACCCAACAGGAATAAAGTAAAAAGCCTATCAGAGTATATAACTAATACTGTCTGATATAAAAAAGGGGGGGGGGGGGTGAGTGTGTTAACACTTGGTATGAAATTCCACTATCATTTGTTCACAAAACCCTATAATAAATGTTACAAAAAGAGAGCAATACATATAGAATAAATAATTTGGCCAGTCTTCTTTCTCAGTACATGTATGTGCGAGCATCAAAATTGTCTCTGAATGGAAAGACCAAAGTCTTTATGAACATGAAGTGTGGGACCAAAAGTGATTCTGAAGCTCATGGGAGGAACTGTGTAGTCAACAGGTGGAGTTATAGCAGCATACCCTGTCTTAGAGAAAAAGAAGAGAGTCTATCGCACACACTCGCTTGCCTACACCCACTGGGATGTCACTCCAAAAACTTGGAATTCCTTCCACTCCTTCCCACAGGGGGAAAGGCCGTATCATGCAGTTGATCTGAGGCTGTTGTTAATATGCATCTTTATGTCTCCAACTTTTACTGCATCACATTTTCCGGCTCTTACTGTAAAACAGAAGAAAAAAGGTTTTCTTCATGTATTGTATTCTCAGCAGACAAACAAAAAAAACATACCAGAGGAAATGCCTGTATTTGCTGTGTTTGCCACACTGTGTTTATGTGCTTCAACTCAGCAACCACAGTAATCACATCACCCACAGTTGCACAGATGGAACCACTTTTACACCTCTACTCCTCAGCAAGCCTCAAGTGTACAAATATGCCTCACGTGATGCTTCACCTTTGCACATCAAAATTGAAACCAGTGTGAAATCTCTAATTACTATACTATACTATAGCTCAGGGCTGAACAACTAAATTATTGTATTACTGTTGTTGCAGTGCAAGATTATGAAACAAGCACACTGTGGAAAGTTTCATCCAGTACTTCACACATGGTAGACAATCTCTTACACTAATCACATACTACGGTCGTATTACACACAAACATGTGCTTATGAAAGGATCATGGAAATTAATATACATATGAACAATTTAGGACACGCAGAAAACAAAAAATCAGATATGATACAAGTGAGGAAGCAAAGAACACTTTTTTAAATTGAAATGACTGTTTTTGCCCCATGTTTTCTGTATAGTCTTTCTGTTGTCCTTCCATAACTTAATATCCTCTCACAACCCTTTTGCTCACATATCACTGGGATATTTGCCCTGTCATAGAAAGACAATCTTTGCACTCTCCCAGTTTGTTCTGTTGATTGGTAAGCCCCCTCTTTGTCATACAGCAAACAACGCAACACCTGCTGACAAGGGTGGTTGCGATCTAAGTACTGCATCAGATATGCTATGGCACCCCCAGTCTAAATATATGAGACGTCTGACATGTCTGCTTTTTTTGGAACCCCTCCACCTTGCTATTGCAAACCTTCACCAGATTCTGACATACCTGCCACCATTATACCTTTGTCAGTACCTACACAAACCAGAACATTCATTCATTTTCTGAACCGCTTAATCCCAATTAGGGTTGCGGGGAATCTGGCACCGATCTCAGCCGATTTTGGGCAAGGAGAGAATACACCCTGAACAGTTCAACAGAACATTGAAAGGCAGAAACACGCTGATGGCAATCCAATGGCCTACCCTTTTTTTTTTTAACAGATGACAGCAAATGGTTCTTTTACATGTCTCCCACCAGAGACATGCGAGACACTGAATGTTTTTTTTTTTTGATGTAAAAGCATCAACAATGGGCAGAAGCTAGACTTACAAAACAAATGTTGGTCTCTGGGATGATGTCTTTAAGAGCAACTGCATCTTCATTTCCCATCTGCTCTTCTGCTACTTCAGATCCCAAACTAAAAGAAAGAGGAAAGGGGGTTAGTGACCCTTTCTACTGTGCAATGAAACATTGACTCATATTAGCAAAGCATGTGTACCTGAGAATAGTGCTGTTATCAAGTTCTGTACTCGCAGATTTGTGCACCTCCACCCCTACTGACCTATACCAAAAACCACAACATGACCATAAATCAATAAAAATAGACTGCAGGGGTCCAATGCTCCCGACGCACAGGAATGTGTATTTTAAGACTGATCTATATTTTCTTTAAACCAAAATCAAAACTGTTGGGTTAAACAAATTAAGTCCAGCTGGCTTACTAAACATGTATGGATTTGGTGTTCACCAATCCCAGGTGTGGTACCTCTACCTTATTTCATTTTATAAAAATCTGAGAAAGCATTCAAGTTATCATCCGGAAACCAAACTGCTGTGTTAAATAAATTCCACTTGGAAGTACAGTTGGCTCATTAATTATTCTGTAAGACAATACCAATACCATACCAAAATCTGGAAACCAAAGTGTGACAAACGCCGGGCAGACCTATGGACGCCACCCATTCCAATAGCTCCCACCACTATGTTTGACATGAGCTTAAAACCTTTAGAAAAACCTTTGAAGTTAAATAACTACATTAATGTGCTAATACCTGACAGGAGGAACTAAGGGATTAGGCACATCAGTTATTTCAAATTCACTCGAGGTTCCAGCTACAGGAGGCATGTTTGGGAGCAGATCGGGTCTGCCTGACTGCATAACTGCAAAATAAACAGACACATTATTACGCTTTATCTCAGTATAACCTAGCTTTTAAAAGATACTGTAATTCAGTAGGTCACATCATTTCTCTCTTTTCTCACCAAGTTCAACATCTGTGTCAGTTTGGGTAAAGTGGGGACGGTAGACTAGTCGAGAATCAAGATGCATGTGGCTACTGGACAGGGCACTTGGGAAAGCAGTGCCCATGGGCAGCCTTCTGACCACACTCTGACAACCAGAACGACTCTTCTTCAATGGTGATGACTTCGCTAGAGATGCACCGAAACATAAGCACATACAGCTCACATTTATTTCCACATAAAGAGCACATTACAAGACACCCTCCTGTAAAGGGAAAGATAAGTGACAGTGAACTCATTTAAAAACTTACTTGTTTTCCTAAATACTGTGTTGCACATGAAGCGCTGAAATCGCTCTGCGTAGAAGCCTGGCCGATGAACAGACACGGTGTCCTGAAAAAGAAATCCAGCAGAATTGGGTAGTGGTATTTTAAGTAGCAATAGAAAACTGATACAAACACTGTTCTTAATAACTTATTACCCCATCATGAACTAGTGCTTTCCAAGAATGCTCCAACTTTTTGACGAATCTGCAAAGCAGCATTCCCAAAAACAGGTCAAAAACAAAGAAAGTTAACACATCACATGTTGAATTGCTTGCTTGTGAGCTCTAACCAGCACAGTGATGAACCATCAACACTGGTGTTTATATTTACAAAAACATTTAATTTCTATGAAAAATCTGTTCTAATCTATTATTGTCTATTGAAATGGCTCAACACACCATCTACAAGTTTAAATCATCCTGGACCTTCTAAGCCAATGCTGGCATACACCCACACTCCCCACCTCAAACTTGATTTTGTGAAACCGCATTTACTTTTAAATATTTGTTGATCAAGAAACACTGTGCAACTCCTGCCTCAAGCATTCCACAAAACCATTCCCAATCTGCAAATGTTTCTTACTGTACAGTGGGTACATATTAAAATGAGGCTCATTGAAAATATTTTAAAACTACTTTTACAGGAGAATCCAGGGAGTTTATGGAATAACTACAATGAGCATGGAGTGTTTAGTTACCTGTATGACTGCAGAATGTCAATAATGCCAATGTAAACCAGTAGTCGCTCTCCTTTACTGTTGCGAGCTGGGATGCCGCCCCACCTAAACAGGAAAATACATAGAAAAATTAAGACTGTGATATAAAAAGTCCAGTGGGAAAGGACAAATACATTAACAACCCCACCAGACAAGTGGAAGCTCCAGAGTGCTGCCCAGTCCCATTACTGATTGCCAAGAAATTTAAATGACGAGGTTAAAGGTGGCAGCTAGCATAAAGTACAAACCTGTTTAGCTAGTTCAGTGTATTAATACAGACTGACAGCAATGAACAACTACATGAATTCCTAGAAAGGATGATGATTCTGAAGTGTCATTATCACATATATAATTACAGGATCAAAGTGTGTTGCACCACTGTAAGATGGAATTACATTTAACTATGCTTAACACATGGAAAATATTGCTCTCCAGAAGCCAACAGAACAAAGGGCCTATTTAAATGTATTGGTTGTTAAGCCTATTTTTGTGCCAAGTAAATAGGAATAAAAGCTGAGCCCACACAAGATCTGTTTCTTATGGGTGTCCAGGCTATTGATTTGTCCCCCCTCAAAAAAAACCTCAAAAAAAAAAAAAGAAAAGAGTACCAAAAAAAATCGGCACACACAAAAAAATCTTTCAATATGGGCCAATATTTTTGAAAATACTGGAGGGAGAAAATAAATAAATAAACAGATTAACTAGAGAGGCACTCAGAGCACAAGGTACATCTGCGTCAGCAGTATGTCTCTGTTAGAAATTATATTCATATTATGTAATTTCAATGAATTATTGAAAAAGTTAATTTTGTTTAATCTGTAAATACGGTATTAAAGCGAATGAAATGTGTATTACATTAAATATGCTGAAGGGAAACATAGACATAGTTTTATTTTTTCAAATGAATGTATGCATGTATATGTCAAGAGACAGAAAGACAGATAGTTATAGTTAAGAAATGGCTGACTGACTGGTCCTCGCTGTCCACTGTGCTCTTCCCACGTGCCTCTCCCTGGATGGACTCCATAGCTGTACTGTAAAGGGCTTTCTGGGCCTGAGGTCTCTTCTGGTCAGGTGTGACTGTCCCCTCCACTGGCCTGCAGCTTTCCCCTGCACCAAGACGTCCCCGGCAAGCTTGATCAACGTTGTGGATTCCAACCAATAAACTGTAGTCCATGATCTTAAAGCTCTGCAACAGCTAAAATTCACAAACCACCACTCATTTAAAACAGCCATGTTAAAACATGATCACAGACTGCATGCCATTATTCTAGTAAACCTGGCAGGTATCTGCAAAACACACAACTACTAGTTCATGACAGCAGTCATGTGGTGTGTGCAGACAAACACACAGTCCAGAGGACGTTCAGCAAACACAGTGATCACCCTGTTGAAACAAACATAAGGGCACACACTCACCAGGCAGTCTCGCTGGATCGTCTTGCTGAGAGCATTATAGTTGTCTGACTCTAGCTGAATTCCCTCAGGCATGTCCTGGATGAAATCAAGGTCTTTGTAGGTAGGCACGGTTTTCTCCCGCTCTTTGGGTGAAGCACGACGCTTGTAAGTGGAGCCTTTTAAGTCATATTTGAAATGCATTGGTACAGAACATGGCAGAAGGTTGTTCATCACCACAATACGTATGTTCTTCCCCCCTGACTGCACACAGTACAGTCCATAGAACTTGGGCAGCAGCGTCCGTTTGTTTTGGTTCAGGTTCTGGCATAATAGAAAAAGAGGGCATGAAATACACTAAAAAAATAATCGATGAATAACTAAATGAAAAGAAATTAACAAATTGCTTTTAATATAAATTTACATGGAACAAACCCCACATAGAGGCACCTTTCTGTTCACTTCAATAACTTTAAACAACCTGAAGAGAATAGCCGTGTTTTTAGGGTTCCCTTCTACTGCTTTCTGTTGCAAAGCCACATTCAGTGCATGCAGTTAATTACTGCATGGGGGTTGTCCTCTGGTGTTTACAAAAGGACAAATCATGCAGAATATGCAAAGTATATTCCCAAAGTAATCACAAAAAAAATCACCTGTTAATTTAAAAACATCAAGAAAACAGCCCCGGTGTGATAAACTACACACACGTTATGGGATGCTGTGTCGGAATAAGAAAAGTAAAATACTAGGGATGTGAATCCAACAACAACTCGCGATTCAATTCGATTCAGAATCGATTCTCAATTCGAACCGATTTTTGATTCATAACCATTACAAACAAAATGAGCGTCAGTTAGGAGTTTAGTGAAGGGATAGAGTGTGCGTTGGTCAGGAGTTGTTCGTGCCTGCTGATCTTTTACAGCAAGTAATGGTGTAAGAAGTGGGCTCAGGAATTTGAAGTGTTCCCGAAATTCTTGACTTTTATTTTGCAGATGGCATGTGTCATGTCAAGCTCCTTCCTACCCGGAAAATCCAATGTGCACCAAAACATTTGCCTTCAGCGCTGGCTGGAGGCTAAAAGCTAATTCTGGAGCCGCCACTCACTGGAACAATTTTCTGCCGCCACTCATTGGAACAATTCTTGACGGAGGCACAGTACGTGTTGTGAGTAAGGTTGGAAATGTTCGAAAAAACGTGTTTTTAAAAAAATTTGGATAAATTCAGAATGCTAATAAATAAAAATAGCAATTCAGACGTCACTTGATTTTTTTCCCGGCACCCCTAAAACTATTTCTACAGTTATTGAGATGAACTGATGTAGGTGCATCACTGTAGGGATCCTTGACATGCTGTTGGGTTACAGTGTATAGCCATTTTGTACTTAGTGGTTACAATGTGCTAACTCATTACCGGGCTGATTTTGATTTTTTTTTCCTTAGTAAAAAACTGGAATAAAACAGAAGGGAAAATTCACAAAGGAGCATTCACAAAATTAACACACCATGAAATATCCTGGCAGTAGTTTTTGCAAGAACTCAGCTTCTTTGTGCTGGACAGTTTTAATAATAAACTCATCATCGCTGGAGACGTAAAAGATCGAACCACTCGCACCAGGATTCGACAGTTCGATCAGAGAATCATTACACAAAGAGTACTGCAGTGGCAGAAAGAAAAAAACACAGACACAACTCATGAGTCAGCAATAATAGAAAACAGGCCAGCAATTATGAATGATATTAGAATGGTTTTGTCTGTATAAGCGTGCAGGGGTTTTAGCTGACCAGGTAGTCATCGGGTCGAATGCCAAAGAGCTCTCTGAAGTAACGAAAGGCAATGGGTGCATATGTTTTAAACCGGAAGTCCCCATGGTGATGTGCAGGAGTCAGATTACTGCCCTCACTAAGGACAGAGGAAGAAATAAGATGACAAATGGTACATGAAACCCCTCTACAAACAAGCAAAATCTTAAAGCACATATCTTTTTAGAAAACAAACTAAGTGGTGTTCCGTAAACATCATGAACTTATTAAAATGCTACTTAACAGAAAAATACTGGTGAAGAATACAGTTTTTAAAAGCAAGGTGAATTTGAATATCAGCTAAGTAAAACCAAAGCTTCACTTAATATACACTGTCCAGCCAAAAAATAAACAAATAAATTGCACATTCTAATATTTTGTTGTACTGCCTTTAGCCTTGACTACAGCACACATGCACTGCATCCCAAAGAATTTCAATAGGGTTAAGGTCAGGACTCTGTGGTGCCAGTTCATGTGTAAAAATGGTTCCTCGGGCTCTCTGAACCACTCTTTCATTACTTGAGCCCAAATTTTATATCCATGCCTCCAGGAAAAGAGAAAAAAAATCCAACGACGCAATAATCTGGTCATTCAGTTGATTTAGGACTTCAGCTGACTTCATTTTACATAAAGCAATAATACCTTAGTAACACTCTAATCAAGGTTAAAGGTGGTCCAACCAAATACTAGATTGCATGTTTTTAGGCCAGGCAGTGTATATGTACTGTACTCGTGCATATGGATAGAAGACAAAACTTGTGAAAACATCTCAACTCCTAAAATCAGCACAAAAGAGGAGACAACTCATACCTAGGGAAGAAAATGCTTTCAACCACATAGAAATCTTGCATCAGGACATCTCTTTCAGCTTTCTGGCTCAGGCTTCCCACAGTGTGGGTAATACCAAGCTGGATGGCTCCTTTTAGGGCAGAAGAGGTTGTCTGGAGGAGAATTGTTGTAAAATTAGCTTAGATAGGCTGCAAAACTACAGATAATTTTCTATAATAATTTCCCATGATAAGAAGTGACAAACATTTAATGATCAGTTCTTTTTATTTTGGCAACTCAGTTCCTAGCTCTACTTTCTAACTTCAACTGACCTTTTTGTAAGTAGTCTCTCCAGTGGGGTCAATCCCTCGATGACCAATAATTTTCTTCATACTCTGAGATGATCCTGGCCCCTGGACAGTCTGAAACAGACAAAGGTGTGACACAGATAATGATCAAAAAAGCATGTCTACGTCATCAATGGAGACTTCCATTACCCTGAGATATTTTTAATGGTGGTCCTGTCAAATTTGTACTTGCCATGGAGTAAACAATTACAAACAATAATTTTAATATCACGTCCTACTTTTAACTCTGCCCATTCCTAGAGACATTTTTGTATCAGTATATCTGGAAAAACTCTCCTATATATAGCTCTGTGATCTCAAATTCTAATTAACCAAAAAGCACTGTTACAGTGGTCATGTAACACTAATTAATTTATTATTTAATATTTTAATTCACTGGCCCCTATCTCGTAAATAGTTTAAGACAGACAAATCTGGAAAAAGATGTTGTCAAGTCTGCATCTCAAGGGTCCATGCTAGAGCACAAATAAAGAACTGGATAGCTGTAAAACAGAACTGCATATCAAAGCAGGTCTATCACTTTCACCCTTTCACATTTGTCACATAATATTATGAACAATTGCTGATATTAGCACAGATTTTAGCACAAACCATGCTAACTAAATACATTTTTGGTTTATAGGCTCGACGTAAATAAATATCAAAAATAAATAAATAAATAAATAAAAACACCTTACCTCTGGTGAAGCTGTTTTTCGACTGTCCCCTTTAAAGAAAAAGAGAAGATAAATTTTATAGAATTTGTTTGGATGTGAAGAAAGCAGCTTTAAGAAACTTGATACATTCCTCATGCTTCCTGGCACACTTTTCACAGACCCACTTCACAGCAAGTGTTACTAGTATTTATGCAGTTAAAAAAGTGCACATGCAACTGCAGCGTGACTCCTGGGGATACCGTTGCATCTCAAAAGTAGTTTTTTTATGTAAATGGCATACATCAGGTTCTTGCATCTGCTTAGCCAAATGTTACAAAAAATGTGCATAGTTTGTCTACTTTCAGTTAAGTTCGTATTATTTTAACATGACTATCAGGATACGTTATCTAGCTACATTTAGGGACTTATTTTGGAGGTGTGGAAACCCTACTTCTTTAATGAATGCACTCCATCATTCAGTTAATGTACTCTAAGGAGGGTGCCAAAACAAACACTATGAAAAATGTTTAGGACAGACATAAACTAAAAATTTGTCTTAAGTAAAATTTTTAAAACTGCCCACACCAGAATGCAAGGAGGAAGATCACAACCAGGGCAAGTGAAGGTGTACAGATTTAACCTGGACTGGTTAAAAGATGCGAGCTGGTAATCTTCTGTTCTTTAAAGATGCCCCATATTACTAACACACTTTTATCTTAACGCACTTACTGTGCATGGAAATCATACATGAGCCATTGTGGCATAATAAAAAACAACAAATCCTGTAAAAAATAAATAAATAAAAAAATAGAGGAAAAGCTGTATGGATGCATTAACAAACATCACAGCCAACAATCCTCATCTGCTATAAGCCATAGTAAGCAGGCAGATACCCGAAAACTGGAACTGTTTGATCTGTCAAAATGTGCTGAAAGTTGGCTTTCTGCTGGAAAGAGGTCAAAGTGACCAGGCTACTCAAGTCACTTGGATTTCTCAAGCTTACTCAAGTCAATTGGACTTCTGTATGAATTGTAATGTGGAATATGACAAAAAATTTAATCAAATCTGATTACTAAAAATTTCATTTCTTGTTCATTTTGTCCATCACTTTTAAACTTTCCAAACCACTAGTTTGTATGTGAAATTGCATTATAAATGCTTGAGTACTGAAAAAAAAATAGTTGTGCAGCCTGCAATCTTAATTTCTTTAGCTGAGGCACACATGAGTTCAGTTAAGACACTTATTGTATAGCCATGGGTGGTTAAATCACACAACAGAACATTTAGGGCAGGACTACACAGTGTGCATGCATTTCACACATGCTATGGAAAAATCCATCTGTGCAATAAATGTATTTACGCCTGTTGTACAAATTAAATACAGATTTGTGTGTGTGTATGAGCCAGTTGTTTGTGTGCTTGTATGCGAGGTCAGTCGGGTAATTTGCTATTCTAGTTTTTGGTTGTCAGGGCCACCAAAATATACACACTCTGTAGGGCACCAAGTGCCAGAATGAAGTACAAACTAATGTCTTGGTTTCCATGTTGTACTAAACTCCTTCAATAAAAGAATGGTTACGATATGTTTTAAAAACCACAGATTTGGAGATTTGCACAATAATGATTATAAATGACTGAAAAATCAAGTTTTTGTTAAAGTGATAACATTTAATAAGAAACCGTGCACTGTAAAGTTTTACATTTAGGTTGCTAGATAGATACATATATGCAAAATAAAAGATACAAGATAAATATCTACATATACATGAATTTATTCAATTACATTCTTATTTTGTGGTGTCACTTTATATAACCACTGGCAAAATGTACGTAATCACCACTCTTGGAAGATGTTTATTTAGTTGTTTACTTGTGTAGAAGAAAAAAACAATCACAATAATGTGTCTGAAATCTGGACCGCGTACAAATTAAATGGGAAGGTTGTAAAAGGGAAGCATACTGCTAGACCAAGGAAGGCATCAAAGCGTCAAGACAGAAAACTTAAAGCAATATGCCTTAAAAACAGAAAACGCACCAGACAAATGAGGAACAAATGGGCAGAAAGTGGATGTGTCAATGTCTGTGACCAAACTGTAGGAATTGCCTAAAAGACATGGGACTTAAATCCAGAAAAGCCAAATAAAAACCATCATGAACATCTAAACAGAAAAAAAAAAACAAGGTTTCCGTGGGCTAAAGAAAAGCAATCATAGACGGTGGATGACGGGAGGAGAGTGATATTGAGTGATGAATCCCGAATCTGCATTGTGAGGGTGATGATGATGGAGCTTTTGTTTGGTGTCGTTCCAATGAAATTTATGAAGACAACTGCCTGAAGAAAAGATGCAGATTTCAACAATAATTTAGGATATGGGGTTGTATGTCAGGTGACGGTACAGGAGAGATGACAGTCATTACATCCTCAATAAAAGCACAAGTTTATATTGAGATTTGACACGTTTTACTTATTCCATCAATTGAATGGATCATGCCATTGAGCAAAATTTGTGGAAACTTTCCTTCAAGAAAGACATATAATGTAAATGGCATGGCCTGCAAATAGTCCAGACCTCAATCCAATTGAAAATCTACAGTGGAAATTAAAGAAAACGGTCCATGACAAGGCTCCAACCTGCAAAGCTGATCTGGCAACTGCAATAAGAGAAAGTTGGAGAGAGATTGATGAAGAAAACTGTTTGTTGAGAGTTAAATCCATGCCTCAGAGAATTCAAGCTGTTATAAAAGCCAGAGGTGGTGCAGCAAAGTACTAGTTGTGTTTGTGTTTCGTAATTCCATAATATTTTCCTCAGAATTGAGTGATTCCATATTCTTTTCCCATTGTTTGGTTTGTAAAAACAGTTGCAATTGACTACAATTTTCTTTCTTTCTTTCGTTCCTTTTTTTTTTTTTTTTTAAGTGTTTCACAAAGCCAGGCGGTTAGAATGTTAAATGAAAATACTTCTGTTTCATGTCTGTGATTGTTTTTTATAACATGTATTTAAAAGTTTTTTTAACATACCACAAGGGCACATACAACATCTTAGACAAAATAATTCAGATATATCCAGCGAAAGAAATCCTCTGAAATTTTTCTGCAAAATTGGTTTCAATATGTGCCGAAACTGTGACATTTAGTTACTACTGTTTTATGCTATACTATCATCGCAGTATCAGCTCAAAGTGCAAATTGTAGGGCTTGCAACAAAGTTCTTGCATTAAAATTTACATCCAAGGTAGAAATTCCTGTGTTTTTCTTACTTTGTAGACTGAGAATCGCACATCAATTTACTGTTCCATTTGTAACAGTGGCATCCACCATAGTTACATTTGAAAACAACCCATTTTTCCTGTGCATGGTGAGGTTTTATGTTACAACATTCACTGTACAATTGAGTTCCTCCTAAAGTGTATTTACTACTCTTACTGTCTTTGTAACAATGGTTCATGAATTTAAGGTCAATATAGAGGGAAATGAGCAGGACTTCGTCGAAACTTGGGGATTAAGAATGTCATTTATTATGATGCCAGTTTCAGAGAATGACCCTTGTGTGTGGTTCAGATGGTTAGAATTAGGGCACCAGAAAGCACTTACACATATACTTAACTCACACATTACACAAATTTCAGCTTTGACAGAAGACCGCTGAAGAATACACCAGATGAGAAGCAAAATAATAACAGCTTGCAAGTGCTTGATCTGTGACCTGAGCAAAGGCACCTGGCGAGCGTCGGCTGTTGCATCACAAATACTTAAATATATCAAGTAGGCCTAATATAACCCTATTAAATGAAATGTATTCTGACTGGCAATGAGTGCAGGGATGAGCTACAGTCAATGAAAGCACAAGGTGAGGGATAACCAGGGAGGGCATTTATCTAACAAGCATAAAAACAGTGTGGTTGTCAAATACATACGCTTTCCATGGGTCGGACTGTAGATTGTCAAGTGAACGTATACACAGGGTGAAACAGAATAGCAAATTGTAATAACAGCAGCAAATATGAAATTCAATAAGAAGGCTTACTTTTTGTAAGAATGTGTGCGCTGTGCCTGAGCCAAATTGAGTAACCTGATGAGACTATTCCTCTTTTGGGATTTTGGTGATTACAAATCTATGTGAAAAATTGTACAGCTTTAAAGTTACTTGGTAAAAAAAATGCAATGGAACACTGCACCGATATTCTGCACCTGCATGCAAAGAGATAGCTCGTCACTAGATTCTTCAGTCAACAGACACAAAGCAGTGCTTGCTTATGGTTTTTAACCGGCTCTCGCTCATCTCAGCTAGGTTATGATGAATAAGCTGTTAGCATTGGTGCTGTTAACCATTGATCAGTTGGTTGCAGAAGAATAAAGGAAGAAGCAGGGGTGGAAATAAAAAGAAATCGTATAAAAATGGACAACCCCACCACCGACACCTTGAATTGGCTGACAATGAGCTTTCCGTGGCAGACATCACCAACATGTGGACACTGGCAGATGTCCATTTGTTGGCTTGGTGTGTCCCAAGCATAAGTTTCCCGATAACAAGACACCAAGTTGTGTAATGTGAAATTGGCAGCATAGTGCCATTACCTGCCGTAGCCCGGAACGAACCAATACATGATAATTTTGATATACACAACTGCCATGCTACGTTGTAAAACGACTCGGTCAAACAAGGATGAAATACTTATTTTTACTTTATAACATCTGCTATCAGATTAGTGGTATGCCAAACAATACGTGTTTTTGTATGTAGGGCTTTTCATTTAGTAACAAGAGCTATCTGTATGTATTTACACCTCATTCACAAATATGTGCCCATACTACAAGCTGAACTAATGATTTAATTACGCTTAAACTGGGAACACATAAAACAGCACATAATCTCTCCCAAACAACACTCAATTATAGTAAATTGATTACTCATACAGGCTCATATGCAATTTCTCATTTATTTCTTTGAAATAAATACTAAAATAAATTGCTATGGTGGTTCACTACAGTAACTAAAACCCCTAAACACTGTTCATGTGATAACAGCAGCTCCAGAAAGATCATCAAACCTTGAGTAAATAGGTAATATTGTTATAGAAAGCTATAGAAAGACCATATAATCACAGATGACCTTCCGGACCATTTTAATCATTTTATTTCTCACACAAAAACAAATGATGACACAGCACAGCCATGCATGTACTTCTCTGAGGGGCCAGCATCCTCCAAAATGGAATCCTCAAGTCTGTGGGGGTAAGACACCTCTTTAAAACAGATAGCACCAACTAAACTATAAACTTCTTATGTATGATGATAGCTCACCCAGCTATTGCAAAAACAACAAGTTCATGATCATGTAAATTTGAGACTATTCTCTGATGACACTTTCACCCTTTTATTTCATTATCTGTTTGCTACATTGTACCTGAACCACATTTCATCTCTACATTTAGATGGCTAGATTCAGGCTCCTGACATTGCTTAAAAAAGTCAGATTTTTCAGCTACTGACTAAACTAATACCCTTAAGTATTGATCGAGATATCAGGATATTGATTCAACAATCCAACACCTTTTTAAATTATGGGTCAAACAATTCACTAACAAACCAAGAAATTACTCAGCTGCTATCCACCACATTAGCTTTAACAAGCCAGGGACATACAATTTACCATTTAGATCAGTGTACATGTATAATCATCAAACATGCACAGTTTACCACCAGGATATGAGCAACAGATTAGATATCAATAGGTTTTATTAAGAAAAAAAAGAGAGATTTGTTACAATTATTTTTCAATATAAGTGACTCTTAGAGAATACACCTTGCAAAAGAGAAGAGTGATAGGAGCCCCACCACATTTCCCCATCAACTACATCTAGTGTACAGGGTTTATTCAGGAAATCCTAAATAAATAGAACAATTTTGCCACAAATCTGTGAGGAAAAAAGTGTTTAAATAAGCTTGGAAGTGACAAAAATGACAGACGGTTTTGCTAATGGTGGACACCATCACCATATTAAGTGTACAACTTTTTCCATGAACATTTATATCTGCTACACTACCATCTACTCCAGACAAAAAAAAATGCCTAAGCTAAATCAAACCACGAAGTGGTGGAGCCATAAGGCTGGATATACAGACACAACAAAGTGATAATGCCTCAAGTTATGCAAGCAATTATGTGCGGGGGAGGGGTGTCCATATATTGCACAGGGCTGAAAGATGGAATATAAAAAACATGTTTGAGTACTAAAAGCAATACGATAGCAGTAGCTATTTGAGAGAAGACAACTACATAATGGAAAACTACAATCCAGGCCATACAACAGAGCCACAACAAAGCTAGCTACACAGGAGACACAATAGGATGAGTCCATTTAGGGGGAAACAACCAGATGTGTGAAAGGTTATCTAATCTGTACTGAGTTGAAGATGTGCTAAAATAAATGACTTTATATGACGGTGTCTAAGCGAACATTTTGGTGATCATGTTATTTTGCTAGTCGGTTCCCCTAGCAATACTATTGAGTTCGGCTAGCACCGCTGATGTGTCCTAGCAACCAAACTTTCTGCCACAAAATATAAGCCTGTATATGAGAACACAAAAAGCAAAAGAAAACTACCACTTTTCCCTCCCTTACAGCTATATTTATCTTTCCAGCTTATATACACAGAGAAAAAATAAATTAATCTAGTGCACTACTCCTGGGTTAGCTAACTTTTGGGATAGCTGGATCAGCATAGCTAGCTCAAGCTCAACAACATATGGCTCCAAACCCCCGACATAACCTTTTATAGATGAATAAAGCACTGACCACATAATTTTCACGGACTGGTTTAACATACCCAGAAACTATATAGCATTAAATACTGCAGTCACTGGGCTCTGGTAAAATTAATTCGTTAGCAAAGCTGTTAGCCCATAAACCTTTCACTCGGTTTACTTCCAAACAAACCCTTAACGCTTTCTGTTGTTATCCAACTGGGCTTACGTTACACACATAATTCCTTGAAATAAAATATACATAGACACAGCAAAACATTACTCCTTTAACAATATATATAGTCGAAAACGCAACACTGAATAGAACTTAAACAAACAATTGGGTCACCTGAGTGGGCTGTGAAGCCCGGGTCTGCCGGACCGGCGGTCGCCATTTTCATGAATCTGGCAACAGCTTCTAGTTTCACTCGAAGATCTTGCTCGCTCTCCCTGTCGGTGGTCTACGTTCAGTAGGCGGGATCACTGGTTTAGGCCACGCCCTTATGCTGAAATTTGTCCCGTTTGAAAATATGGTAGAAACATTTGAACAACGCGACCCGAAGTGGGTGCTGGGAGCTTTATGGGATTTATTTGGAAAGAAGTGATCATCACAATGTGAAAAATAGACCATTATAACGACTTAATATGTAAACACCCAACAGCAAACTGTAACCACTGTCCACTTGTAGAGCACAAACCTCCACCGAGCCCAGCAATCTCCCCATATGAACCAAAATAATAAAAATCTTACATTGTTAAAGAATCTTTTTTTTAATCCCTGGATCCAGAATTTGATCCAGGGACGACAGAGTGGTGTAGTTGTTAGCACGTCCACCTCCCAGCGAGACTGGCTCCAGCCTTCCCGCAACCCCAATAGGATTAAACAGTTTGGCAAATGAGTGAGTGAGAGAATTTTAACCGGATGATCTCCAAAATCTAATAGTGTTTCTTGTCCAAAGCAGTACATCTGGTAGAAATCTCAAGAAAATCTGTACATACATTTATATATTATTTTGCTACCAAACAAACCCTTAAATAAAGGGTAAAACATAACCTGCTTGATAGTACTTAGTTTATTTTCCTGCAGGAAATACTCAGGGCAGGGGTAAGGGAATTAAATCATATAGCAGTGTAGAGAGAAAAAATAGACAGTTCAAATTCCATTCCAAGTTCCTGCAGTTATCAATTGATGAGAGACATACTCCACCAGGGTGCACTTCAACAGCTTCCCTGCACTAAGCGTTGTGCGACAAATGAATCAATCAGCAAGTGAATTGCTTCGTGAAGCACATATGCCTAGCAATGTTTGCCTAGGTAACCTTCTCTAATTCCTGCTTTCAGATGTTTCTGAGTGAAACCATGAGCAGTATCTAGCTAGTTCTTTAGGGTAAGTGTAGATCCACAAGCAGTATCTAGCTAGTTCACTAATAAATAGCTTATACTATCATTACCATGTATTAACTCATATTATCATAAGAATAGCTTATTGTCATCATTACTTGAACAGCAAGTATATAATGGAGACTGCTGTACATGATTAACTGGGCAGAGTTAAGCATAAATATATATATATGGAAAATATGGAAAATATGGAATCTGGAAAAATGTTTTGGGGAACTCAGTGTTGGGTGACACCTATCAATCAACGGTATCTTCGAGATCTGACAGGTAATCACTCTAATTGCATCACTTTAAAGTTCAGCCCAGTTGAACACTGTACCACCTTTCCACTTTGCATCACTTGAGAAAATTTCACCTGTCATCACCCATTTTGCTGGCTTTCATCGGCTTTTCATGGTTGCTCAGTGCTCATTGCTACCTGTGTTGATCATCATCATCATCATCATCATCATCATCATCTTCTTCCGCTTATCCGGGGCCGGGTCGCGGAGGCAGCAGTCTAA
>JBCNYG010000001.1:24261310-24271682 GCA_039654305.1 Porochilus rendahli
ACACACACACACACATACATATACAGTCACTGACAACAGTCTTGTGGACATTCATGTACCCTCTGATGGTACTGAATAATATGTGATAGCTGCAGTATTGTAAAGAAATTTCTTCTAATCTTTACAGCTTCTTAAATATAAACATTCCTGTTTTTGCCTGGACAAAAGTCTTGTTGCACAGACTTAATTTCACTTTCAAGATTATATTTATTACAGAAAAATATTCATGATGATGATCATGCTGCTGATGATGATGATGATGATGATGATGACAGAAAAATAAACAAATGACCTTGTTTATAACTATATATATAATATTGTAGCAAATTGTATCATCATATTGAAAGAAATTACTCTGCAAACATGCCCATGATCATACCAGACTCCCAGGTGTTTGTCATGATGAATAATTATCATATTAAAAGAATCAGACACCTTCAAGATTTTCAACTTACAAATAATTAAAAAATGTAAGTGCTACTAAAAATGATTGAGGCCCAAAACACTTATAATACATTTTTACTACACAAGTAAGCTATTTTAGAGAGCAGCTGGCCCATCAAATGATCAGAAAGCAGTCTGTTATCAACTCTATGGTGAGAAATCTGTACCACCTGTAGGTTTGAAACATAATGGGAAGACATAATCTGTTTATATTTGTGTCTGGTAATGTTACCACCCATCTTACATAGCTTTGTAATAACTATGTGATACCTATGCACTGGAGGTGACCTTAAACAATGATGTTTCACTTCCATACATGACTGGATCTTCAGTGAAGTCTGAGTCCAGCAATTTTCTAGATGGTGAGTAACAACATTGGTGGCAGAGCAATATGATATTAATTAATAATTCCCCTCAAATATCATTGTTTTCTCCATGTTAGTGGTAATAACAGTTTCCACGTGTTAGGGCCTTGGTAAACACGTCATGGTGTTCTGGCTATGTCTTGTACAGAACTTGTATGGTGTATGGTGTATGGTGAACATTGCAAGAAATAAGATGATATATGCTGAAGAATATGATGAAGCAGACATTGCTATCTATGGGTCCTAATGGAGCTTATGAGGAAGTCATCATGAGGCAAAATACATCTTTTGTGCAGCCAGTTGTTTTGTGGATAGATTTCCTTGCATGACCGAGCTTACATATGTGTACCAAGAGTGTTTGTTATTTCTGCTTGCTAAAAATTTTCCTTTGCTTTCAGGAGATCTTGAAAGTTTCTACAGTTTTTGCAAAAACATTTTATAAATTGCCTGAAAGCTGCTTTAATACCTGTATATTATGTATATTTAGTTAATCAAGCACTTTTCATTGTTTTTTTACAAATTTTTCTACTTGCTTTGATCCAGAATTTGACATAGGTATAGTGGATGAAAATTAACTGGTTGGTGAGATATGGGATTTTACTCATGAATGTCCACGTGTACGACAAGACTTTTGACAATGACTGTATATTTTAAAGATTCCTAATACTTAATCATATCACCATATACAACATCAAACAAAAATATGTAATCAATAAACAGGATCTTACCCATTAATTCCTCCACAACTGAAGTTTTTTCAGATTTTTGCTGCTGAACTTCTGTCTAATGAAACACAGGAGAAAGCAATATTTAAATTTTTCAACAATAGATCCAAGCACATTACTCAGGACAAAGCAGCTTCAGCAAAGTCAACTATTTGTTTTTGCTAAATATCTGTGACAGTTGGGTTTGAGCTCAAAACATATGGAAAAATATTAGATAAATCGCGCAGTGGTTAGCATGTCCGCCTCCCAGCAAGAAGGTCCTAGGTTTGATCCTTAGGCTCGGGTGTTTATGTGCTCGGTGTTTGCATATTCCCCTGTGTTCGAATGAGCTTCCTCCAGGTACTCGGGTTTCCTCCCACAGTCCAAAGGCATGCACATTAAGCTAACTGGCAGTTCTAAGTTGGCAAAAGGTGTGAGTGTAAATCTTAACGGTTGTGTGTGTGCCTGGTGAGCTGTTCTGGATGTGCCCTGACTTCACCCAGTGTCAGCCAAGACCCTGTGACCTTAGTAGGATTAAGCAGTTTGGTGAATGAAGGCGTGAGATCGGAATTTCCCTTTCAATTTGTTGATGTTTTCATTTAGATATGTTCAACAACTTAGAACATGGCACCCAAATTTTAGCTGAGCAAAAGTATAGGAACCAATAGTGTTAAAGTAAATTAAACACTTACATTCATCAAGAATCTTTACACAGTAAACAGAACTTGAAATCGTTCGGACGTAAAACATCCAGAAAAAAATACACAATCCTATGAAACACCCTGAAATTAATTATTTCTCTCTCTACAGGGAGCATGGTGGCACTCTCATGTCACAGCTAAAAGGTTCTGTGTTTGAACCCCACAGCTGACTGGGGCTTTAGAGTGTGGATTTCTATCAGATGCTCTAGTTAACTTTTACGGTTGAAAGACCATGGAAAAGGTAAGAAAAAGTACCATGGTCCAAATTCAGTCAAGACAGTCAAACTGAACTAAAAAACTATTATCTGCTTATATATGAATAAGCTATAACATTCAACTTAAGTAATTACTATAAATTTCTTTGTAATTTTCTTTACCTTATGTGTTTGGCAGGTGTTCAGGTCGCTCTCTGCGGTTTCTGTACCTTTTACCAGTTCCTGCATTTTCGACGCCATTTGTTTTTTCTGTTTGTCCAATGGAACCAGCTCGCTGCTCAGTTTTTGCAATGTTGCCTTGAGCGTCAGGATTTCATCCTCCTTTGTTTTAACATCTTTAGAGTTTAACATAATTTGTTCTCCCATGCTCCGAATGGTCATCTCCTGCTGTATTGCCTGAAAGGCCACAACCAACATTGCACACCCTGCCATGACTATCGATATCCAGACAGCCTTCATCCTGCTTGTGAGAGGTAGAGTTGCTGAGTTGGAGATGAGGATTTTCACTGGTGGATCTTTCCCCAAATTCTCTCTGTCTCAGTTTCTCCTTTATCTGGGGTCTGTATGGTGAAGCCTCGCTGTGATGGTTGTCAAGCAGCTGTGTCAGTGGCCAGCTCTAACTGCATTACCCTACCGCACTCCACCTTCTATCTGGGATCCAGGTTTACCTGTTCAACCAGATAATTAGGTGTGACAGTATCGTCATTGTAGTGCGGAAAACAAATATAAAACAGGGCCTTATACTATACAAGTCTCTTGCTCATAGGAATACACTATTAATAGGAGGATCCAGGATGTGTGTGTGTGTGTGTGTGTGTGTGTGTGTGTGTGTTCTGCAATAAAACGTTTTTTTTTTTCAAAGATAGCCTTTGTCCTCACATAAAACTCTTACACGTTCACCTTGACTATTCACTGAAGAAAGAAAAATCTACCACCAAAAAAATATGTAAATTTTTTCAAAAATAAATAATCACTTTCTTTCAAATTTAGCATAAACATCTTTAGCAAACATCATTGCACCTGCAGAGCTCAGCAACCTTTTCTGGTTTATTTATTTATG
Source organism: Porochilus rendahli (assembly GCA_039654305.1). Classification (NCBI taxonomy): domain Eukaryota; kingdom Metazoa; phylum Chordata; class Actinopteri; order Siluriformes; family Plotosidae; genus Porochilus; species Porochilus rendahli. The sequence goes on from JBCNYG010000001.1 coordinate 24,264,800, forward strand.
TTTGTTTCTTGATTGAAGTTGCAGAATAAAAGGATTAAAAATATCTCAACATAATAATCTATGGAATTATAGGGTGAAACATTTTTGTGCCGTATGTTGGAGTCATTTTATAAAGGCTATTTACTAAAAGTTGAATTAAAAGTTACATTCTTTATTTCCTATCCTAAAAATGTCTAAAAGTGTCGAACTAAACTAATGCTTATTTTAACAGTGCATTTCATATATGTGTGTTATAAAATATGTCATTTATGAGCTGTGGAAATTCTAAATTTACTTAAAAAGTAGCACGCAGTGTGTTTTCTCTTCTTACCTCAAGAATGCGCTTCCTGTTCGGTTGTGGCCCCGCCCTCTTACAGCTCTAGCGGCGCATGAAAGCTGTAAAGTCAACTTTATTTAACTGATTAGTGACACAGATATCGATTCATTCAACAATGAAGAGAGAATTCTGATGACTTAAACAGTCCCAATGTTCCAGTAAATCTGTGTTCAGTGTAACACGGTAGTGAAGATTGTGTTTAACTTGATACACCTTCAGAGTTCAGAGCTGTAGGTTTCCACTCCTATAAATAGTAATAATGGATTTGAATCAAATGATTCCAGGTATAATGGGTGTGAACTGTCGGATTATTGGAGACACTGTGTGCTGATTGGGAAACAGACACAGTCCATGCACCTGCACCGGAGAAAGGCGGGGCTTAGTACAAGCGCATTTATTTATTTATTTATTTAAGTATGTCCTCTTTAATGCGCTTACCTGGATTTTACGCGTTTGCTGTTTGGTGCGTGAAGGATTTTTAGGCTGTTATTATTAGTAGTATTATTCAGTTATTTATTAGAACAAGCTCACACGATTTTAGATGAGTTTACTCTAACTTATCACACTGTTAATAAGCCTTAGCTCAGCGAGTCTGAGTCCAGCAGTTCCTGTTCTGTGGGAGAGGCTGAGTTTTAAGTTGAACATCCGGTTGCCGCACCGATCGCTCACTGTTACACAAGGATTCATCATTTCCCAGTCATCTTTTTCTTCCTCATCATCTTCCTGTTCTTTACTTCTTGCCTTTTCCTTTGGATCTTCATCATGAAGCATCTGATTGTGGTGCTGTGTTTGTTGGTGGCGTGTACTGTGGGCCTGGTGGCTATTATTCGCTCCAGGCGGGACACGGAGCTCAAGCTGATCAAGGCGTCCTATTTTGAGAATGTTAAGGTCAGAGTGACCAGTGATGTGCTGAATGAGTTGGAATCCAATATTGCTGAGGCCAATATTAGGATGGGGCAAACCAAGAAACGAGTGGAGGAGCTCACAGCAGAAATCAAAACTGCCCAGGAGGTTGCAGATGGGAAAAAGGCCGAGCTGAAGACTTGCACCGATGAGCTGGTAAGGGATGGGGTGGATGGATGGATCAGGGTTTGGGGGAGAGGAAGTCCAGCAAAACTCGAGGGACAGAATTGATTGCATGGGTTTTCTTGTAGCAGTGAATGATTTAATGGATCCCTAAGTCTGGAAATCAGCATGTTTCAGAATTCATTCCATTCCTGGTCTCCTGAATGTCAACATCAGAAGTAAACCCTTCTTTACTTTTAGGGTATTTTGTTGTTTTTGTAGATTTTGTTTTTGTTGTTGTTGTTTTTACCAGGAGTAATGTACCTTTAAAGCTGTAATATAAAAGGTAATGTTTCCCTTTGGAGCTTCCAAGTAAAAATATTCACTAAAGGTAAAAAAGGTATAAGTGCCACCCCCCAGTGACAATGGAAGGTTTAGTATCAGGTTTTTCTGAACGTGGACAAGACAAACGTGTAGTACTGCTTTATGTCCTGTTACGTGTATTTTCCAAAATCTCTTACTTTTCATTCCAGACCCAGATCAAGTCCGACATTGGTGCTCTTGAAGAAAATAAAATCAAGAGTGGTTGTGAGTACAATGTTTATGGTTTATGAGTAAATTTCTAATGAATCTAGTTTGATTATGGCCAGTGAAGGTCAGTAACTTAAAATGATAAAGTTCTCATAGACTCCATACAGGTAAATTAAACTGAAATTGAATGAACTGAATGTTTAACAAGTTATTGATAATCCTGCGTAACCCCGATACTTATATTGATTACAGACATTATGTACTGTATAGTCGAATACTGCCCCCGTGTGGCTATGCTTGGTTAAAACACCCCAAAGTTTCTTTCTCAGATAAGAAATGTTATTTCAATAGTAAATGCAAAAGATTTCTGTGGTTAGTGCTGTATTAAATACATATTAAACTGTTTTTAATCCATTGTCTCTTCCCTGACCTCCATCATCAGCTGAGTTTGAGAAGAATAAAGTCAGTTTGAACGAAAAGATAAACAATCTCAAAGCAGAAGTGGTGAAACGCAGCAGTTTGTGTGACTACATCATCAAGAGCTCTGTAGAGGGAATGTAAGTATATATTTGAATATATACTTGTGTGTTTGAGAAAAGGCTTCAGTGAATGCTTAATTTTGTCATTCAAACAAGGCATGTGTCAAATAGCTGTGAAAGTTGGGCCAGCTAGGCCATGAGGCTTTATCTCTTTGTCTCATTCTTCTATTGTTGGTTTAATGGGTACAAAAGAATGATCTATTTTTAGTGTTATAAAATACCTTCATACCATCTACACCTCACTACACCAGCTTCTTACATTTACTCTGATCTAAAGAAAAGATCAGTATACTGGCTTTTTTAGGGATCTGTGCACTTTAAAGTGGACTCTATAGACAGTCAATCAAGTTTTTATGTCCCAGATAAGGAAAGGTTCCATTCTTTGCTACTTTTTTTCTGGTATGAGAATTTTCACTGTAACTAAATGTCTAAACATTCTGTTGGTGAAGTACAATGAGTTTCACTTGGCGGACTTGTGTAACAGTGTTTTTTCATGGCCTTAATGTCTATAAGTGAGTTCTAATAATTTCAGTAATTATATTTATAATAATGTTGCCTGGAAAAACTTAACTTTTTTTCTTTATTAACAGGAAACTATGTGGCATTGTGCCTGTCCTAGTGGGAAAGGCAGCATAAAAATAAACAAAGAAAGGAACAGCAAAGGTACATGACAAGAGGATGAAGATTTTGAAGGCAAAGAAGATAAACCAATCACATCATCAAGATAAAAAGTGTTAACACGGCTCATTATTTAAGCAAAAATAAACACACACACACAGTCATTCCTATGTTCACATACCAATACAAAGGTATACTTTTTCTTTTTCATGGTTAACTGGTTAAATTGGTCAAATGTATTGATATGTCCTGATATTTGTGGATGGCATTTTTCTGACATGTAAACATTTTATCAGTCCAGTTATTTATCACAGTTGAATATATTAAGTTGTATCCATCCATGCACATTTGAGTGCACATACTTTAACAGGCATGCAGCTCTTTCAGTCGCTCCTGCCCTTTTCGTACTTTTAACTCTTTCTTTTAACACTAAATTTCACTTTTTTATTTTATTATTATTTTATTGTTCATAAGTAGCTGCCCTCTAAATATGTGGGTTGAGAGAGTTTTAGTACTTTTTATCGCGAACTTTCACTTTCATGAATAGCTGGGATTGCAGCGCAGCAACTACACGCCGCGCGCTTTGTTTACTTCAGGGATCAGCTGAACGCCCTAAAGCCGGCCGAATTAGCGGCCAGACCCACGGATATATCGGCACACCGTGGATGCAGAGGTGGAGGACAGAAGAGGAGAAGGAGTGAGGTGGCGAGACAGCAGAGACTTACATAGCGATTTTATACAATTTCCTCAGGGATCAATAAAATATTCTGACTCTGATACGATAAAGAAAATCAAGACATTAAAAAGGAAATATAAATAAATATTTTTAGTTGTATATTCTAAATGATTTGAACACAATTTGTTTAGCATACAAATAAGGGGAAGGGAATGAAAAAGGTGTATGTTGAGAGGTAAACATGTATTTTTGTTTCTGTGTATCCAGTTTTTTAGTGTTTCCTGCCCTTTATTGGAGTTATGTCTGTAATGATGATAATGTGTTGTATTATAATTCAGCTGTGTTGCACTAAGTAAACACTCTATAAATGTGCTATGTGGGCATGCACATCCTATGGTTTACTTGTGGTTTTCTCATCTTCTCTTGTAGTTTTTTTTTTTTCTTTAGTGTATGTGTGTTTGTTCTGTGTTTTGGCTGTCCTTCAGGCTCCAAAGCACATGTTCTGACCATTCTGATCAGAAACTTTATTGACATTCACCACAGCAAACAAAAAGCTCCAACAGTCTATTTAATAAAGTGCACTTTGTTTCTTAGATTAATTGGATTGTAATAAATCAATACTTAAATGAATGATTTAAAACTTTGTGTTCATGAAAAGTTATTTGTGACGCATAATGAAATATTGTGTATGTAGAATACAAAATATTGAGATATATATTTTGGTCCCCACAGTGCAATGTACTTGAAACATGCAATCAAAAATACAGCAAGATAGTTAAGGTCCAGTTAGGCACCAGATTTAAATTGGTTTAGAAGTCCCACCACTTTACTGATATACTTTTAAACTCATAGTTTTGTATTTAATTTAAAATGTATAAAGTACGTTTCATACTGTTAGTTATTTAATCTTATATTCGTTTTAATTCGGAATGATCCGTATTATGTTCTACAACCAGACATGCAACACCCAATGTTATTTTAAAAACTGAATAATGCTATTTGTCAAATCGTAAACTAATCATGTTCTATTGATTATTTGCAGTAATTTAAGCAAATCAAATTAAGAAAAAATTCCTGTATATGCATCATAATAACATTTTATTTCCATGAGATATTTTTATCTGATAATCTGACAGTCAAAATATTAAACTATTGACTATCTGTGAAGTGTCACAGTCTGTGTGGGTGTTTTACTGGGTTATCCTGTCTAATGACCGAAAGTTGATTTTGTCTCTACTGCTGAACACACGTGAACTTCACTGAGTAACCATGTGCTTGTACTCCTACCACTCCACCAATGACATTGCTGCCCCCAGGCTTGCAATTTGGACGAGCAATTAGTGGTACCCCTTTCCGCATCAACTCACTCAGAAGGTCACTCCATCCAGCAGGACTCTGATTAATAACCACAGCCAAGGGAGGAGGAAGAAACCAATAGAAATCTACCTTCCCCACCTGCATGTTCCACTGAGATTCACATGGGCTTTTGACCATTCATCACACAACACAATATATTAATTATTATTATTATTACTGTTTATATAAATGAAATTATTTATTAATTGATATATTTTTGCTGCAATGATAGTACAGGGTCAGAGGACAAAACCTGTTTCTTGTTTATTCTTCAGGTGGTTAAGGGCACAAGTATACAGTACAGGAAAATACAAGCATGCTAAATCATTGTTCAGGTAATCTGAATTTCCTGCTGCTAATAAGCCTCTCTGTCCTGTGGCCTTTTGGTTCCGTAAAGTGCAGAAACAAAAACTTTACAAATAGAAAATTAAATAAGGAAAGTGAATAATGAAACGATTAACATATAGAAATGGATTTGTTAAAGAACAACAAAGACCAGAACAAAATGTTTACACCACTGTGCATTTTTACATTAAGTATATTAAGAGGAAGCGCACAGTCAGAGAGAGATAACATGCCCTGTCTAACTGGATAAAAGTTTTATATAATACATTACATTCTACATTATGTAAAAAAAAAAAAAGATGGTAATAACGTGTTCTAATTACTCACTCAATCACACTCATTTTCCAAGCCTGTATCCTGCATGACTTACAGAAGTGCGTTAAAGTCACTATTAGTAAATATATATTCTTATACTGGATTGTGAGGACACAGACTAAGTATACCATCTGTCAAAAACTCAGTGGATAGATGTTGTGTGCAGGTTTGTTTGTTTGATTGTTGTTGTTGTTGTTGTTGTTGTTAGGTTTGTGTGAGCATGTGTATGTGTAAAAAAAAACAGTGCTAGTCTAAGTACTGCTGAAAAAAGTAGGTTTTCAGCCGTCGTTTGAAGATACCCTGTGACTCAGCTGTCCGGACATCCAGAAAAAGTTAGTTAGAAAAAGTTGCTACCTTGGAGCCAGAACAATGCATTTTTCCCTTGATCCTTGGTACAATGAGTGACCAGTCTAGCAGTACCAGAGGATCTGAGAGAACGCTGTGCAGTGCAGGGCGTGATAAGTGCTTTGAGGTAGAAGGTGCAGGTCCAACTACTCATGCCAGTTTTTTTAATTTAATTTTTGTAATTTTTACAGCAATTTTTTTACAATGTAAGGTTTCCAGTTTATGGATATATTTAAAGCTGTAGGGCAGTTGTGCTTTAGTGGTTAAGACTATGGGTTACTGATATGACGATCAGCAGTACAGTCCCCACTATCACCACTGTTGGGCCCTTGAGCAAGGCCCTTACCCATGAATCGCTCAGTTGTATAAAAATGATCATTGTAAGTTGCTCTGGATAAAAGTGTCTGGCAAATGCTGTGAATGTTTGAAGTAAGATCGCTGCTGATGAAGACCCATATGGGCTTAGATTTGCACTCAGTGACTATAAAGATGACTTTTTGCTCCTGGTGACATAAACTCTCTTGTTGCAGTTATCTAGGGCTTATGGTTGTGGTATAACCAACCGGACTACATGTTGGACTGTAATTAAATTTTCTTATATGGTTTGTATTTTATGGCTTCACCTGAATGAGGATGGGTTTCGCTCCTGAGCCAGGTTCCTCTCATGGTTTCTTCCACGTGTCAACTGAGGGAGCTTTTTCTTGCCACTGTCGCCGCAAGCTTGCTTATTAGGGATGTGTAGGGGGTTATAGAGAAAAAAAATTCAGATTCCTCCCTAATTTAATTTTACTATGTAAAGCTGCGTTGTGACAATGTCAATTGCGCTATACAAATAAA
>JBCNYG010000001.1:24283307-24303664 GCA_039654305.1 Porochilus rendahli
CCCCGTGCTTGCATGGGTTTCCTCCGGGTACTCTGGTTTCCTCCCACAGTCCAAAAACATGCACAGTAGGCTAATTAACTGTTCCAAATCCCCCCTAGGTGTGAGTGTGAGTGCGAATGGTTGTGTGACTGATGGCCCTGTGATGGTCTGGCGAGCTGTCTAGGATGTACCCCGCCCTCACCCAGAGTCGGCTGAGATGGGCGCCAGCCTCCTCCGAATAAGCAGTTCGGAAAATGAATGAATGAATATCCAGTAAACAAAAAATATCATGTGGTACCAGCGTGATGTTCTCCCTCACACCTACTGTGTTTCCATCCATTTCAGGAAGACAATAGACCCTCGTCTGATCCAATGAATGGTGCTTTTTTGGGAGTTTTTCTTAAGGGCACTACTTCCAAGGAGACACTCTTTATACTGCTCCCTGTATGTGCCAACAGCTTCCAAACTTCATGGCTGCCAGGTTTTCAGACAGCTGGTGTAAATATTCTTCGTGTAAACATGAAACCAAGAACCAAGGAACAGAACAGGCCATAAACTGTATATTACTGTAAATAATAAAATAAACTGTAAATAAAATTCACAGTGCACTTCACTCTAATGGTTCTAAGTGCATTTAATGTGCTGCATGACTGTATTTAAAACTAGAAAAGGTTGTACCTATTTGGCTTTTGCAGATTAGAATTTAAAATACACTGCGCAAAAAAAATAAAGGGGACACTTAAACAACACAATGTAACTCCAAGTCAGTCACCGTTCTGTGAAATCAAACTGTCCACTTATGAAGCAACACTGATTGACAATCAATTTCACCTGCTGTTAAGCAAATGGAACAGACAACAGGTGGAAATTATAGCAATTAGCAACACACCCCCAATAAAGGAGTGATTCTGCAGTGGTGACGAAAGACCACTTCTCAGTTCCTCTGCTTTCTGGCTGATGTTTTGGTCACTTTTAAATGCTGGTGGAGCTTTCACTCTAGTGGTATTATGAAACGGAGTCTACAACCCACACAAGTGGCTCAGGTTGTGCACGTTTGCTGTGTCTGACAGCGTAGTGTCCAGAGCATGGAGGCGCTATCAGGAGACAGGCCAGTACATCAGGAGATGTGGAGGAGGCCGTAGGAGGGCACCATCCCAGCAGCAGGACCGCTACCGCCGCCTTTGTGCAAGAAGGAACAGGAGGAGCACTGCCAGAGCCCTGAAAAATGACCTCCAGCAGACCACAAATGTGCATGTGTCTGCTCAAACGCTCAGAAACAGACTCCATGAAGGCGGTATGAGGGCCTGACATAAACAGGTTGGGGTTGTGCTTACAGCCCAACACCATTCAGGACATTTGGCATTTGCCAGAGAACACCAAGATTGGCAAGTTCGCCACTGGCGCCCTGTGCTCTTCACAGATGAAATCAGGTTCACACTGAACAAATGTAACAGACGTGACAGAGTCTGGAGACGCCATGTAGAACATTCTGCTGCCTGCAACATCCTCCATCATGACCAGTTTGGCAGTGGGCCACACACTACTGAGCCTCATTTTGACTTGTTTTAAGAACATTACATCAAAGTTTAATCAACCTATAGTGTGTTTTTCCACTTTAATTTTGAGTGTGACTCCAAATCCAGACCTCCATGGGTTAATAAATTTGATTTAATTGATCATTTTTGTGTGATTTTGTTGTCAGCACATTCAACTATGTAAAGAAAAAAGTATTTAATAAGAATATTTCATTCATTCAGGTGTAGAATGTTTTATTTTGGTGTTCCCTTTATTTTTCTGAGCATTGTATATTTAGGCACTGGAGCTCTGAAAATGCGGTAAGCTAACAGAAACATGCTTAAATAAAGTAAAAGAATAAAGTGCGAAGTGCCGACGGTGGCGTGTGTGACGCCATTTTCTTCATTTACTGGGTTGCCTCTGTCGGCACGTGAGCACAGGCGCAACAGCAAAACTGAGCTCATGGTTTTTCAACATTTGCACAAGTATGGCACTCCAGAGCTCCTCTGTTAAGTTATAACGATCACTCTTTTCCACTTTGTCAGCACGCTTCTGATGTTTCTGAAATTTATACCTAAATCTTCCTTAAAGTTTCTTGACGTATCAGGTGGTTCTGTTTTCTTCAGTGGTGGCTTTGGAGGAGCAAAGAGCAAGTCTAACCAGAGAGTTAAACACATTGAAACACACGCATAGCAAGGTCAGTATCTTCTTCTATGATATTTTCCATAGAGCATGCTTTAGCACATTAGCCTTTCTCTGTCTCTCTGTGTGTCCAGTTAGTCCTGACCTATCGTGATCTGTTGGAAAAGAAAAAGGAGTTGGAGAGGGAAGGGTCCCCCCTAAGGTATTTCATTATGCCTTACTTTATCTTTTTAGCACAAGTGATCATCCTTTTCCTCCGAAGAATATTTTTGCATTTATTTGTATATTATGTAAAGGTCTGTGCACAGTTATAGTTGTGTGTCTTCATTTTATGTGTGATTTTTTTTTTTAATCTACTGGGTGCAGAAATCCTGCATTGCTATGTTTGTTTTATAGTACCCCATACTATCAGTGCGCAAGTTATTCACAATTTGCATTGCAAGTTATGAGTGTTATATATAATTTTTTAGGAATCGATTTCACTCCAAAAGTACAGAGCCACTTGAAGAAAATGCTGCCATACAGGTAATATGGTTGATTGTGTTATAACTTGAACTACCTTTTTATGTGGTACAGTATTTTGCCACACAAGATTTTCTCTTTTCTCTTTTCTTTGTCTCTGTAGCTTGATGGGACCCCTGATGTTTCCTCCAACCCTAAAATATCAGAAACGTTAGCCTCTACAGACACTAAAGTAATCAAAACTGAAACAGTTAATAATTCCTTTTTCATTAACGACATCATAAGTTCTACTCCGGAGCTGGCTCAGCTGCAGGGCCTTGTTGAATCAAGGTACAGTGTGCAATGAGATATTATTGGTTCATTTATTTAGTTAATTACCGTATTCTTTCTTTTTCTCTAAGTAAACAGTTATGCCCTATTTTCTGTTTATGTTTTAAACCCTTTTAAATTTGCTGTTTATAAAAAAAATTTATTTCTTTTGACTCAGTACCCCACTTCGAGCTGAAAGTGGAGAGCCAGACTGCAGTCTAGAGGAAGAGATAAAACCAACTGAGGAAAAGAAAGATGAGGATGAAGAGGAAAGTAATCATGAAGATGAAAAGGAAGAAAAAGAGAAAGACTTGGACAGTTTGGAGTGGGAGATGAGAAACATGGATTCTGTGTTTTCGGAGCTGTCTGAACTCAGTCAGGAATACGTGGAGAGTGTGGATCATGGAGTCAGTGTGAGAGGTAGAGTCGGTTTAAACCATGCCTGTTTGATTGAGTAATTTCTATGTTCATTTGTGTAAGGCATGTCATGTGTGGGTGTGGCCTCCTTTCATTGGTTCCCATGCAGGCAGCACAGTCCAGTTCGAGGAGATTCTTTCACAGTATGAGGAACTGAAACACACCCAGTAAGGGCTTGTTTGCTCGTTTTAACTAACCACTTTGCAGAACCATGTTCTATGTGAAAATAATCATGAAGATAATGCACATTCAATAAATGGCATGAGCTTCAGGTTTTTAAATCCCCTATATTTGAGTTTTTATGTATTTGAATTCATTAGAACCATAAGAATAAAAATCAGTGAAGAAGTGCTGCACGTTGGTGCATGTTTAGGACAGCTCTGATTCAAAGAGTAATGCTTGTATGTTTTTAAATTGCAAAATTATAGATGCATATTTTTTTTTCTTTTACTCCCGTTTTAGTGAGCTGGTAGATACTGCTCGTAAGGCTCTTATTTCTCGTGTAGAGGAACTGACAAATGAGAGATCTGCTTTGAAGCTGGAGCTTACTTCCTGTCAGGAAACCATTGACCGACTGCAGGGCAAAACCAAGGAGATGGAGGAGGAGACAAAAAGGTAAAGTGTACTATTAATTTTGTTCCGTGTTTCAGATTCATTAACAACCTCCATCTGTCTGTGATACTGTCTCAAATGCAGGTCTTGTTCCTATGCAATACATCACTTTCAGATTAAAGAATTACATTTCAAAATGATAATAAATTATATGATATGATAATAAAAGTACAGCATGGTACAATGCTGGCAGGGATAATCCTAGTATGTTTAATTAAGGCCACGTGAGTGCTTTTTGTAGGAATAAATTGTCAATTTTATCAAAAATTATAATTCTACTTGCAACATGAGAAAATGTATAGTTGGGCAAGCTAATTTGTACTCGTGTTAAATGAAGATGGAGGTCAGTGAGTCCAACCTCACAAACAAATCTATTTTAATAAGGAGAAATAAATCCTCTGGTAGGCTTACCATAGAGAGGTTTTTAATAGAACGTGATGTTTCCTGCTAGAGCTGTATGTGACCACCAAAAGCCTGCTGAGGAAGCCACCTCTATTCATTTTTTGTTTTCTTAATGTGGCAAAAAAAAAATTCGAAAAACTTAAAGTTCTGGAAAAACCCTGGTTTTCATCATCAACACTAATGCTTCCTGTCAATTCTAAAGCCTGTCATATTGGTATGTCATTGTGTTTTATTTGTATTTATTGCTGTGTCATTGTGACACATCCACCACAGACACTTCTTGTTAACACTCTAGCAGTGCCAGTTCTTTATGGATTTATTTTACACTGAATGGTTCCCACAGTATGCCCAATTAGCCTGTTGAAACTGAGTCACCTTGACCTATTTTTCAAGGTCACAGAGGTCAATTTATCAAAAATGCCTTTTAAGATTCTATAGGGTGCGTTTTTTCAGGTCACTTTCCAATTGACCTGTCTGTTATACTTAATGTCAAGGTCTTCAAACCTACAGAAACTGGGTCACCTTGACCTAATTTCACTGTCACAGGAGCCATATAAAAGGTAAAAGTTGGCTATGTAAAATTTAGCACAGGATTATTTGTTATTTAAAACAGATATGCCTATGGACACGCATGTTATCCTCATAAAAACTAGTTCACCCTGACTAATTTTATGTATGTGAACATCTCGCGGTCAACGGCAGCCATTTTGTCCCCATTGTAGTGTGACCCAATACCCCTTTAGTGTCAGATAGCATCTCCTCTAAAACCTCTTCTCACACTGCTTACAAGTGGTACACCCCTTAAAGTACCATCTAATGACAGTCAGATACTTGGATGTTGACATCTCATCCCGATTTTCAGTAAGTTTTATGGTACTCAATTTAGTACAACTCATTTTATATCGCCTTAAAAATTCCATACCACAGAAGCATTACAGAAATGGTGATGTGTTTTACACTAAACTTGAAGTGTTATGGACACACACCCCTACTATTGTTTCATGGTTAGGAAAATGGACTAAAATTGTCACCAATTCCAAAACTTTAGATGTCCATAACTCCATAATTCACATGATCTAGGTGTCATTTTAAAGCTTTTTTCAAGCTCTATCCATTTGTACTATCAGAGAATGTTTTTAGTTGTCTCTTATTTCATTATGCTCTGATTGATGTAAAAATAATTCCCTTGTGGATAATAAAATAGTATCTTAAATCTATTGGATGATCTTTCCTACTGACCTGATTTAGATATGTATTCTATGTTTGTCCTACGTATGCCACTCGTCCATGTTGAATAAAGTGATTAAGTGAAAACTCAGCTCTCTGGTATATTTGGAGCTTCAAATGTCTTTAAATAATAAGTGACCGGGGTGTAAAATTAGGCTGGCCCTTGTATGCAATTCAATTTTCCTTCTTCGTGTTCTGTTTTCTTGTCTCTCTGTTGTTATTGCATGTGTTGCTGTTTTTTTATGTTCATAGGCTCCGCAAAGAACTGGAAGCATCACAGGCTGAAGACTCAGATGTAAGTTTGTTTTCATTTGTTTATTGTGTTGAATTGTGGTTGCCAAAGCTTTTCTTGCTTATGGTGGGTGGTGACTGAACGAACAAGATTGCGAATACAAACGGCTAAAATCAGCTTCCTTCGCAGGGTGTCAGGGTTCTCCCTTAGAGTTAGGGTAAGAAGTTCGGTCATCCGGGAGGAGCTTGGAGTAGAACCACTGCTCCTCCGTGTTGAGGGAAGCCAGTTGAGGTGGCTCGGGCATCTGATTAGAATGCCTCCAGAGCGCCTCTGATGTTTCAGGCATGTCAACCTGGGAAGAGACACCGTGGTCACCCCAGAACACGCTGGAGGGACTATGTCTCTCGACTGGTCTGGGAACGCCTTGGAGTCCCCCCGGAAGGAGCGGGGAGAGGTATGTCTGGACCTCACTGCCTAGGCTGCTGCTCCCGCGGCCTGACCCCAGAGCAAGCAAAAGAAGTTGAAGATGAAGATCAAGTTTTCTTATCGCTTGCGTTCTCACATCACTACCAAAACAAGAGATCAAAGTTCTCTAACCCGTAATCACCTGGTTCAGGTGTAATAGAGTTGGAACAAGATAAAAGTATAGGCAGGCTTTGAGACTTCTTAGAGATGGACTATGCTCCATAATTTGCTGCTGTTATAATTGTGTATCTTGTGCTTAGTATTAAATGAGTGCCAAATACCAGCTACCTTGTCCTCCCTTTCCCCAGACTTCTTTGTCGACCTCAAACCGTCGCTTCTCTCGTTCAGAGATGGCTCGTGTGGTCATGGAGAAGAACCAGTATAAAGAGCGGTTGATTGAGCTGCAGGATGCTCTGCGGCGAGCTCAGGCACTTGGGTCTGTTTAACTACATCTACCATGATATTGTATTTGTCTCCTCTGCTCATTCAGACAGTAGAATATATTGCAATGAGCATGAATATAATGAGTAGTCCTGAGTTCATGGATAAGGATTCTCCGAATAAGTGCTTATCTGCATATTGCAATATTTAATTCTTTTTAAAAGCAACTGGATAAACTTGAGATATTTTACATATATTTTTACCTACTGGTACCTTACTTATATTTTTACCTACTGGTATTTTCCCTCCTAAAGTGTTAACAGAAATGAAAAGATCCCAGAAGACAGGAAGAACAGTGTTTGGAAAAGGTTTGACATATTTTATTATAATAATGTTATTTGAGTTTACTATATTATAATATTTATTTTAATTACCAGCCACAGTGCCACTCTGCTGCTTTTCACATATTCTTACTGCATAACTTTCAAATGTAGTTGCTTTTCATTTTTCATGGAATAAGTCAAGAATGATCTGAACTGGCGTAAGAACTTGGCATAGTCATGACCACCTTTGTTCCTGTAACTACTTAAGTGATAGTATTACATTAGTCAATCAGAATGTACAGTTGCTCACGTGATACATATAGAATAATCATTATCATTAACAGGAGTTAATCTCACACACACCCTCAAAATTATGCAGTGGGTGGAGTTAAGCTGAGAGCTGGGAGTGATGTTAACGCTTTAAAATAGTTGTGGGATGATTAATAAATATAATTATTATGTACCATAAGAGTAAGCTATCACATACTGTATACGTAAGAAGCTATTCATGATAGAAACCCACATGATGAACACTAGTTAGATATGAAATAAATAAATAAAATATATATTTAATGTAGGATTTTTGTGTACATTTATTGCATCAAAAATTCTGTTAGAGTTCAGCAGATTTAAACCAAAATACTGGTTACCTATACACCCATACAAATCAATACAGCAAAGTCTGCCAGTATGTGGACTAAACACCGTGCACTAAAGCCCAGGGCACATAGGAGACTGAAGTTGATTGAAACTGGAGATTCTGTTGAATACCAGTAGAAAAAAAAGCTGTGTGCAGGGACAAGCAACTGGATATTTTGTTGCCAGCAATTAGCTGGAAAGGCTTTGTCGTGTTTAATTTCAAGCAACTCGAGATTTAGATACGGAGTTGCCTGTAACTCAACTTCTTTGTCTGTGAGCAAACCGGATATTCAGATCCTCAACCAGGTCCATGTGAACCAATCTGAACTGAGATACTAGACATGTGAGTATCTAGACATAAAAATGGGTCTGCTTAAAAACAATGTTAAGCAGTTAATCAGAGATATTGTCCAAGACAACAAACTAGTGGATGAGTGGCAAAAACATTTAATTTTTAATTATATAATATTCATTCAGGGCATTCTAATAGAATAATAAAGGCAAATGCCTTTGAGGAAATCACCAGGATTGGCAAGTACATAAACATAAGCTCTGCATTTATTTTCTTTTATCCCAAAATCACTCTTTCAGTACACTGATGCTGTTTATGGTTTGGCCTACAACATGCATCTGTATCATACACAGCATACAACAAATGTGAACCCCTTACATGTTCTCTTTACAAGTGTTTCAGTGAAAGTGAATAAAAAATATAACTACACTGCCAACACCAACATACTCAAAAGTATTACTTATTATATTTAGTATTTATTTTTGCTTATTTTCAAGAATGGTGTCACTGGTTTACTGTAAGTAAGCCTATGAGTGCATTTAGTGAGTGAGTACTTTTAAGTTGCTTGTCTTTCACAGGTTTAATCGTTTTCTGGGTTTGACGAAGGACCAGCTGGCTCCAGCTGCTTTCGCTCCGGCTGCTTTAGCTCCAGCAGCTTTCGCCCTTACTGTCCCCCCTGTGCCTCCTCCAACTTCCTCACCAGTCGGCTCACCTCATAAGCTATCCGTCAGTGTGACCCAGACAGAGTATGTCGTCGTCTTCTATATTTCTCTTGTTTCAGGATGCAGTTGTTCAGCTTTACTCATTAATTTGGATCATTTAAAATAATGTAATGTATGTAATGTAATGTTTTCACTACAAAAGAAATCCAGCGATGGGTGCTTTTCTTGTCTACTCAGGGATTCTCTATCTCCTCGGGTGAAGAGGAGAGAGCTGTACCGGGAGATCCGCTCACATGTGTGGGGAACTCTGGGAAAAACACACATGCATGGCTGGAGTGTGCCTCTTTCTCACATTGACACACAGGTATTCATACACTCACATATGCATGTCTGCTCTACTCATCAGCTCATGCATAGTAAAGCTTATGTCTTCAACAATCTTTTGTATGTTAAAGGAGCTGTGTCATGATATTTACCCAAAAAGGTTGTGGAAATATGCATTGAATGTTCAAAATTCCACAGTGGTTAACACGTCTGTCACAACAGGAAGGTCCTGGGTGAAAGCCCTGGGCTCAGGTATTCCTGTGTAGAGCTTGCATGTTCTCCCTATGTTTGCGTTGGTTTCCTCTATGTACTTCAGTTTCCTCCTGCAGTCCAAATACATACATCTTAGGCTAATTGTTCCAAATTGCCTCTAGGTGTGAGTGTAAGAATGGTCTATGTTTATGTTGGCCCTGCGATTGTCTAGCGAGCTGTTCAGGGTGTAGCTTGCCTTCACCCAGTGTCCAGTCTCCCTGTGACCCAAATAGGATTAAGCAGTTCAGTGAGTGAGTGATTGTCTAAAATTCTAGTCTATATTTGTTAAATATCCATTCAACTTGCAAATTAATTTGATTTAAAGTTTTTGAACCTAATATATTTATCATACATTTTTTGCATCAACCATTTACATTAAATGTAAGTGGAAGCAATTTCAAATAAAAAGCTAGAAAGACGTTCATGACTCAAAAAAGATTGTGTTTAAAAAAAATTTTAATGACAAAATCAAATACCTAAACTCATAATTTTGGCATGCAGATTTCATTTCATGCCCTTTTTGAAATGGATGTAAAGTGAATATTCGGCTCTTGGTGACCTAGAAATTTCGTGATGTGGCCCTCAGTGAAAGCTGAAAGCCCTGTAATATGCAGTGGATTGAAATGGACTGCCACATGTACTTTTTGAACTCTTGCAGGCCTGAACGATTTTTGCAATTGGACATTTGTGTGTGTGTGAGTGTGTGTGTGTGTGTGAGAAAACCATTAATGTTACGTAGGCTGTTTTCATGAAACTGCCCCTTAAAATCTGTTTGTAAATTTTCTGATTTTGTGAGACTCCTGTTTGTGTATGCCTGTATGATCTAGAACACTGAGACGCTTTTGGAGCCTAAAGACGTGCCTGTCCTCACACAGTTGCGATTGCTTGACCAAAGAGATGCTTCTGCCAAGGTTGGATTCACTGCTCATTTTTTACTGAGGTGTTTTAAATAATACTTTATCTATCACTTTTAGGAAATGTTCTTGAGGGACTGCTGGTAGGAAAATATTTATAGTTTGGATCATTGAAAGTACTTCAGCTCAGGGTTTCACAGTGCACAGGATGAAGGTAATCTATATGCATAAAGATTTTCAGGAATATTATCTTGTTTCATTAATGGCAAGATAGAGGCTCGAAAACCAACCAGTTAATTCTGTATTTAACTTATTTAATTCAGATAATCCGTCACAATGTATCTGAATGTTGTAGCAAGAAAATGCAATCCACATATGAGTTATATGGTAGTGTGGTCGCACCATCCATGTATATCACATGACCGAGTGATTTGTTTTCTTCCATGCTAGCTTAAGCAAGAAAACGGTACTAGGAAGACTACGTTTTTTTTATGGACATTCATACATTTAAATGCAACCTTGTGTCACATGTTACAACATACACAGTTTGATGATCTGGAAAAAAAAGGACATTGGCAGGACTAAAATATTAACACCACGCCACATGCCAACCAACCATTAAACATGCACTTCTTCTTAATCTTAATTCAACAAAGAATGTAGATACTTTTTTCAGTAATTTCCATAACGAGAGACTCCGTTGCATTAAGTGATGTACCTGCACACAAAGAAAATCATTTGAAGTTAAGATGCATATCAGTTATGTTGCGATGCTCAAAACAAACGTTTCAAAACAGTTTTGCTGGATAAATCAAATTTTTCTCTAGAAAGGAGCTCAATAACTTCAGATATGAAATCATATAACGGCCAGAAATGGGTCTATTTCAGTTGAATTTGAAGTTGAAAGAGTAGCACAGATAGCAGTAGCTAATATCTCATTCACTGGCTGGGAGTATCTGTACCGAAAGTAATGTTTTTCTTTATTGTAGCTGACCTGTGCTGTAGCAGTCCCACCAGAGGTGTCAGGAGAGCAGAATGTAGGTTGAAATCTTGATCTTTTACAGTCTTTTACATTACAAAAGGAACAGAAAAAGATACTAACATCCTGTATGAACGAGGCTTCAAATTATATGCAGAAGCAAAAACAATCAGAATAGTCTCCCTCTTTAAATTCAGTTTGGTGCACATAATTTCTGATCCTGAGTCATGTTTTGAATCCTTGCTTTAATATCACCTTTAACTGTAAACCTTTAACTATTTTAAATGCATGCCATGACATGTAATTCATTCTCATGCATTTCCATGCCCCTCCCAATCTCAGTGCTCTGTCTGGGCGATCACTGGACCCGCCTCCAGTAGTGATGTCACAGTGATTGACCCAGCACGATCCAATACCATCCTGGAACAGTTCAGCCTTCCGCCCACCTCTCCAGCTCTTTGTATTTGTGCTGTGCCTCCCACTGGTCAGTTCAGCCATCTAGCACACTTAAAATAGTTCCTAGTCTAAGACTTGCTTCTGTCTGTCATTTGAGCTCGTTGCTGTTGTGTCTTCAGGAGAAACATCTGGGACTGTGTGGATTGGAACACAAGATGGAGGGTATGAAGGTCAAATGTTTTTACTTAAATTTTTTTTTTTCTAATTGATCCACTTTTTCAATTCATGTTTTTGTCTGTCAGGGTGCTTGTTCATTCAGCCTCTGGCTCTAGGAGGCGCTGTTTACAGTCAGTCAGTCTTTCAGAGGGAGTGCATTCTCTTACGTGAGTTGTCTTTCTCCTGATTAATTCATGCAACAATCAGACAGTTATTAAACATTTATTTCCTTATAGGTTCTCGCCGGGTCAGGTGATTGCTGGATTAGGCAATGGAATGCTTGCATTTTTCAGCTACAGTTCTGGTGCATCTCCTTTTTTTCTTTTTTAATGCATTTACACTTTGAACTGACTTTTGGTTTGGTTTGCATCCACAGTTGAAATTAAGCAAGGGTTTGAGAAGTTTTTTTTACTTTTGTAGGTGGATGGAATCTTCACTCTCATGAAGTACTTTCACTGAGCATAACTCCTCTGCAGCCCATCCGCTGCTGCCTGGCAAAGAGCAGCTATCTATGGGTGGGATACTGGAACAAAGTATTGATAATTGATGTCCAAAATAGGAAAGTGGAGGTGTGTGTATGGAGTGTAAGCTCTATCATGGAACTGAATCTCAGTGTATGAACTTGCAAGTGATCTTTTCCTTCTCTTTGGCATTGTAGAAATCATTTACAGTGTCGCATCGAAGTGAACAGCAGGTTCGCTTCCTGTGTGCCGCAGGAAGTGGAGTTTGGGCTTCCTGTCGGCTGGATCCCACCCTCAGACTATTTGATTGGACAACTGGACGACCATTACAGGAGGTTGACATTTCATCAATGATAACCAAAGCTTTAGGTAAGTTCTACAGTTTTTAATGAATAATACCTGCATTTAAAGATTAAAGACGCTACTGAAAGGAACCAGTTGTCTTAAAGTAGCAGCAAGATCTACCTTCCTGCAGGTTTTATCTCCAACATAATACACCTCTTTTAGCTGATTAAGAACTTGTTAAGACAATGAATTAGATGGTCAGGTGGGCACAATTTAGGTTGGAGCAAAAGGTCTTCAGGGAGGTAGATCTCCAGTAACAGGGTTCCTGAACCCCTGCTTTAAAACCGCTGTACAGGTGTGGGTTATGCACAAATGTGTCTCTGTAGGTCAGGGGAACAACTGTAGGTCAGATCTACCTGAAGACTTTAGCTCCAAACATAATGGTGCACCCTTGACAGATTAATCGATCTTGAATGGTCTAACTGCTCTAAGTCTTCATTGCAAAGTCTGAAGTCTTCATGAGATGATTAGATTGGCAGATCAGCAGGATTATGATTGGAACAAACATCTTTAGGGAGGTAGATCTCCAGGAACAGGGCTTTTTCACTTCAGGTTCTCAATAAGTTAAATATCGATCCTAGCATTTGATGAACGCGAGTCTCTCAACTGTTCACTGATTACTCTCACATCAGGGCTGAAGTAATCCCCGCATATTTAGGTGAGGCCCTGCAATGGACTGGCGAGCTGTTACTTTCGCCCAAAGTCAGCCTAAGACCCCAAACAGAATAATCAATATAGATAAAGAATGAATAAATGAACAGTTTAGTGAGTTTTGTTCCCTGCTATGTTTATAGTAGTGTGATAGTGTGAGGTGCATCACAGATATTGGATAACTTGTTTTATATAATTTATACATTAACTGGTAATGTTAAACCCTTCCATGAATCGCCACCTTATTGTGGTGAAGGGGTTTGTGTGTCCTAATGATCCTGGGACCTATGTTGTTGGGGAATTATGCCCCTGGTAGGCATAATAAGGTTAAATAAGTCCTAGGTGAAGGTCCAGATTAAGTGCGGTTTAGAAGACCCCTATGAGCGAAACGAGTATAAGGACTCAAATTTCCTTGCCTGGACATAACTAACCGGGGTCTGCCCTGGAGCCATGGGTCTGCCATCCCTTTGATCGACCACCTGTGGGAGTACCTATATAGAGGTCGGGTGCACTGTGAGCTGGGTGGCAACTGAACCCCAGGGTCGACCCAGAAGACGCTGGAGGGACTATGTCGGCTGGTCTGGAAACCATCAGTGTCCCCCCAGAAAAGTTGGACGAAGTGACGAGGGAGAGGTATCCCGACCCCGCAGATGAAGATTAAGCAGATGAAGATGATGACAATTAAATGTTTAATGTTTATGACTGTATCCAAAAATTTTATCAGAGCTTGACATTCACTGATGATGCTTTGTTTACCATTTTATGATAATGTTTCGTTTTACCATTTCACTTCATTTATCATTTACCTGCTTAGTTATACCATAATCTCAACATGATGAAAATGTAAGCAAGGGTATATAGAATTATTTTTAACAAGATGTCAGAAAGCCTGATCTAGCCATCTACATGTAGAGATGAAAGGTGGCTCATGTACAGTACAGCAAGTCAAATAGTACGATAATAAAATGATGAAACCGAAGGAAAAAAGTGTCATCACAAAATAGTCTCAAATTTACTTTGTCATCCAATCTGTATACTTACCACAAAAATATTTACATGTCAATAAATCTATAAAGAGTTTAAGAGAAACCTGGTGGTAGCAATCTTAAGCTTAAAACTCCACGTCTCCAGTGCCGGCAAAAACAGACGCTGGAAGTGAATTCCACAACCTTGGAACGAGTCTATCTGATTACTCGTGTTCCAGATGCTTGGGCAGGTAATATCCTTGTGAGCTCCTCAGAAGGTTGCAGGAAGATATGCCGGTAGAAGGTCCTGAGACTGGCTACTTTCCTCCTGTGATCTAGTGGGTCCCTGATTTGGAGTTAGCATACAGCTTTCTTCTGAAGACTGTCTTGTAGCTTTAAAGCTTTTGTACCTCCTCTGCTCTGCAGAACAGATCCATTGAAAATGATCATCAGTTAGGTCCGTTTTCTTTAAAATAGATGTCAGTGGATAGAAAACACCCTTTTTTTGGGGGGTTAAAGTTTAATTTTCATAATTTTGGCTGTTCAGCCTCGGTGACTGCTGATGTGTTGACCGTTACACATATTTCACAAAATGTATATCAGATGATTAAAAGATATATTTAAATAGTGTTTCTTTCCTCCAGGCAGTGCTTTCCTGTCCCTTTCACCTCTTCAGATTTCTGCCCTGTCCGTGGTCAGTGGGCGGCTATGGGTGGGCACAGGAAGTGGTGCTGTTTTCTCCATCCCTCTGTCACTCAGTGAGTTCTTTAATATTTCTTAGTTCTACATTTGTTTGATGTTCTCATTTTTGTAATATATTTGCTCCAACAGGTTTTGAGTCCTCCATCCCATATTGCACTTTGGCTTCTGCTCAGCTTTGCTTTCATGGTCATCGTCAAGTGGTTAAATTCATCATCTCAGCTCCAGGTGACACCTACTCAAACATCGATTTTGTGCCTCATCATTTGCTTTATGATGTGTAACTTCATCTAGTGGAGTTTGCATGTTCTCCTTGTGCTTGTGTGGGTTTCCTCCGGGTACTCTGGTTTTCTCCCACAGTACAAATACAGGCTAACTGGCTGTTCCAAATTGACCATAGTGAATGTGTGAGTGTGTATGGTTGTGTGTGTTGCCCTCTAATGGTATGGCGATTTGTTCAGGGTGTGTTCCGCCTTTGCCTAGTGTTGGCTGAGATAAGTTTCAGCCTCCCCACAACCCTAGAGGAAGATTAGTAAGTGTGTGAGAGCTTCATCTGGTGCAAATTTGTCATGCTATCTAATTCTTCTTTTGACAATTTCAGGCTGCCGTGGTTCATCTATTGCAGGTGCTGCCTCTACCTCTCATCTCATCCTTAGTGGTGGAGAAGGCTACATCAATTTCCGTATTGGTGAGTCACCAACTATTGTTTCCCAAATGCTTCTACAATGCTTTGCAAAAGTATTCAACTCTGTTACGTTATTCATTTGGATTATAAATGACAAACCAATTTTTTAAAAATTCATTACTTGTTTTTAACAAATAAACCTGGGAATTTATCAGGTTTGGACGTGGGTAGCACACTAAATCTACTTTCCAACTCGCAGTGATGAGGTCCCGTATCTTATCAGAGGAGAGATTATGTGGGAAATCCAAGTTGAATTAGTGATTCTGGGAAAATTAAATAAAAAAAATATACAGCAGTTCACTGAGTAAATGGAATAGATTACTGCATAGCCTATATATATTTTTTATATTTGCCATGTTGTGCTCTAAAGGCAGTGTATCAGATCTGAAATGCACATTTGCTCTGCCTGTTGTGAAAAGTAGCTTGAGCAGTAAGTACACTGACACCAGAACGACCAAGTAATCAAATATATTTTTATAATTTTATATATAATATCTTATATTTTATAACATTCAATTTTCTTTTGAAAACGAAAGTGAAAATAGAGGGCACACAGGACTCCAGTAGACAGAAATGCCGCTTAAACTTAATTTTAAAGGGTTTTAGACCACAAACACTGTTGTGATATTTCCCCGCATTTTGTTCCACCCATTCTTCATTCAGTTACCGCTGGTATTAAATGTCCGGGATGTTCAGTTATACAAAATTCATCAAAACTCTGACCGATCAGAGGCCCATGAGAATCGCTGTGTTCAGGTTGCCGGTTCAGTTTATCAGTGTGTCCATGTTACTGTTGCTGTATATAAGCTGTCAGTTTATTAGGTTTCTATACCTAGTTACTGATTATCTGGCCAATCTGTAGATGAAATTGTAAAAATGAATAACTAGCATTTTTTTTGTTGCTTCTTCAGGTGATGAAGTCAGTGATGCACTTGGGGAGTCTGCCCCACAGCGATCAGAAAGAAGTCACATGATCATCTGGCAAAGCCCGAATCATTCAGTTCCTAGCTCCTCACTTTGACAGTAATTCTGTCTATATGCTTGTGTTCATCTTACTTTATCCATCACTCAATTTATCCATCTATCCATCTGCCTACAGCTTAATCCTACTAGGCTCACTGGGAGGCTGGAGCCTATCCCAGCTGACTCTGGGTGAAGGTGGGGTACATCCTGAACAGCTCGCGAGTCCATCGCAGGGCCAACACACATGCACACACCCATTCACACACACAACTATTACAGGGAGACCATGCAAACTCAGAACACAGAAATTCCCTCGCTGATCCTAGGATTCAACCTCAGGACCTTCTTGCTGCTAGGCAGACGTGATAACCATTACGTCACCACTCGTCTTTCTTTAGAGTGTTTATTCAGAAGCATATTTTTACATGTTTGCCTTGTTGTGCACTTCTTTGTCTGCCTGACTGTTGATGGCTGTTTTACTTTGTATAGCACTCAGCATGTTCAAACCTGAAAAAAGTGCAAAAAGAACACAAGAAAGGATTTCGATGTAGACAAGACCCTGTTTGTTTTCTGTGTGCTGAAATTTTGCAGTGCAATATTGTTTTTCATTTACAGTTTTGAAACTCAAGTTTAGCCAGCTGTTTTGTAATTGCTGTGCTTTTTTTTTTTGTTTTCTTTTCATGCTGGCTGCAAAAATGTTGCTGATCAATCAGACCTGTGGACCCTAATGTCTTAATGTAAACTTTTGGCGGCCACGTCATCCCTGTAAAAGGATGGTTTTTAATGAATTTCTTAGCGGCCTTATCCACATATTAAGGGCTGAGAGCCACAGTGGTCTAATCAACAAAAACTGATTAAATGAGATGCGATATTTTGACAGACATCGGTAAGGTCTATGCGTTCCAGAATGGTCTCTTCATCTTCCTTATGACCTTAAATCATAGCGTGAACAAAAACTTTCATGTAATTTTTTTTCTTCAAACAGCTTTATGTTGGTTAGACCACTCTGGTTCTCAGCCCTTCGTATGCTGAACCTCAGAAGAAAATGTTAAACTTGACTCAAGTTGCAAATTCACACTAACCTTAATGAGGAGCCAACAGATCAATTCAGCCATGATCATTAAGCCTTGTCAGTCGAGTGAATCTTAATAACTATATGTGAGTGAATGATTTTAATGTGAGGTTTGTTTTGATAAGTAAGGATTATGAAATGAACCCCAAGTTGATAAGTTTTTGTTTTGTTTTTATACTTGGAACACCTTTAGCATTCTTGTAATGGGGTGTAAAATTTGCCTTAAGAGATTTGCATGTGAGTTTCAGTATTCAAAACTAAGCTTTGTTTTCAAACGGACATGTCAACACATGCAACATTAATCACTGAGTGCTGGAAATACTGTAGAAACACAGACTGTATTATTAAAGTTTAATTTACTTTTGTAAATTCAATATTATTTATAAAAAAAACATGGCCTTTGTTTCAGAATGCATGATTTATGAACACAAATTATTTTTACAGATTTACAATGTTGACTTTAGAAGGCACTGTTTAGCTTGACCTGCCCTTCATATATTCTAATAAATAAAATGGAGGAAGAGCAGTGAGAGTCCTGGCAGTGTACACATGAGAAAAGCTGTGTCGTAATTGTTATAGGCAGAATTAATAATCATTGCACTTGTAAAATTACACCATAAAACACACAGGAGAAAACAGTGAATTAAACCAGACCTGTTTTCATGTTTACATCTTGTACACTAACATGCTGTGACACAACAAAAAGCTGAGCATACTGTGTGCTTGGAAGTCTTTTATGCCACTTTTTAATTGCTCTGTATAAAAATAAATGCAATTAGATCAAATTTATTTATATATATATATATATATATATATATATATATATATAAACAATTTATGCAATTCTGAATCAACACAAAACTGTCAGAATGTTAGTTCCTGGTTACATCCATAAAATATATAATACAATTTATTTTATATATTTTTTTATAAATAACATTCACAAGTATAGCCAGTAAGCAGTAATAACTAATAAACCACACCACTATACCTGCAATAATCTTGGATATTTGATCACAGAAGGTAATCTAATCCTCTAGGAACACAGGTATCAGTTCTTAAAAGCTCATCCTAGGTTGTGTAGGCTTATGCATGCGGCGACTAAGTGTGCGAGCCAGTCGATCCAATGCGGTACGTTTCCGTGCAAGGTCCTTCTTTATGATCAGGCCTTCAATGTTGCCACTGTACCACATGACCCAGCCGATCATGGACACCAGGACCAAAAGCACTCCCGAGTAGACCAGTAGATCACCGAAGTCTTGATTTTTAACCTCTAGTGGGACAAAGACTCCAATCAGGACAATAGAAATCCCAAGGAGGTCCATAATGATGGCAAACACCAGGATAAACTTACAATGGGCAAGCCCTTCATTCTCGGTTGGCATAATGACCTGGTGGAAAGAAATGAAACAGGAAAATAGGAGAACAGAACAGTGGAAAGATCTAGAGCTAAAGGGCTAAGTGTCAGTCTGTCTGAGGATTGATCACTGACAGGAAAAGAATAACACTACTGACTTATAGTCGACACACATAAAGTATCTCAGATAAGGTTACAATTGAAAAAACAAAACAAACAAATCATTTAATTACCTACCTTTCATAAAGGCTCCTTCCTTCTAGGGTGGATTTTTTTTTAGAATCAACTGAGGTTTATCCAGTTCCACCTTCCCCTACACCCTTACAGGTAAGTGTGTCACCTGACCACTCTACCTTTGTGTGTGTGCATGCGTGCACTTCCCTTTCTAGTCAGAAAACAGGATGAGCCGGTTTCACTAAAGGGATGGTTTCGACAACAAAGTCGCCGTTTAGTTTGTCACAGATTTGATATTTGACATTTGGCATTTTGTTCATCTAACAATAAATGAAATATATATATTAATATAATATATAATAATGAAAAGAAGGGCAGAACAGTGGTGCAGTGTATAGCATGTCTGCCTCACAGGAAGAAGGTCCTGGGTTCGACTCTTTTGCTGAGGCGTTTCTGTGTGGAGTTTGTATGTTCTCCCCGCGCTTGCATGGGTTTCCTCCAGGTACTCCAGTTTCCTCCAACAGTCCCAAAGACATGCACGTTAGGCTAATAGGCTGTTACAAACTGCCCCTAGGCGTGGATGCAAGTGTGAATGGTTGTGTGTGTGTGTGTGTGTGTGTGTGTGTTTGTGCTGCCCTTCAGAGGTGTGGCAAGCCGTACAGGGTGCACCCTGCCTTCACCCATTGTTGGCTGAGATGGGATCCAACCTGCCCGCTTCCCATGTACTCTGGTTTCCTTCTACAGTCCAAAGACATACTCTAACGGCTAATGAATCTTTTAAATTGCCCGTAGGTGTGTGTGAAAAGTTGTATGGGTATGTGTGGTCCATGAAATGAACTAGTGAGCTGTCTAGGGTGTACCCAGCCTTTGCCCAGTGTCGGCTGAGATAGGCTCCAGCCTCTCTGCAACCCTAGTATAAGGATTAAGCGGTTCATCATAAGTCAAAAGCATCATCTCAACACCACTACACCAGGCCCCTGAAACAAACACATACGCGCACACGGAAGTACGTCACTTGTGGGGGGGGGTAGAGTACAGCACGGGAGATAGGTATTTAATTGTTATTGTTAGCCGCTCGTTATCAAAATACCCAGTCGTATCCAGAAGTGCATTGAAAAAGAAAATAGTTTTTAATATTTACATTAATACATGCGCAAGATTAAGAAGTTGACGACCACGAAACGGTTTGTACACGTGTTCCTTTGTCGGCAGAAATTATAGCAACGACATTAACGGCATCTGGTGTTGGTTAGCAGTGCGTGTTTACCTCAGGGAGCAGGTTTTAGCACTGGAGCTGGGAGCTCGTGGTGTTTAATCAGCGAGTTCATTCATTCATCCGTAGTGAAACGCGAAGACAGGGCGAATGGATATTAAGTGGTGTATATATAGTCACAACATGTTTCCA
>JBCNYG010000001.1:24346650-24368138 GCA_039654305.1 Porochilus rendahli
TTTTTAATTAATAATTTTATTAATAAATTATTTTAATTTATTTTTAAATTACTTTTACTATGTAAAGCTGCTTTGATAAATTGAATTAAATTTAATTTGTTCACAGAGATAAATGTATGCCTTGAGAAGTCGGGATTAAAATGGGACAGACTGGTAGGTGTTACAATGGATGGCTGTCCAAATCTAACAAGGAAAAACATTGGACTTCTGAAAAAGGTGTAATATATAGTGAATGAAATCAGTCCTGGAGAGAAATTGGTATCCTTACATTGTATCATACATCAGAACGTGTTGTGTAAGTCAGTTTGCAACAGTTTGTTACACTCACAGAGGAGCATGTGATTGAACATAGTATGGTGACATAGGCTACAATACCTTTTTTAGATGGCTCAGCCTGAGAAATATGCTAAAAAGATTTTGGGTCCTGAAACCACAGGTTTTGTGAGAGGAAAGGCAAATATATACCAGAGATCTCAGATGGGGACTGGAGGGCAGATCTTGCATTTGCTATTTACTTGACTGCATTGATGCAACTGCAATGTAGGGGTATTTTTGTTCTCGAAATGTACAGCCTGGTGAAGGCTTTATTGACAATGTTGCAGTTTCTTTCAAGACAACTGGAGAACAACACTTTCACTCTCATGCAAACTCTGAGAGAAGTCACACCATAAGCGGATCACCTCCACTGGTACTCATCCATGTTAGGAGAACTGCATGGTGAGTTTTCAAATGCACGTGATTTCCTCTCGCAGTGTAGATAATGCACCCAGTTATGTTTAGCTGGAACTCATTGACCTGCTGTCTGAAATGATACTATCAGAGCAGTTTAAGTCAGTATCACTGCTGGATTTTTACTCTTCTCTCAATGCAGAGAACTTTACACCATTATGAGGTATGCTCAGAAGATGTTGGTTCTATTTGGAGTTACCTACATATGCGAGAAAATAGCCTTAGTGATAAAATTTAACAAATCCTGGTATAGTTTTTTCTCAGTGATCATCATCTGTCAGCTGTCCCTTGCATATCCACCTCAGAAATTCAGCCTGATTTCAATGCACTTGTTCAAGCCCAACAGAGACTAGATTTATTTCACTGAACAATAAAAAATAAAAGAAAAAGAACTAAAAAAAAAAAACAGGAAACGAGGTGGTTGGGCTACAAGCAAAATTGTACAAATTTGTATAAAGTTGATTTAATGCTTTAAATTTGAGCATTTATTTAAATGGTACATTTCTGAGCATGCATATTTTCTGTATAATTGTTTTGGTTGAATAAATTGTGTTTTCCCTAAGCTTATGTTTCATTGTTCAATCTTCACACTTACTCCTACCAATCACATCTTGTCAAAAGGATGAAATTCACTGCTTTTTCAAAGAAACTCTTCTCTTCTAGTGATTATCTAAATTAATATTAAGCATTTAGTATAAACTGGTATATTTTAGAATTCATTCTGGCCCAGATACAGCAAAACAAGCCCAGACCATGATACTACCACCACCATGTTTCACAGATGGGATGAGGTTGTTATGCAGGAACTCAGTGGTTTCCGCTAAAAATCTATTTTGGTCTCATTTTTCCAATAGCCATCTGGTCTGTCCATGTGATCTTTAGCAAACTTTAGACAAGCAGCTTTTTGGAGAGCAGTGGCTTTCTTCTTGCAACCCCACCATGCACACCACTGTTGATTTGTGTTCTCCTAATAGTTGACTAATAAACATTAACATTATCCATGTGAGAGAGGCCTTCAGTTGCTTAGAAGTAACCCTGGGGTCCTTTGAGACCTTGCCAACTATTACATGCCTTGCTCTTAGTTGGTCACCCACTCCTCCGGAGGGAAACAATGGTCTTAAATTTACTTGATTTGTACACAATGCATTGGTGGAGTCCAAACCCTTTAGAGATGGTTTTGTAACCTTTTCCAGCCTGATGGGCATCAACCCTTTTTCTTAGGTCCTCAGAAATCTCCTTTGTTGGTGCCATGATACACTTCCACAAGCAAATTGTGTTGACAATTGATAGATCAGTGTTCTTTAAATCAAACAGGGTCCTGATTCACACCTGATTTGTGATCCCAGTGATTGGAAACATCTGACTCCTTTTAATTTCACCTTTAAATTACCTGCTAATCCTAGAGGTTCCCAAACTTTTGCCACTCACAGACATGTAACATTGGATCATTTTCCTCAATAAATAAATAAATGACAGTAAAATATTATTGTATTAAGTATAATAATAATTACATTATATTAAGTAAAATATTCTTGACTCATTTATTTAACTGGGTTCTCTTTATCTACTTTGAGGGCCAGTGTGAATATCTGATGATGTTTAAGGTCATATTTATGCAGAGATGTATAAAATTCTTAAGGTTTCACATACTTCAAGCACCACTGTAAATGTACATTAAAGTTAATTAATTAATGTACAGTGTACAGTGACAAAAGAAAAAAAATGTGCACTAACATATGTTGTGCTGCCTTTAGCTTTGATTACAGCATGTAATTGCCATGCCATTGTTTTGAAAAACAAACATCACAACATTCTTTCCATCCAGAGTTGGATGAATTTTTCAGGCGAAATCTTGAACTGATGAGTGAAAATCAATCTACTCCATAGAGTCTTCTCCAGCACATTCCAGAGACTTTCAATAGGGTTAAGAACAGGACTCTGGGGTGTGAAAATGGTTTGTCATGTTTTGTCACTCATTTACTATTTTATATTCATTCCATCAGAGAAGAAAGGTCGTCAGCTGACTTCATTTTATTATCACATTAATGGTCCTGAGCCTCGACCAGACCAACTGAAGCAACAATGCCATGGTGCATGCACTGTAATCTATGGCTATAGCAACTACTCCAACAAAATATTATTATTATTGCAAATGTGCATGTGTCAATGTCGTTGGACTGTGGGAGAAAACCGGAATACCTGGAGAAAACCCACACAAGGATATGAAGGGTATGCAAACTACCACGAAGAAACACCCTTGTTGAGTTGAGATGATATAATATGTGACCCGATCTGGCAAAATGAGTCGGAAGTCGCAGGTAGTGATTGCTAGATATAGGCCAATTTATGTGAAACAGTGTACTTTTACTGATTTTTTTTTTTGGTAAATTTCAGTAGAAAACATACTATATTTTCACCTGCCAAAGTCACAACAAGGTAACTGAATGCTAAAATGCACAAAAACAGCGTTTTGTCGAAGACAACCACAGCTTACCTTGAGAAAAATACTCCAAATTGAACTAATTTTTGTCCGCGCTTCGTCGGGGAAACCCCCATGATGCGCATATAAAAATCAACCTCGGACGTCCCTCTTTCTATTTTTTGGCATCTACAGTGATGTCACATTAATTTTCAGCCAATCGCGTATGAAAGAAACTTTTCAGGGAACCCCACCATGTGTATAAGTTTGCAATACAGTCAGGGTTGAGAAAGGGAAAAACAGAACGAGAGGGAACACGTGATTCTAGTGGAACAATTCAAAACAGGAAACCTATTTAAATATATGAATATTAAATATATGTTTAGATTATTGCCGATGATGTAACGAAGGCCTCTGCCAGGTTTGGAGTCGATAGCAGGGATGGAACCCATCGGTTGCTGAGGACTTTTGAAGGCAGTTCCATTAGAATAGAGCCAAAAACTTTACAGGCGTTTTTCTCCATTTTCTGTAGAATTTATAGGCGTCTCATCACAAATTAATTTTGCCATAACTTGGTCAATTTTCAAGATATTACCACCAAATTTACCACCTTTTAAATGGTATGGCTAACTCAATTTTGAATTGTTTTTGCCAGACCCAGTCACAAATATCATAGTATAAGTAATTCCTAGATGCATTCATAATAATAAAATAACAAAATTAAATTTTTTTTTACACACAATAGATGTAATGTGATCGTTTGCACAAGAGATATAGGCTGTGTTCTTACTGCAAGCCCAAGTGGCCTGAATCTGCTTTTTTCCTACTTATGTGACCCATATCTGATTTTTTTAATGCCAGCGTAAACACCAAAAAAACATGTGTTCATATTTGGTACCAAATCGGATACAGACTGGATTTTTTTTTAAATGCGACCTCAGTCTGAACAGTAATGCGACCTGTATCGGAATTCAGTGCGACCTTGACGTCACTCTTGGTCGACGTTCGTCATAATTATGTGAATTTATCCCCGAAAACAAAAAGAATACAAACATGCAGACTTCTCTATAGAGGTAGCAGCAATTGCTCCACAAAAATCCACAGCCAGAGTTTCGGATCTGTCTCTTAATTCTTCTCCTTCTCCTCATCTGTTCACACTGTGAACAGGGACATCTCTCAACTCCACGTCTGCCATTGACTTCTATCTATTTTCTCTTCCGTAAACACCGTGCTACGTCAGACGCATGTGTTTCATCGCGCATGCGGGCCACATTGGGGCCTTAAACTGTTCACACTGCAGTCAAATCTTTTAAAATAATGTGAACAGCCACTCGGAAAAAAAAAATCGGATCCGGGAAAAAATTGGATTCAGACCACTTGGCTTGCAGTGTGAACGTAGTGATAGTCAGATTATTTGCACAGGAGACAAGGGCATGTCTGTCAGAAG
Organism: Porochilus rendahli; assembly: GCA_039654305.1. NCBI lineage: Eukaryota > Metazoa > Chordata > Actinopteri > Siluriformes > Plotosidae > Porochilus > Porochilus rendahli. Next base: position 24,351,246 of record JBCNYG010000001.1, read on the forward strand.
AGCCTTGGCAGCTTGTGCATCTACTGTGCACGTTCAAGCCGGAAGAAGTCCCTAGTGCACAGACTCCACTTGCAAATTGTACACGTTGGACGGAAGTGAATGATGAACTACATGTTTTTTCAGCCAGTGGGCAAGAATTTAATTGTTTATGCTATATACTGAGGAGATTTGTGTTTGAGGTGAGAAGATGAATTTGAGATGAAAGACCAGAATTTTGCTTTTCATTTCATGAAATTTACCCTCAAAGTGTTAAAAAAAAAAACTTTTGTTGGCAAAGGACTCAATTATTTAGTGGGCAAAAGTATAATCTATGAACTATAACTAAATTAAAGTAAGTAGCAATTTATATTTTAGGTTGCAAATTCGTTGCTTGCAATAACCGTCTCAAGCTAGCACCCGAGTGGTATTGCAAACCTGCTGCATTGTTATTTTGTGTTTTTTCCAGGCTTGTGCTGCAGCTTCCTTCAGTTGTTTGTTTTTGGTGGTTTCCCCCATCAGTCACCTCTTCAGCCGGGGAAATGCATGTTTAAATTAAGCCGGATTCACACAGGAAGCGATGAGCGACAGGTGACCATGCAAAATCAATGAACGGCAGTGAAACGAGTGAAACGAGTGACGAGAGGTGACATTTTTCCAAGTGACATGAAATGGGCAGGTGCCAAGTTCAACTTGCTAGAAATTTGTGTGTCAATGGCATTTTTTTGGGCAGTGCTGGCCTGGTGGTAGGGTGCTGGCTTACTGATCCAAAGGACGGGGGATCAAGCCCCACTATCACCTAATTGTCACTGCTGTCCCCCCAGTGCGGCTAACTGGGTTATCAACGGCCGGCCGTGTCTCTCACTGTCTACGGTGAGAGGCATTTAAGAGAACTATTGTTAGTGTTCGTTAAGAGTTGGCCACTGGGTTGCCGTCAGCATGTTTGTGCCCTGCTATTGCCTGCAGAGATGTCCAGAGTGTACTCTGCCCTCTCCCAGAGTCAGTTGCAACGGGTGCAAGCCTCCCCTCAACCCTAATTAGGATTAAGTGGTTCGGAAAATTAACGAATGAACGTGATTTCTTTGCAGATTGACTGATGTTGATAGTAACGATTTCTAAGAAAAAAAAAGATTAGGAATAAATTCCGCTAGCCTTACCTTGCTGAGTGCGCTATACATTTTACAACCAGAACGTTTTTTTTGTACCAAGATGGTACTTTTGTTGGCTCGTCAGAGCAGCTGTTGTAACTACATCATGTACATTTGTGCGTGCGTACCCGCCCATCAGAAGTGTCGCCGCGCCCAGCTGCTGTTTCGAATCCAACGATTTATCGTGTGCGCATGCAAACATCTGGCATGAGCGACTCTCAAAAGTAATACTGATACAATACAGGTTTTTTTGTTTTTGTTCTCATTTTTGAAAGTAGAGACTTCATATTTTGTTCTCCAAAGTATTTTAAGGACAACCTCCTCTTTGAATGGCATGGAAAAAGTTGTGCCAGTATGTGTCACCGGTCTGTTTAAAGTGGAACATTTGTATAAAAAGTAAAAATATAAAATATAAAAATGTTTATATTGGAAGCCCATTCCAGAAACAGCCATCGAAGCTTGAATCTTGACACTACTCTGTACTCGACTGCTGAACTCGTCTTTCGGTTCGTGTGCAGAGCGTAAATGTCCGTTGTTTTGGTAGAGCTTAATCTTCCAGAACTTTTGTAGCGTTTCTTCTGATTCTTGTGGAATGGTGGGCATCTTTGAAGTTTAGATTGTGACTGTGGAGGTGATGTTATTGATGGTTGTTTTTGGGTTTTTCCCTGGTAGACGTTGTTGATACATCAGTGAATTATTTCCTTTTCAGGACATTCCAAATTGTTCCCGAGGCTACGTGCAATGCTTGTTCAATGGCTTTGATCAGTTTCCCCAATACACGGGTCTCACTGGTCTTCATGTCGATATCCTTTACCGGCAAAACTCAGCGAGAGTAGCCTTTCAGAACTGTAAATTGTTTACACAAGGTCTTTAACAGGGCACACCTGGACAACAAGAACAGCCATTTGTGTATGTTGTGTGCAGGATAAGGTGGATCAACTGAAACAAGAGGTACGCGTGCAATATCAGAAAATGCAACAACTCCTGGAGGAGGACCTGGGCAAGGCTCTGAACGTGTTGGAGAAGGCGCGAACAAAGTACTGCCAGGAAAACTCCAGACAGGTCCTGCAACTCAATGAGCGGCGCCAAGAGGCCAAGAAGATGCTGAGCTCTGTTCAGGTCTTGTTTGACAAGGCAGAGAATATCAACTTCATGAAGGTGAGGCATCTGTCTTTTCTTTCCTTTAGCCTGCACCCTCTTTTTTTTTTTTTCTGTCTCTCTTGCTTGCTCAGAGCTGTAAATCTCCCCCGCAGATGCCAACACCCACATGCTCACATTCACTCATATAAATGCACAGTGTGAATGTGGCCATACCTGTGAGAAATACTTTGGTGCAGTCTGTTTGTCAATAGATCTCAGCTTCCAGGTTTTTCCAAGCTCACAGACAATGAGGCAGTAAGAAAACAGCTTATTGATTTTTTTTTTTTTTTTTAATGATTCGTTCTGTTTCTTTCTATTTACAGAATACAAAACCTGTAAAAATCCTCCTGGATAGGTAAGATCATTCACTAGAGAAGAAATTAAATTAATTAATTGAAATTCTGAGAATTGTTTGTTAAAACAGGATAATAAATGTTAGAATGCGTTCACTTCCCAGATCTCAGACATCGATAGACAGTGCACTACCTCCCTACAATGCAGGTCACCTTAACTCCAAAGTCTTTCTTGCCGAGATTTCTAAAAAGGAGAAGAACCTACGCAAAATGTTGGAAGGTATATCGCCGCTGCAAGTCAACTTTTTTAGAAAACCGCTTTGAGCTGTGAATTCTGTTCTGATCTTGTATGTCCTGTGTCCAGCACCCTTTGCTGCTCCTGCACACTTTTTCCAGAGTGTTCCTGTCTACCAGTGCAGAGTGAGCAGCTCGGGGTCAGAAAAGCGCAAGCACTCGACCGCATTTCCCGAGGGCAGTGCGAACTTCATGGAATCCGCGTCAGGTCCTGCGAACAAGCAGCAGTTCCTGGCGCCGAGCACCAGCTCGGATGAAGGTCCATCCGTGGCCTCCTGCAGCTCTGCTCGGCACATCGTGAGCCTTAACAGTGCTGGTGGAGAAGTGAGTGATGCTCAGCCTGTCCATCATTCCAGCGCAGTGTTCAGTCCTGCCCACTACCCCAATACTGGCTCCACCCAGCAGGCTATGCTGCCACAGTACAATGGCCGTAAGATCCTCATGTGTACGGTGGACAACTGCTACTGCTCTAGTATGCCCTCTGTGTCCGGACATCATGGCCATCCATCCTACCCACGTTCACCCTCTTTCGCCTGGGCACAGGATTTCTCGCACCCTCTGCCACCCCCAGCTCCCTCAATGTCCCAGCCAATGCAGAACATCTCGGTGCGCAGCAACTGGATCGGTACCCCACAGAGCCACAGACACCCCGACTTCTACAGCCTCTATGGAGAACCTTCCACTAAACATTATGTCACCAGTTAACCGTTCTTTTTCCATTCCTTATTTCCTTCTCTTCCTCCTTTCCCCTTTGCTTTCTCTCAGTTTAAATTGTTGCAAGTAAAACAACCATTGCATTCAAATGACACTTTGTCTCATTTTATATTAGACAAGGCAAGCTTTGTAGCCCTTACAACCACATATCTTCCTATTTTCAAGTCTATAAAATCCCTGTCTGCCACCATGCAGGTTTTTTTTTAAGGGAATTTGCGGCTGTGGTTCTGAAATTGAAAATAGGCCTGGGATAATTGCAGATGCTGCTGACCCAGAGCAGATAATATTATGCTTTGCGCGGAGACAGCTTCAAGTCCTTGCTCTGTCCCATCTTCCAGTTTTTAACGTCTGAGGAAGAGGTGGAAGCAGTTTCAGTCATAAATTTGGTGTCTTATTCACTTTGTACCTGGGTAAAAACTCTTTTATTGCATCTTCGAGATGAATACGCTTCCTTTTATTTCTATTAACAGAAATTTGTTTGGCAAAGAGTTGCTGGTTGTTAGAGGAAAGATGAGAAAAATATTAAGAATGCAGTTGTTTTCATTACAAACTTCAACCACACCATGGTTTTTTTTGGGATTGAGCTCTTATGTAAATGTCTGAAAGGTGACAAAATCTAGTATCATGTTTACAACTACAGATTAGTAGTATTTTTAATAATTTGTCTGGTGGTAGAAAAATGTGTCTTAACTCTCTTTAGGAGTAATCATCCCAAAGGATTCAAACCGCAGTCCAAATTTCATACCAGTTACATACCAGATTAAAAGGTATAATCCTGGAAGGCTCTGAAAGCGCCTCTCAAAAATCTATTTCTTATGACTTCTCAGAAACATGGTGGTTATTGCACCTAAACTAATCTTTCCTGGATTCTGCTCTCTGTTGCTAACTCCTAAATTAAAGCACATGAAAGGCATGTTCATGATGATCAGCATACACGCTCAATATTTAATCGTAGATCAACTACTGTAAATAGATATGGTATCCATCCGCTTTTAAAAAATCTTCTCGGCTCCAGTGGAACCCAGAGGGTTGGTGTGATCATCGCACGTTGCTGATTATCAGGAACATGCTGAAAATCTGTTGACTTCCTGTTTGAGATATAAAAAAAAGTTTTCCAAGAACTCAAAGGGCCTGTGTTGAGCTTGAATAATAATAATTAACCAACCCCCTCCCCCCTCCCCCAAATACACACACACACACACACACACACACATATTTTTACAAGAAAACAACGGACTACTGAACCCCCATAACTTGCTTCATTGTGCTTCAAAAGAGTATTAAAAGTTAGTTTTAAACATACAATACCATCTTTTTGTACATATTTTGTGCAGCACAAAAGTGTGGCTTTAATCTTTAAAAAAAATAAAAATAAACAGCAGTTAATAAAGCCAGAGTTGTGTGTTTTTCATGGTTGTAACATAAAACAACAATAATTTTTTGATACTTGGTGGAATGGATAACTACATAGATATTTAAAGTATTGTGTATAGCTCTATCAGTGTAGAAACCATGTGTGTGTTATTACTTTTTGGGTATCTGTGATTTTGCCTCCATAGTTCTATTCACTTAATCGAAATAAAATTAATGATAAAGTAATCCAAATGAATCTTGGCTTAAAAATAGGTAATGTATCATTCATTATCATAAACATTACATAACTATAATGTATTCCACTCGCCTTAAGAAAACATTCAGTATTATCTAGTAAGCATGTCACTAATGTCTTGAGATCCTGTGAGTTCTGGTGAGTGTTATTCATCCTTCTACAGATTGGGTGCACAGTTCAGCTAAAGCTCATGAGTACCTATTTTCGTGTTTTGCTTTCTGTTCCAAGTTTCTATGGTATCCCAGTTTTCCATCATGCTCGTTGAAACACATCACACACAGATTTGGCGCTATGCTTCATACAGTTATTATTCTGGAACGTAGGAGTGTCAGTTGTTCTGCTTGGACATCATGAAGCTTCAGAATCTGGCCTAGATACAGAACCAATTTTATTTAATTTGTTTTGTTTTTGTTTTGTTTTATTTATATATATATATATATATATATATATTTTTTACATCATTCATTCATTCATTCATTTTCTGAAGTGCTTAATCCTAATTAGGGTCGCGGGGAGGCTGGCGCCCATCTCAGCCGACTCTGGGCGAGAGCAGAGTACACCCTGGATAGCTCGCCAGGCCATCGCAGGGCTTCTTACAATTTATTCCTTCATTCATTTTCTAAACTGCTTAATCTTTATTAGGATCGCAGGAAGGCTGGCGTCCCGCTCAGACGACTTTGGGCAAGGGCAAGGAGCACCCTGGACAGCCCTCACACAAACATTCACACACACCTATGGGTGATTTGGAACAGCCAATTCGCCTACTGCGTGTGTTTTTGGACTGCGGGAGGAAGCCGGAGTACCCGGAGGAAACCCACACATGCACAGGAACACCCGAGCCTGGGAATAAAACCCAGGCCTTCTTGCTGTGAGGCAGATGTGCTAACTACTGCACCACTGTGCCGCCCTCTTACAATTCAGAGGATTGAATAAAACAGTCATTCTACTACCTCTGATTGGATATGACAAATAGAATGCTCAGCCAAAGCCTTGCGTACTATGAGATCATATCTGAATTTGCTTATGTTCCGGAGTCTGTTCCTGACCAGAAGTGTGCACGTGAGCCTACACCTGTTCCAGAATCCACTCCAGATCCTACACCTTTAGACAGACCCAATGTTCGCATGTGGATGCTCAACACCATGCCCATACAGAGGTCCAGGTCCACCCAAATATGAGTTTATGGGTGTTCCCATTAACAAGCAATGAAACTAAACAGCAATAGCACTTTTAGCTGTACTGGATTTTATAGTCATTTGCCTTTTGGTGCTTACCAGATATACACAAACAAACAAAATAACAAACAGTAAACCCCCCAAAATAACATAATCAACTATAATATTTTGTGAATTGAATTTAGAAATTGTTGTGTTAATATGAATATAGCTTACAAAGCACCATTTTTTAAAAAACTGTAGTATTTTGATGTGCAGCTTATAGTAAATTACAAGAAAATCAGGCTGACTCCAAAAGCTTTATTCTTATTCTCCAACTGCCAGTAAAACTATTTCTCCCAAACTATAAAACAACAGATTTTCTTATTAACCTGTCCAAAAAAAAGTTGTACATTTTCATTTCGATTACTAAAAAATGTTAGTGGTTTGTTTGTAATTTAAAATTTAATTTTCTCAACTAGTGACATGGTTTGGAGATAAGACATCCAAAACTGTCTTGGAAACTACTATTCAGACTAATGCAGTGGTGGCTTAGAGGTTAAGAAGATGGGTTACTGATCCTAAGGTCAGCGTTTCTATTCCCACTGTTTCCTCAATTCAATACTGTTGGGCCCTTGAGCAAGGCCTTAATCGCTCAGCTGTAATATAAAATGATAATTGTAAGTCGCTCTGGATCTGTCAAATACTGTAAATGCTAAATTACAGAATAAGAACAGAAGCAGACAGTATTTGTTTATATAAAAGAAAAAAAAAAAAAAAAAAACTTATTTTACTTAATTATTCATTCACAAACTATGCAATGGACAGCCCCATACCAAGTTCATCACGTCTCCAAAAATCTACAATAAATGACAAAACACAAAATTAATATTTCCCCAAGTTGTAGGAAACAGAAGAATTGCTTTCCAGACACACTTTATTATTTCACTGCAAATTTCCATTGATTTTGTTATTTAGTCTTTTTTTTCTGCTTAGAATGTCCATTATGAAACACAGTAATCAATGTACATACTCTCAGGGGTCCTTTGGTAAAATTTATACTGAAAAAAACGATAATAATAATAATAAAAATATGTAATAGAATCCAGGGACTTTTGAAATCAACGACATCCACTAAATCGAAGGCGAATGACTGTTTTAGTATATACTACACAGGACCATAAAAAGTAATCAAATTCAAGAATTTTATAATTGATTTTAAAATAATTTTAACCATGACAGATATAGGTGAGGTCCAGGATCTCTGGCCTGAGCTAAGCACTGTGTAACTAACGGTGCTTTTTTATAGCCTACTCATTCAGAGTTCAGTACATACTACATGTATCCATTCGTGTGTGTAGTATATACTAATAGGTTTACAAAAAAAGTGTAACATGTTGAAAATTACTGCACTGGGTACATTCTATTTCTTTGCATGTATAATTTAGAGCTGCAGTATTTTTCATACTGTTAGTGTGCAGTATTTTTCATGGCATAGTCTTTTCACTGAGCCATTCACTCATAGCCACATCAGTGGCTCACAGTAACACCACAATTCAAATGTAACCACTAAATCAATATTAGTCACAGTCAGCAATGAACTGATATCAAATTCCTACTGTGAATAATAAAGTAACAATAAAATGCAGCAAATTCATGGACACAGACTGTGTGTCTCTTTGGGTATAAACTGGATTTGAAATAAAAAGCATAGACATCTGTGAGTACCTGTCTACAATAAAAAACAAAAAACAAAAACAAACTGTAAACATATGTATTTATTTATCTATTAAGATGAATGACAACTCTAAACTTTGTCCTCAACAAATCAAAAATGTCAGCACTCAGCTTTTTCAAATTCAGAAACAATACATTATGATGAAGCTTAGCATTTAATTGTAAATGTCTAAGAACAATATAGAAAATACATAAGGATAAGTGCTTAAGTTTAAATAGCTGACACATGGTAAAGCCTTCCTGGCCTCCGCCTAGACAATCCAATGCGCAGCTCATTCAGACACACACTGTGATCACATTGGAAGCAGATGGTCATCCCTTTCTTCTGGCTCTTCTAACGGCTCAGTACTCACGCCCCTATAAGTGGGCGGTTCCTCTCTGCTGCCACGGGAGCGGCAAGCAAAGTCACATCCATCCTGTGAAAGTACAGATGTATATTTCATTAAAGCATTAACAGACAACAATCTGTGAGTAAAAAACACCACTGAATACAAAAGCTGATTATAGCACGAGTTCAAAAAAAAAAAGATGACCCAACGTCTCAAATATTTAATGGAATTCATTAAAAATTATCAGTTTTCTGTCTACATATCCCTCACATTAATAAGCTAATAAATTCCAATACTTTTATTAATTACACAATTTCCCATTAGACGAGCTCAACTGTTACAGTGAGCATCACAGCATAAATAACACTAATATATTATTATAATTATTATATATCATCATCATATTATTATTATTGTATATAGTTCATATATTTTTAGGTTCTGTGCATATTCTCAGAATACTTTAAAAATCAATATAGTTCACAAGAAATATTTACAAGTAAAAAGTAAGTAAGTAATGTTCGTACACATATTCACCTCTGATGCTATAGGTATTTAGGTAGGGCACCATAAATGATTAAACATTTGATGGAATAAATAAAAGGCTAAAAGTGTAACATGTATTTTAAATATATTTGACCGATTTGCTGATTAATATCTTGACTGTCATTTTGTTAATAAACAAGTTAAATACACAAAGAGAGGAGGTGCAACTTACAGCAGACAAGTTGCCTATTTCAGACCAAAAGCCATAGTTTGGAAACTGTTCAACTCCTTTTGCCCCAACAACCAATCGCTGGTAGAGAAACCCAATGATAAGGTACACAGCCAAGCAGGATACACCACTAAAAAAAAGATTCTGGTTAAAATATTTAACAATTTCAACATTATCAATCTACATTTTCATTTAATTGATTTCATGTAAAGAGCTCTGCCAAAAAAAATAGTTTGGATTTGAATAATGATTAATTGCTTTTGTGTGGATAATTACTGCATTGACTGGTTGGAAGCACACTGATGTAACAATTTGCACGTCCGTCTGATAGCAAGAAGGTTCTGGGTTCGAGTCCAAGGCTCACTTAGCTCACTTTCTATGTGGAGTTTGCATGTTCTTCCCGTGCTTGTGTGGGTTTCCTCTGGGTACGTCCCACAGGCCAAAGACAGGTACATGAGGCTAACAGGCTGTTCTAAATTGTCCATAGGTGTAAGTGTGAGTGGTTGTGTGTGTGTGTGTTGGCCCTGCGATGGACTGGACACTGCCCTCTTCCAGAGTAAGCTGATATACCCTGCAATCCTCATAGGAATAAGCAGTTTGGCAAATGAATGAATATATGGATTAAAGTGATTTAGAAGGGAAAGGGGAAGTGGATGAAGCAATGTACCATCATGCATGGTAAACACTGTACACATCTCTGGAGGCAGGATTATGAACTTATGATGTTTCAGTTAGTCAAGTTGAGGCTCAGCTGTAAAACAAAGTTTTATACCCGATTACCTGAATGTATAGAATGACAAGGATACCCCATCAATCTCCTGATGGCACAGGTAGATTCCCAGATTACAATGCATGGTTCCAGTAGCTCATAAGGGATTAGATACTCTCAATCTGATACTTAGTATTAGATACTGATCATTAAAAGAACTTTGTTAAAAAAAAAAAAAAAAAAAGTACTCCTGACAAAAATAAATGTAGTGTAAAAGGTGAATTCCAATCTAATTTCATTCTGTCTTGAGAAACGACTGATGTACTCACACAATTAGAAGTATGGATCCAGTGCTGAGTTTGGATTCGATCACGGCACACATAGCACTGTAGTTCAGCTCCAACAAGTAAAAACAGTCAGCGTTCCTTTCTCTGTCTTCTAGGACCACGTTTAGCTCCCCCTAAAAGACAGTTGGAAAATATGAGCAAGGATGTGGTTCAATTATATTATTAATACTGAATAATTTACACTGGTTTCAGAGATGGAATATTCCGCTTAGTATAGTATTAAGTAAGTATTATAGCACAGTAGAACATAGGTCTTCACACTAAGAAACGCTATCACTTAACATTCTTCAACTTCATGATGTAAACATGCATTACATCAGCCTGGGATTCAAATGGTCCAGAATGATTTTCACCAGCAGACGGTATTTTGAGTCATTTTCAACTAATAAAATGCACATTTATTTTATAATATAGCTTTTTTTTATTGATATCATTGCCTGCCCTGCGATGGTCTGGCGAGCTGTCCAGGGTGTACTCTGCTCTCGCCCAGAGTCGGCTGAGATGGGTGCCAGCCTCCCCGCGACCCTACTTAGGAATAAGCACTTCAGAAAATGAATGAATGTCATTGATGTGTTAGTAAACAATACAGCCAAAGGCATTTTGTTTACAGCAATAGATAGAGAAATAGATATATAGATAGACATATAAACACTTTTAAGTGTGCCTGTACTCACACACTACATTTATGTGATGGGCTGTTTGGCCAATAATTTTAGAACAGCACGGTTCCTTTTACACAGTAATGACGAGGAAATTGTGGATATTAAAGTTAGGCGTTTGAAAAAAAAAAGTTAGTGGTTATCTTAGACATTTTTTCTTGTTAATTATTAAAACTTGTCATTAAAAATAAATACTTATCCATATCAACTGATATAAAACAAATTTTTCATAAAAAAAAAAATTTGCTACATCACCCAGTGTTAGTTGTAAATACACTTTAACTCTTTAAACCTTAGGGGGCTGGGAGGTCTTGCTTCCCTAAACACAATTTAAATTCATAATAATTCCCCAATTATCAGGTCTACATAGGAATTATTGTTTTTTGTGAATGGGTAGGACCTCTGAGATTACATTTCCACTGACTTTAGTATCATTAACAGTGTGACTGTTAGAATTAAATCACTGATCAGTGATTACATCAGTGATCACTGATCAGAAGGTCAGGGGTTCAAGTTATCACTGCTGTCCCCCCAGTGCAGACTGGGTTGTCAAAGCCCAGCCATGTCTCTCACTGTCTGTGGTGAGACGCATGTAAAAGAACCATTGCTGTCGTTTGTAAAAAAAGAAACCTAAAGCATTTCACTGCATATTGTACTGTGTATAATTTGTATGTGAAATAAAAAAATTTGAATTTGAAAAAGTAGGCCATTAGGTTGTCAGTGTGTTTCTGCCCTGATGGCCTGGCGAGCTGTCTGGGGTGTACCCTGCTATCGCCCAGAGTCGGCTGAGATGGGCACCAGCCTCCCTGCGACCCTAATTAGGATTAAGCACTTCAGAAAATGAATGAATGGATCATCATCATCATCATTATTATTAATGTTATTATTATTGTTATTATTATTGTTATTATTATTGTTATTATTATTATTATTATTATTATTATTATTATTACATTTGTATTTATATTTATATGATGATGATGATAATGTCCCTTTCCTTCTTTATAACACCAGTATGTGGCAGTAATAACGCGCTGTGCGGTTCATTCTGTCTATGAAGGAAGAAGGAGGAGAACGTTCTCATTCGCTGTTTATTGGCGCGGAAGTTGTTCCAGGACAATCCCTGTACTGTCAATTATTTTTTAAACCGTATTCCCTGTTACACCAGATACCTTTTTTTGGCCGATGCTGTTTATTTACGAAGCCGTGTGGAGTATTAGAGACTCGGTGACTCGGTGTAATGTAAAGCAGGGTGTTAATAGCGACTGCTGTGGGTCGTTAGCTCTCAGCCGTGTATTGTTTTCTTTTTCTTCTGCTTTTTGCTAGCTTAAACTTGACTAGCCTTTAGCTTGCGGTTAGCAAACTGTAAACGTTAATAGCTAATTTGCGTAGCGTGCTACAGATATTAAAAGTTTCTCACGTGTATAAGAAATGTTTACATCCTTTAAACAGAAGGTTAGTTTAACTTTATTTTGCTGAATGTGTCCGTGTCTGTAAATAATCGAGGAAACATTCTGCTAGCTAACTTGGGATTTCAGGTTGCTGCACAAAAACAAGACAAACAAAAAGTTGACATTCCTGTTCAGGACATCTGTTTTGGTGTAAGATTTCTCTAAACGAGGGATTATTGGACTATTAGAAGTGGACTTTTGGTCAAAATAAACACGGTAGGACATTTTATCGATCTAAGTTACATTACCATCAATACACAGGAACATGCTACAGGAGATACTCTGTCTTGTGATGTTTAGTCTTTAATTCTCCAGGTGTTTATGTTACTAAGCTGATCATGTAAGAATTTTTAACATTAATAACACTCATTGCATTATTTTCTGCTAATTCCTGTTAGAAGGGGCAATCTGACTGTTGATGATATGGGTCCACTTTAGTGTCTATCAGTCTGTGTCCTTTAAGCACATGCACTCCTCTTCACAGTACCATGATCGGAGGGTTTGGAATGAAAGAAGGAGACAAGTTGGCCCTGAAGAAGAATTCAGTGGCACTTTGTAAAGAACTGGTAGTGGATGAGCTGCTGATTCAGTGTTTGCAGGCTGAAGACATTCTCACCGAGGCCATGGCAGAATCCATTCTGGTAAGGCCCAATTTACAACTATAGATATTTAGGCATTGTGTTCGAAACCATTGTGATGGGAGTGGAGTTAAAGGTAGTCAGAGATTTTTAGATCAGGACATGCTTTGTATTATATTTTGTGTTTTTCTTTGTAAAGTCCATGTGATTAAACTCACGGTGTGAACAGGGAATTGAACACTTACTTACACACCAGTAGTAAACACACACAACCACTATGAACAGAAGCATTCATTCATTCATTTCTGAACCGCTTATTCCTAATTAGGGTCATGGGGAGGCTGGCGCCCATCTCAGCCAACTCTGGGCGAGAACAGAGTACACCCTGTACGGCTTGCCAGGCCATCAGTGGGCAGCACACCTGGCACAGTTGAGGGTTGAGTTTTTGCCCCTCAAAACTGCTTTGCACAAGGAAACTTCAGGAGTGGATTCCTTATCAGTTTTGGGAATTGAACAGGCAATATTTCAGTCATAAGTCCATCCTCCTAAAGGGGAATGCGCATGTTTCTGATTGAGGGTGTGAGCAGTATCTAGCAGTTTCTATACAAAGAAGACATGACTAGATATATATATATATAAATAATACTTAATAAATATGATTGCTTGAGCACTTTACATGGTCACTTGTCACTCATCACTTCCTGTATTTATTTCCTTAAAAGTCATGACAAGTACAGTATGTGTTTCTAACTTCCAGTTCATTTAGAAGCAATCAGGCACTCGGGTTTCAACCCTGTCCTGTATTTTTTTTCTGTTCCCTACACGTGCAGTGCCTCAGGAAGAGCTGTTAATTTACTGAGGCATGTTTGGAGTGTTAAAGGAACTAAAATGTGTAGAACAGGGGATACACTAGGACCAGGTTTGGGAACCTGTGGCTTAGGAAGTTTGTTTGTTTAAAGTCTGGAACACATCAAACAGACAGGTATCTTCCAGTGTTGGGATGTCAGTGAGTATCTGTCACCTTAGATTTTTTTGGTATGTCCAGCATGTTGATACTGGTTGGATCACTGAAAGATCATTTTTGGGTGTTGAATCAGCAGGGGGCCTCCATCACTGCGAGTTCTAGACACCAGCTTGGTGTGTCCTAGGCTTAAAGGGAGATCCTGAATGAACCACCGCTTTCTTCAAATAGAAAAACATTGACTGTGCCTCACAATACACTTAGTGCATATTTGTGGACAACTGATTTATAAAGAAAATGTATGTTGCCTGGTTGTTTGAACTTGTCATGATTTAAATCCTGCAGGCAGAGACAACATCCCAAAAGAGAAGCTGGCATTTGCTGTCGCTACTTCCGAAACGTGGCCCCCGAGCTTTCAGCACCTTCTGCACTGCTCTCAAAGAGACAGAGCAGGAGCACCTCTCCAACCTGCTTTTGAGGTTCAGAGGCCGAGAGGTGAGGGTACAATGTATCTTGGAATTGCATGCTTCGCACTTGTTCAGAGAGGTACAAATTCCACAGGAAAGAGTGTGTTTCTAATAAGAATGTTGCACAAATGTGTTGCAGAACTCTCCTACACAGAGTGAGAGTGAAACCTCTGTTACACACGACAACTCACCTGCTAAGAAAAGGAAAGACCTGGAGGTGAGGCATGTAGATTTCATACCAGAACTCCAGCCCAAAACTAATCACAGTAAAAGGAGCCATTCCTGACAGGCGATTGCTTTTAGAGCTTTCTGATAACTGCCTAATATAATCTTTTATTTTCATTATTGATAGTAATCCACACTGCAGGTTTACAGTGATATTTATTTCAGGAAATGGTTAAACCTCATGTCATTTTTTTTATCAGTGGGGGGCTCTTAAAACAGAAATGTAAAAGGCACTGTTCTTAAACACATGCTCTTAAAGGTCACTTATGTTGCCTTCTGAACCGCTTATTCGTAATTAGGGTCACGGGGAGGCTGGTGCCCATCTCAGCCGCCTCTGGGCGAGGGCGGGGTACACCCTGGACAGCTCGCCAGGCCATCGCAGGGCCATCAGTCACACAAACATTTATATGAGCAATATATATATAGATATATATGAGCAAATACATCCATCATTTCTCCCAATCACCTCTGATTTGATGAGTCACATGACTGGTACAAAGTGATTTTATTTAGCATAACTAATTAGCTTGGCAGGGTTTTTTTTTTCCTTTTCTTCCGTGCAACATGATTCGATCGTGGAGTCGTGCTTGGCTCTGTACCAGCTCCTTTATTATCACGTCAATCAAAAATGAAAACCTGACCCTCGACTTGTTTTAATTTATACCAATATGTCCTCTGCGGATCATTTTAGCTTTTAGGCCTCGTTTATTCCCAGGAACTGTTATTACACCCCACTGGAAATGATACCAGTCAACAAATCAGAGATACACCCACTTCTCTCTCCCCCACTCACTCTTCACTCAATTTGCTGAAATGCTTTATCCCACTATCAGGCTTGCCGGGAGGCTGGAGCCTATCTCAGCCAACACAGGGTGTATTCAGGGTACACCCTGAACAGCTCTCCATTACAGGGTGACCACCGTTCGTGTTCACATCCACATCAATTTGGAACAGCCCTCTAGCCTTATGTGCAGGTCTTTGGTCCGTGGGAGGAAACCGGAGTACCCGGAGGAAACCCTCGCAAGCACACGGGCGGATTCTCAACGAGCTGATTGATCACATTGTTGGGTTGATGCTATGCTTGAAGATGCATTATCATTTACTAATGAGAGACTACGAGCAAAAATGCAACCGACAGTACTAGCTGCTGCATCTGTCATGATTTATTAAGTCACATGACTGGAAGGCATGTGATGTAAAGACAGCAGATGGGCCCTGGAACATAATGCTCTATTTTTCCCAATACCTAATTAGCCTGGCGAGTTTTTCAGTCTCATTTTCAGAATTCATTTCCAAAACCCTGCATGGCTGTGTAATAGTTCCTTTATTATCTTTACGTCAATCAGGGTTTAAATCCTGTACTCTCATTAGCAAGGTGCATAATAATGCTATTATAATGTGACTGCCGTCTGTGAGCCATATAAGGCCATATATTGAGCTTGGAAAATGTTTCCCTGTTATACCGAAGTACTGCTGAGTTCTCGCTTCTGATTGGTCAGATGGTGTTGATCAGTTTATGTAACATCAGCCCTGACAATAATGTCGGCTGTGACTTAAATATTGTTTCTATAGTAACCGCTCGCTTACAGGGACTATGGTGGATACGCAGATTAGAAAAATGTTATTTAGAGAAAAAAAAAATTATATTGTTTGTGATCGTGAAGAAAATGAGCGGATAACTAATGTTTCTGAAGGCGTCTCATGAAGTCAGTGCTGTGTAACGTACTGCCACAGGAAACTCGTTACCGAGAGGGCGTGGGGGAGAGAGAGACAGAGGGGTGAGAGAGAGAGAGAGAGAGGGGTGAGAGAGAGAGGGGTGTGTGTGAGAGAGAGAGAGAGAGAGAGAGAGAGAGAGAGAGAGAAGATGATGACTTAGGGCAGCCAAATAAAAGGCAAGAAGTTCTTATCGTCAAAGGATCGGCTATGGTTAGCTTTCCGGCTAGCGTCTGCTTAGCTTGGCCTGGAGTGCAGAGATCACCTGACTGAGTCTTCACTAAAGGAAAAATCTCATGTTAGTGTTCTTTTTTGTGCTAACAATCCCATGTAGACACACATGTGTACTAAGTCTATCGTGGGGCGTAGTGGTTAGCACAGGGGGTGGTTGCCGTATTTAGCTACCTCATAGTTCACGGACATGTGAGTAAGGACCTAACATGATCATATTCTAAGTATACTCGCTGATCGCCCTCACTCACTCATTTGTCGAACCGCTTAATCCTACAAGGGTCGCAGGGAGGCTGGAGCCTATCTCCGCCGACACTGAACAGCACGCCAGACCGCCGCAGGGCGACACCCACAACCGTTCACCCTCACCCTCACACTCACACTCACGCCTTGGGGTGAAATTAGAACAGCAAGTTAGCATGGTGTGCATGTTTTTGGACTGC
>JBCNYG010000001.1:24455666-24466892 GCA_039654305.1 Porochilus rendahli
TTGTGTGTATGTGTGTGTGTGTGTGTGTGTGTGCGTGCGTGCATTTTGTTATAATGTTTTTTGTATGTTTAATAGCATGAGTAACATCCATGTAAATAGCATGCATCTATTTAACCTTTGTACTCATCTCTCCAATTCCCTTTGTGTATATCTGTATCCTCACTCACTCACTCACTCACTCACTCACTCACTCCCTCTCTCTCCCAGCTGTGCTCCTCTTCAGAGTGTATTACAAAAGTCTGTCATTTATTCCTTATTGTATTTGAACTCACACGAAGATCCATCACAAAGGAGGGATTCCTGAAAAGTGATGGACTGATACAAATAGTTGATTATGTAGCATTAAATGTCGATCAAAATCCATTTTTATTCCTGCTCCTAACACTCATTTTGTTGCTGTGGCACTTGCCGATGAGGATTCTGACTCCTCCCCTTTTTCCTCCAGTAATTCATTAACTGACTGTGTGACATCAGAAGGTTTCCATTCTGTGAATGATACCCCAGGGACCTGTCCTGGACTACTTCCTCCTGCTGAGGTCACTTCCTCTCTTTGTGCAGCTGGAGAAGGAATCAAAGTCACTGGTTCTGGTTCCATGCATAACGTTACCTCTTCCTCCTGAAATGAAAGGGGGTGGAGTGGGGGGTGGGGGTTAGTCTTTATGTTTGACTGTGTGACCTTTTCTTGGAAATATTGTATGAACATTAACTTTGGTACAGCCTACTTTACATTCAGTACTCTGACTAGTTTAAGCCCTGCATGATGTCAAGGACCTCACCTTGATCGCTTCTTCTTCCTCCTCTTCTTCTTGAGCCTCCAGTAAAGGTGAATGTTCCGTTCCCATGTCTTCTGACTGGGCCGTTAAATTTCCCTCAATGGCTGCTGCCACACCTACATACCCACCTACTTCTGCCTGGTAAGTTTCTGTAAGGCCTGGCCCCCACAGATCCACCAGGGGTGGGTGAGTGAGTGGCGGTAGACTGTGAATGGTGCTGTTGGGCGTAGCCTGCAAAGACTGACTAGCACTGTGCAGTTTTTGTTCCAATATCTGGAAACAAGAAAAGGAAAGAATATAAGTAGTAGTTTGTTTCAATATTAAGGCTTGTTCTACTAAGGGCTTTTAATGCGAATAAATTTGGTGACACTATATTTGTTCAAAAGACATTGTGAATGAATGAAATGAAAGCTTTTGCATCAAAGACAAAATTTTGTGTGTGATGTTTGTTTGTTTTTTGCCACAAAGTCGATTTCACAACAGGGTCCATTTCCCCAACGTTTTATCTGCGAAAGGAAAGCATTCAACCAATCAGAACATTGCTACTTGAAATGTCACACTTGCAGCTGATGGAAGAAGGCAGAAACTCTGATTCATTTTGTGAGTAAATACTTTTGGAAATGGAGTGTATGTGTGCGTGTGTATGTATGTATATATGTATGTATGTATGTATATATATATAAAGTGTGTAATGTAAAGTGACTGAAGCATTGAATTAATTTTTACGTTGTCTGAGGAAGGAAAAAGCGTAGTTTTTCCAGGGAGGAAAAATAGCCCCAATTTCTAAGTGCAGACGCTGATGAGATAGGAGATTTTTTTTAATCCAGCCTAAGAGTATTTAATTTTTTCAAGTCAAATATTTGTCTAAGTGTGCCTTTATTGATTGCACATTTATAATCACAAAGGAAACAAAGTATTTTATAATATATATAGTTTTTTATATAATATTTAATTTCATTAATAGATAAAATTTGTTTATTAATTTATTTCACTTTATTTTCTGAACCACTTTATGCTTTTTAGGGCCGCAGGGAGGCTGAAGCCTCCCAGACGACTCCAGGTTAAGGTGGGGTACACCCTGATCAGCTCGCCAGACCATTACAGGGCCAACGCACACCGCCATTCATACTCACACTCACACCTAAAGGCAATCGAGAATATCCAGTTAGCCTACTGTGCATGTCTTTCAACTGTAAGAGGAACCTGAAGCACTTGGAGTAAACCCACTGGAAGAACCTGCAAACTCCACACAGAAAAGCCTGCGCCAAGTCCAGGACTTGAACCCAGGACCTTCTTGCTGTAAGGCCTCTGTGCCACCAACTTGTTATTTATTTATGATCATGCATCAAGGACATGAACTACAAGACAAAAATCACAGAGCTGATTTCAGGTTGTCTTTCAATCTTGCACTGGGATCATGTTTTTCAGGAAGCATTTGCGAAATTCCACCAGGTAATAAACTTATGAAGCCCTTCAAACAAGTGAGAAAAAAACTTGATACAGTAAACTGTATAATAGCTGCAGGGAAGACAAGTTAAGGTACAATTCAACGTTGCTTGCAGTGCTTTATCACCTGTTGCTGTTGCTGATACTGCAGTATCTGTTGTTGCTGGTATTGCTGTATCTGCTGTAGTTGCTGTATCTGCTGTAGTTGCTGTATCTGTTGTAATTGGCTCTGGTGTTGCTGGATGAACTGCTGCTGCTGCTGCTGCTGTGACAGGAAGTGAGCTGCAGCATTTCCGTCATAGCCACTATCACAGGAAGCTCCACCGGCCATGACATACGAACCTGTGGCTGGAGACACCACTCCTGACTGTTCATTGCTAATTGGCTCCCAAGCATCTGAAGAGGAGAGGCAGTAGAGGCCCTGGGAGACATATGTGTGAGGCCACACCTCTGCAGAGGAGTGGTGTAATATCTGGTCTAAAAATAAAAAAAATTAAAAAAAAAATTATATATATGTTTTTAATAACAGCTTGATACCTCTACAAAAATATTAAATTGTACATCCCTAATTAGTATTATGCAAGCTCTCTGACACCATATTAAATAAGACCAACTCAGTTTCTCAGCTTTTCAAATTCAGTCTTCAGTGAATACACAGCACGGCTATGGACTGATCATTTTGTTCTTTTATGGTGAAGACTATGAAAGCACTTTTCCTGAAAATGTACCACAAGTGTTTTATCACATTACTGAAAGCTCAGTCTCAGCAAAGGCACTGGCAGCTTCAGGTCATAACATCTAACACCTCTTTCTTGATGTTTTATTCAGACATGAATATGAAGATAAATTTGAGGTAGATTTAGAAAAGAGTCAAACTGATACAAAGCAAAATAACCAACCTATGTACATCATTTAAAACCTGGGCTGATACTGAGATGGAAGGGGAAAAGTGTGAAAAGAGTGTTGGGGAAAGATTTCATTGGAGAAATGTTCAGAAAGTCGCACATATATGCCTAAGAATACACCGACTTCCAAAAAATAAACAAATAATAAATATGTACAACAACAACAACAACAACAACAACAACAACAACAATAATAATAATAATAATAATAATAATAATAATAATAATAAATGAAGAATACTACCCTTTTTCACCATCAAAATTTTATTACACTATTTGTCAGTAAATCAAAAGTGTCCCACATAGATCAATTTTATGCGCTATCCCATTTTCTGCTTCTATTATTTATGCCTTGGTGTGCATTGACTGTGATTTTGACTTATGTGTTGATCACGCTGTGCTGTACTGCATGTTTGGCTAAAGTACTGCATTTAAACCAATCACAAATTCAAATTCAAATTTATTTGTCACGTACAAAATCATACACAGTACAATATGTAGTGAAATGCTTGTTACGACTGTCCTAAAAATATAAATAGCAAAAGCTATTCCAAACTGGTGAAGAATCAAATTTAGGTTGTCTTTTATAATACTTTATGTATTTAAATACTGTATATAACAATTTAAATATAAAATATATTATATAACATATAAAAGTATACTAAAGTATATAAATTATATAAATACAGTCCATAACTGGTCTATAAACCGCTATAAATGGGCCATGTCATTTCCTGATGTACTTCACATTTGAACAGTAAACAATTATTTATTTATTTATTTCATATACTGTATTAATCCTGCAAGGGAAATTATTGGCTTCTGCATTTAACCCTTCCAAAGTGAGCACACACACGTAAACAGTGAGCACATACATTGGGGTGCCTGTAAAACAATCGGTGGCTAGGTGCCTTGCTCAAGGGCACTTTAGCCATGAAGGTGGAGGAAGCGAAGGTGCAACTACCTCCCGCACCACCACATAGTTTTCCTTCTGATTGAACCAGCAACAATTCAGTTCCAAACTCATTTCTCTAACCACTCGGCCACGGCTGACCCCGTCATTTGAAATGATCATAAAGATTCTGTAAGTTAAAGTACCTCGGCTGGTGATGCTCTCCTGATTGGCCTCGCTCAAATGAGCAACACTGCCTTGGTTGGAGCCTGCACTCATGCTTTCTCCGTCCATAGAGTTCCAAGCTAGTAAAGTAGCCTCAGATATTGCAAACTGCTGCATAACACCTTAAAAAAACAAAGAGGCAGTGGTAAGCAAGTATGAGCACTCTTAATTTCACTATTAGGTCCTAGACACTACTGTAGCATAAAACTGGTATAGGTTCATCTAAAATGGACAAAACATGCGTTGAGCTATAATAGCAGGTATAGTGGTTCAGTGGGTAAAAAAAATGCATGTAAGAATAGAAAAGTTTTCATTATTTATGCTAGTCAAAGTCAATCATGTACTTTAAGTTCAACCTTTTTCATGGTTTACATTCTTGAATACAATCAAAGCAAAGTTCTTTTCCCTCCTACACATTCTGCTCAATTTCCTACATCTTAAATTCTCAGCACAGTGTGGGGCATCATCATAAACATCCTCAGAATCCTGAATAATGAGGACAAGTGCTGGGACAGCTGAGACACAATATTACAAATATGAGATAATAAGAGTTCTGCACAGCGCTGCCATATCCACACCATCACTATAAATAAAAATCCTAATCCACTCTTGCTGATTTATATTCAAACAAGTTGCACAAGCTCAAGAGTTTTAATGGTATACGATAGCAACGCGTCATGCAGTATATAAATACAGATTCAGCCGTGTTGGATATCATACAGGTAGATTCCTGATGTGGGTGTTGAGACGTGTGCTTAATCCTAAACCCTTCCTTTCTTTTTCTTTACCTGCTGCAAAGCGTGCCTCCTTCTCTCCATCACTAAGGTCACTGTAGGCATCATTCTCCAGCTTGCGCTCCTGCTGGAGTTTGTGGGTGGAAGTTCGTCCAGCACTGGAGCCTCCTGCTCCCACTGTCTGCATACCCCAGTTCTGCCACTCTATCATATGGGCCACACGACCCTGCGCCATGGCTGTCGGCTTTGTCACCTTGTCCTTCATGGACCGAGTCACTCCTGAAGTGTAAAGATCAGTGGGAGAAGGTGTCAGGGAGAAAATAAGAGATGAGAAGAAGAGTAATGAATTGCAAGGTTTGTCATTTATAGAAAACAGATATGTGAGCTACAGTGATATGAAAGATGAATAGCAAAGCACACACACAGTGTTTACTGTCAATACACACTCATTGATGGATTGATGTGACAAATGAGTTGGTATGAATAGGGGCTTTGAATTTATTAGGTGTATGTAAAGCTGTTATCTAAAGAGAGTGAGTACAAATTGATTGGGGAAAAGAAAATGGCTATGACTGTAACAGATGAAGGTGAATTTAGAAGGTTAATTGGATAAAGATGAGGGTGCAGTCTGAGAAATGACTGTGTGACTTGTTGGATGATCTCTCTCTGCACTAAAGTTTAAGTGCTACTACTCCTGTAAGCAGCTTGTGTTATATGGTATGAACAACATACGCACTAAGCCTGACCTATGGAATAAAATCTGTTCACTCTCCAAACCACTTAATCCTATTCGGGTCATTGGGAGGCTAGAGCCTATCTCAGCCAACTCTGGGCAAAGGCATGGTACATCATGAACAGCTTGCTAGTCCACCACAGGGCCAACACACACAACCATTCACACTCACACCTGGGGCAATTTGGAACAACTAAGTAGCGTAATGTCTTTGGACTGTGAGAGGAAACTGGAGTACCCAGAGGAAGCCTGTGTAAGCACAGGGAGAACATGCAAACGCCACACAGAAATACCCTCGCCAAGGCCGGGACATGAACCCAGGACCTTCTTACTGTTAGGTGCTATCCGCTATGGTACTGTGTGGCTCATGAAATAAGATACTGCAGATTTCCTCAGCATATGTTTGGGGGGGGGGGGGTCTCATCAATTATTTAACCCTTACATAAAGCCTCATCTTAAATAACCTGAAATGAAATGATGATAATAAAATTAAGATTACACACAAAGACAAAATAAAACAAGAAAAGCACTTCAGACTGTACTGTACTTCAGTACACATACATGATAGTCTGAGAGACAGAAAGACACTAATACAGCACAAAAAGAAAAAAGAAAAAAAGACCAATCTCCATATTGCACTCCACAAGCACTTAACATACAAAAATAACTGCAATTCCCGTCCATCAGCACTCCCAAAACAACAAGCCACAGAAAAAATGTGTTGCGGGTAGTGTATTTCATTCTGAGTAACCATCCCTCCAGATATCTGATATTCCACCAATGGATTCACATGCCATTGGCGAGGATTGTAAATGGAAACAGGGAGTGAAAAGGGCACCCACAAGGGGCCATGTTGCCTCCATCTCCACCCACTCAGACTGGAGCCAACATGGGGTCAGTTACCAGTTTACAGGACAGACACACACCTGACACACCTGACAGTGAGGACTTAGCCAGAGCACCAATGCTGTAGGCGTTGGAATTCCGCTTCTTTAGCCGGGGCAAAATGGAGGTCGTGTCCTCCATGGATAGCTGGATGGGAAGAAGACAGTGGAGGTAGAGAGAAAAAAGAGGAAATGGGAAGAAAAAAAGAAAGTACAGCAGAAGAGGAACCGTGAGGGAGCAGGACGTGCACCTCAGACCAGAGGATAGGGAAAATTGAGTGTGAAATTTTATGAATTTGGAAGGATAGAAAGGGCAGAGGTGATGGGGAGAGGTGATGATAGACACAGAGTTAGTGTTTTAACATGGGTGTGAAATACTACAGTTCCCAACATTCTGATGGTCAGTGTCTTTCCTCTTGCATTTTGGGAAGTGTAGTTTGCATACTGGTTAAGAATAAGCTCTACCATAGTACAACAAGTTACTGCAACATTTTTGGACACAGAGAGAGAGAGAGAGAGAGAGAGAGAGGGTGTAGGTACTGAAATGAGGGGTGACGGAAAGACTAAAACTATCTACAGTGAGTTTTGAAGAAAACCAAAACAAAGAAAGGTAAAATGATGGACTGATAATCACAACACTTACATTGATTCCATCCCATGAAAAGTCTGTTCGGCCATGCTGAGGGAAAAAGGGAAAGGAAAATGGGGAAAGGGAGGAATGGGGAAAGAAGAGAAGACAGCAAGAATGGCAAAAATAGAAAGGAGACAGGAGGAAAGAGGGATTGTGACAGAAGAAGGCAGTTTTTAAAAAATATGCAAAGTAGAATGAGGTATAAAGAAGGAAACGAAAAGAGAGGGAATTTTTGTTTAAGACAGAAAATAGAGGTGGAAATAAGTGGAGCTTGTATGTCAGTGTGAACTGTTATAACCTCATTAATGCCATTAGGGCCATTTAGGGCAATTATTAGTGGGGGGGGGTGCTTTCAGTCTTATCTAAACATAAAGAATAGAATTTCAAGTGCAGAGGAAGCAGGATGAGAAAAAAATATAGCAGGGTACATAAAAATAAATAAATATATAAATAAATAATAATTATTCTCTATTTTCATTGCTCTATGTGAAACTTTCTTACTAACTGAATTGTAGACTGAGATAAGACATTCCTCAAAAGCTGTTCTGTGAACAAGGTCATGTCTATCTTGCCCAGATTCAGAAGTCCCTACTTGATATGTTTATCACACACCACAAAACACCAGAGCCTGCATGGAATCTAGTATATAAAACAGAACATCACAACTGCATGTTATTGCTTTTACAGGATAGCTGCATGCTGTTTCTTCACGTTACCTTTTTCCCCTTTGTGTACTCTTTGAGGGGGATTTTTCTGAATAGTCCGAATTCAGCGCCATCCACAATGCCTAAGCATAATCCATTTGGGATGATGTCTATATTAACCTTGATTAATTACAATAGTAATTGTAGCATTCCCATGTAGTATGTAGTAATGTAGTAATGATTTTGATCCAACATTTTCAATGTAGAGATACAGAATAAAAGATAATTACTTGTGGAAATGATCAATTAGTTGCTGTGTGTTCTCTCTCTCTCTCTCTCTCTCTCTCCCTCTCTCTCTCTGTCTCTCTCTCTCTCTTTCTCACTTTCATTCTTGTTCTATTTGTGTGTGTGTGTGTGTGTGTGTGTGTGTGTGTGTGTGCATGCGTGCGTGCGTGTGTTCACTTTACAAGGCTATTTCGCTGCAGATACCTGACCAGCACTTTGAGACTACAGGCATTTTAAGGCAGCCGAGGGTGATGTGCTGCCATCAATATGACAATACCTTATACATCATGTGGTCTACTTACTCCTGTTTTGCAGGAATAGGTCACATGACCTTTATATAGAAGATGCACACACCAGAGTCAAGGCAATGGATACTTCATCAGTTGAATCTGTTCACCTGTTTTTTAAAAAGGCATCTGAAAATAAACGTACTAGCTGTCATCCCCAGCAAAACAATGGTGAAATATTACTTCCCATTGAGGTATGTAAAAATAAATAAATAAATAAAATCCCTCTGCCCTAGAGACAACTTCTGGAATTAGTTGCCATCCCAAAAACTCCCACAAAAAATGTATTCCAGCAGTGGAGCTCATTGTTAACAGTAGACTTTAGACATGGACAAGGCACCCCAGAAACGTCAAATTAATGCTCGGAAGATTTTTGCATTCTGACGCTGCTCGTGTCCTTCTGGACAGTTAAGTGACTGAAACAAGACATCACATGTAGCCTACTATTTACTAAGTTGAATGAAAATCACATGTTAGCTATGTGAAAAACCATGTTAGTTATGTGACAAGCCCTCGTCTTATCATCAGACGGTACAAAAAAAAATAATAGACCAGTCTTTAGAATAAAGGTAAAAATAAAAGTCTGGGAAGAAGGGCACATGCCATGTTTAATCATTTAATCAGATGATATAATACTCATAATGTGATGCTGTGTCATCACCATCACCATGACATGCATAAACGCTATTAATGAACATTGTTTTCAAGTAGACAGACATTTATTTTAACACTTACTCTATAAACTGACTGATTTCACTACATTTTGAAGATGAAAATAGTATTTTTTTAATAACCAGAACTTAATATTTATCCCCCAAGGGTTCACAATGATGGAGAAATAATCCCTGCTTATTTACAGCTAAAATGTCTACAACTTTCTTATTAATTAACATATTTCAGCGATCTTGATGTCATTTTCTCATTGCCCTGCAATGGCCTGGTGAGCTGTCCAGGGTGTACTCTGCCTGGGATGGGCGCCAGCCTCCCCACCATCCTAATTATGATTAAACGGTTCAGAAAATGAATGAAAAAAGTCATTTTGTTTCTTTTTATATACTATTTGGTGGTATGGGTTTTTTTAATTGTGTTTTTTTGTTTGTGTTTTTTTTAGTTTTGAGGCATTTTATATTTTTTTATCACATACCTACATGTGAGTGCCAGTGTGGCCTGCTCTTCACAGCTGTATTAATCATTTAGACTTTTATATAATCCTTATACGACCTACTCCTAGAAACTCTATACATAAACTGTTATCATGATACAAATCACTCTACAGCGTAACTTACCTCCACCACTGTTGATATTTTAAGTGTAAGCTCAGCTCGCTACCTATGTGCCCGCAAGTACTGGGGGATCCCTCTGCACTATTTGAATAAGAGACATGGCTGTTTGGGCAGAGGGATATTTAAAGTGTCATTTTAATTTTTCTTTCTTTCTTTCTTTCTTTATTTATTTTTTTACATACTTCACTTATCACTCACTAATTTGCTGAACCACTTAACTCTACTAGGGTCACAGGGAGGCCGAAGCCTATCTCAGCCAACACTGCGGTTGCAGGGCAAAACTATTCACGTCGACACTCACACCTAGGGGCAATTTGGAACATCCAATTAGCCTAATGTGCATGTCTTTGGACTGTGAGATGAAACTGGGGTACCCAGAAGAAACCCACACAAGCACAGAGAGTACACGCAAACTCCACACAAAAACAGACTATCCCTGGACTCAAACATAAAATCTTCTTGCTATGAGGTGGACACGCTTACCACTACCGCCCTCCTGCTTATCAATGGGATATAATATTTCTCAGTTGTATTGCTGGGGTGAAGGCTAGCACTTTCATTTTCAGACACTTTACATGTCCTATTTCGTTATTTCTGTTAGTTTTTCCTTGTGCACTATTTGGATGCATTTAGGGCTTGTTTTAGAACACCACAGTGTGTTAGGGCTTAACCTACAGAGTCATGGATGTCCAGGCGTTCAGAGCATTAATGTATCTGATTAAGGTCGAAGATACTTTCCTGTTGCGTGCAGTGTGATTCTTTTACTCCTTTACAAATTAGATTATGTAAGAGCAGAGAAAGGTTCTGAAAATGCTATAATGATGCTCCATTAAATATGCAGTCTGTTTAGTGTGACTTTGTATTGTTTATGGGAGCACATTCTTTTGACACTTATGAGAGATCTCTCTGGAATTTCAATAAACATATCAATCCACCTATAAACCTTTAACCACCTACTGAAGTTCGGAAACCACTTTTGTATATACTTCTCTTCGTGCACATGCAACAAACACTAAGATGATACTCAAGCACAAGATGGCAAGTAAGCAAGCTGCCTACCTGGATGAAAACTGAAATTCAGTTATTCTGACACATTTCTCTCATAGCCATCATTAACAGTTTGTGCAACAGTAGCTCTTCTGTGGTATCAGACCAGATGTACTACTTTTTTTGCCCACCCATGACAAGTCAGTTCACTGGTTGTCATTCTTTGGACCACCTTTGGTAGGAACTAATGACTGCATACTAGGAACCCCTACTGTTTTGAAGATGATTAAATTCATCTGTTTACCCATAACAATGTGGCCCTTATCAAAGTCATTCAGATCATTACACTTGCTCATTTCTTTTGCTCTGTGTGCTCTCAGCCAACTCAACACCAGGCTGAAAGCTAACCCTAGCTGACTGAATTTTTTTCCACCCAGCGCAATACAGGGAGTGCAGAATTATTAGGCAAATGAGTATGTTGACCACATTACCCTCTCTATGCATGTTGGCCTACTCC
>JBCNYG010000001.1:24524228-24540605 GCA_039654305.1 Porochilus rendahli
AGATGGGCGCCAGCCTCCCCGCGACCCTAATTAGGAATAAGTGGTTCGGAAAATGAATGAATGAATGAATGAATGTTCTCTGTTGTTTTAATGATTTTTAACAAGACAGATGAGAAATGACTTCATGGATGAGTTCTGCCCCCAAAACAAGCTGGAAATGAAACCACAGATTTGAACAACTCAAACAACCTTGAACCCATCTCAACATCTAAAGACAAACAATGAAAAATGGCAAGAATAAATTAAATACAGCAGTCACGCTATATTCAGATTAGTTCTCCACTATATTGGTGTTATTCCTAACAGACTCGAGAGCTGTATGAGTTTAGTCTGTTCAGTACAAATGATAAACAGGACAAATGCTGCCTTCTGATGACTGTTTGTGCTTTCTGATGACTGTTTAATAATGTAGTGCTCACTGTTGTACTGTTATATTAGGGAAAAGGGATTGGTTTTATGTTGACATAAATGAGTCAGCGTCTTCATTTTCAGCATCTTCATTTCCTGTAATTTAAGTAAAAAAAGAAATGAACCTGGTGACCGTGAATCATGGCACAGCTTGAAGTAAAGGTCTTACAAAATTATTTCTTGAGTAATTTGAGTGTGCTAATCCCATGAACAAAGTCTGTGGGGAAATAACAAGCTTTTCATTACCATTTTTTCCGCCTCTCTTTACACAGAACAAGATGGAGGAATCCAATGGGAGCAAACCTTTTATAGTAACTTCTTCCCTGTCTTTCCAAGTCAATGCACCTTCTTTCTATAACCAGCCAAAAAAGTTTGCATCTGTGGCCCCTCCTCGACCCAAAGGACCTAACCAATCACAGCCTTCAACCGTCTCTTCGTCATTTGTAAGCACAGGTACAATTGGCCGGGTTGGAGAGATTCCACCACCTCCCTCATCCATTAGTGATGGTAAGTCCAACTTTTCAAATTAGTCACCATTTGAGGGCCATTACTGTAAGTGAAAATTAGAAATGGACCGAGAAACTGGCTAGAGACCAGAATCAGCTGATTTTCAGTGTGACTGACCTTGACTGGAGATCGGCCAGGCCGCCTCACGTATTTCTGATTCTGAGCCTGTTTGTATGGGTCTGATGCAAGTAATAATGTCACAGTCATGCACACACTTCTAGTCACAGGCTAACATGTCATCAGTGTGGAAATTCTTTACTGTGAGAGAAGGCATAATGTTGTACACACAAGGCCAAAGAAAACAGTGGGTGATCCAGCACAAAAACGTTCAGAAGAACAAACCTAATTAAACACTTAAAACACCTTACCCATCTGAACATGCCCAGTTTGAAGAAGCTAACATGTAGCCTGATGGAGGTCAATGCTGTGCCCTCTGATGTCATCGCTTGAAGTACTACTCCCCCTTTACAGCTTTTCTTACAAAGATTTGTATCTGCGCACTTCTTTTATGCCCAGACAATATTCTGGAGTTGTCTCTAGAAGGTACATTTCCCAAGGCAGGACTTTCTGCAATGCACAGTGACTTCAGGCGGTCCCCAAAAATGCAACATGCACCATCTCCAATAATCTGGAATTAGAACTTTGAGTTGGAAAGTTGTAAACAAGTCTCTAACTCATGTGACTCGTTATCTGTGCAAGACCTCCACCTAACTAGGTATTAATATTAATCATTGACACAAATATATTTATTAAACTTTTTAAATATTAATATAAAATATTTTTATTTATGTTAATGATTTATATTAATGTAGGTTATGTGGAGGCCTTGCACATTTAACAAGTTTCATGTTTTAGAGACCTGTTTACAACTTTCTATCTTCATTGCCACTGTTGGAATGGGAATTAAACCCATGTCCCATATCAATTAGATCATTATTAAAATCAGTCAATAAGAGTCAACTTTGAAGAGTTTGCAGGCGGGTAATCATCATATGAATCACAAGACTGCTGCTCCTCCCTTATATGATGTGAGAATTTACCATTTATTCCATGTGGCATCTCACACGTACCATAGTGAAAATGAACAGTACAAAGATTCAGTGTTTAGACTAATGCATTGCAAACACAGACGTAAACAAGGACGTTTGTTTATTTCACATTTATTTATGTTGTGGTTGATTTATTGTAAATCAACTTGCATGTTTCTAAACGATTCCACTCCCTCTCCTGTCTAGATTTTCCACCCCCTCCTCCTCCACTGGATGCAGAACTGCCAGCCCCTCCCCCAGAATGTCAGCTCACACCCCCTGCATACGAGGCCCCTCCCCCAGCATTCCCTCCCCCTCCCCCAGTTGCAGAAGACTTGCCCCTCCCAGCACCTCCTGAAGATGTGACCTTGGTGCCCACCGATTCTTCTCCTGCTCCTCCCCCTCCTCCCCCTCCACCTCCAGCACCTCCACTCCCTGGGCCTGGCACTATGGCCAGTTCTCAGGTAAGAACTCCTTGCAAGTTACCATTTTGGGCATCTTTGTAACTCCTATAATAATTACTGTATAGGGCTGAAACTTTGCATACTAACAGAACAGGACCCACTCTCTCAGAATCTATCTAGCTCTGCAGTATCAATACCTAATTCTAACAAAGGTTAGGTTGCTATTGATACTGCAATTTTGGGAAAAGTGCAATTTGCTAACAAAATATATATTTTGTTATTTTTGACACAGAAAATATATTCACCACAGCCCAAAAGTATTTTTACAGCAAATTTAAGCTTATTTCCATGTAAAACAAACACTTTTTAAGAAGAATAAATGTGAAAAATGACTTGTAACCTAATATCTGTTATATAATAAGCATTACTTAAAAACAACAAAATAAAAATTTTCTTGTGTGTTTCAGTTAGGGCTAAAAGGGTGAAAAATATAGACGTACTGTATCACAAAAAGAAACCGTACTGTGCTGGAATGAATGAACAGGTAGCCCACTACTTGAAAGCAGAAATATGTACTTCACGTTATTGTTGTTACCATGGCGTCATGTGCCGCGTGAGTGCAGTCAGAGTTTTGTGATAGTGTTTTCCTCCAGGCCCACTTAAACAATTATTAAAAGGACATTACCTGTCTGTTGTATTCAGTCATTCTATTTTCAAGTCTTTTTGTTTTGCCTGCTCTGCTTGTTCTATAATGGCATATTATGAAATGCTTCTTTCAGTGGGAGCGACTGGACCCCTGTGGTCTGTTTTTTGTTTTTGTTTCTCTGTTTCGGTAATCAAATGTTGATGGTGCAAATCAAACAACATATTTGCTGTTTGCATCTAGCACACTCCAGTATCAAGGGATATGTTAGGTTGTTCATAGGGAGCACTCTTGTGGTTTGTTCATGCACCCGTAACTTTGTATATTCATGTGCTTTCCTTGCGGTTTGTATTTTAATGCATAAAGTTGAAACCATCAACCGTTTTATTGAATAATATTCTAACTGCACTTGAAGTGTATAACAGCATTGTATTTTTCTGTTGTTTTAGCACCAAGGCCTAGTTTCAAATCAGATACTGATTGTAGGGGTGAAACATAGTGCTACAGTCTGTTTATTTGCTTAATCTGAATCTTCATCTTGTGGTAAGTTTAAATTAGAAGCACTACTCTGCCTCAGAAACATTGGATGGGAACAACCCAAAGGCAGTGTTGCTAGCACTGTCATTATGAACATGGACTTCTTGCTTTTGACAGTTTATCACCTTCATCACATGAGCATGTAGGAATGACAGGGTGGCTCTCCATACAGTGCTTTTGTTTTCATAGCATGCCATTTGACGTATTAGTGTATTTTTAGCATTGTGTATATTTCTATAAGCGCGTGCGTGCGTGCGCGTGCGTGTGTGTGCACAAAATACTAAAATGCTACTTGTTGCAGTTTTACTAACTGTCACCCAGGCAGTTTTTCACCCACAAAGAGAGTGTTACCCCTTTTCCACCCAAGTAGATTCAGGGCCTTTCAGAGCCAGTGCCTAATTTTGAACTAGTGCTTTGAATTTTGACAGCCGCAAAAACGGTTCTTGGCCAGGTCAGCAGGTCAGCTTATGTAAGGAGCTAAGGCAGAATTAACAAGACCAACAAAAGCCTCATTAGGCCATTCGAGTTGTTAAAATATTAATCCTTGTTTCATGGATCCACCGATATTCATATTCGTGATTTTTAAAAAAATGGAATTAATTCATTAATTTATTTATTTTATTTTATATATATATAATAATTATTTTTTTTAATTCCCACCAGACCAAACTTGGCGAGTTTGCAATGAATATTTTTGAGCCAAGCCAATCCTTTCGTTGCCCTCTCTTGGTAGCTATTGAAACTAGATTATATACATCTGCGCGTGTGTACTTGTCAGTCAGAAGTATAGACTCGACTCAGCCACTGTTTTAAATCTTGCGATCTACAGTGTTCGCACGTACAAACAAAACTTAGTGAGAGTATGTGTTACTGGTCTGTTTCAACAGACTGTACATAATAGGTAAAGTACTACATGCATGCGATTAGCTCAGGACAGACTACTGTATTAAAATTATTGCATATTTAATTTAAATAATATATAATTTATTTTAAATAATATATAATACTGAGAAGTAAATAATTTTGACATGTTTAGTATGGCTGCGTGTAGTTTTTCATTTGCCCCATGTTTCCCACAAGTCTTTAATGTACTTGTGAGGTGTCGGGCTAAAAAGGCTTGAAATTAGCCACAGGTTTTAGAAAAACAGCCTTTTTTATTTATTTTTTACTGCAGTTTTAGATAATAAAAACAAAAAGGCTTAATTTCTTTTTGTGACACAAAAACAGAATGACCAAATGTTGACTCACCATTAATGTCATTTTTCTAATCAGTTAAATAAGCTAGAACAAAAGGGCTGAATTCTAGCATTCCATGTTGTTGTAATGGTGAATACAACCAAGACACCAATTTGTAAGTTTGGTTACAACATCCCTTCATGCTGTCTGCTATAACAGTACATATACAGTACATTGTGATAATTATTTTTAACTTTGTTTTGGAAAAGCCACACTGATGTAAAGCAAACTGGATTCTTAGAAGGTTTTCTCTTTGAATCAGTTGTTGCACCAGTCTTTGTGTAGTTACTCTTAAGGAAGGGTTGCTGTGATAGCTAATTCTGACTGACACTTTGATAAACTCATTCCCCATAGATTTGAACCACTCAAATGGGCCAGTAGAAAGGCAGAGATGTTAACCAAAGTTGGCCACAGTTTTAATACATTTGTGTGTTAGCCATAATTTTCCTAAAGGAAACGTAAAGGCACAGACAATGTAAAATGCACAAAGACTTTACAGTCTGGAGGAGCCACTACCGTTGTTTACTTTTGTGTAATATTTTACTTTTCAGCACTCATAATTTTACAGCATTCAATTTAAACAGGTCTTACTCATTTATTAAATTACTCTGAAACTGCAGTAGTCCAGACTCCTGCATTGCTTCTTCAATTTTTTTTTCAATTGTTTCTTTTCACGGCATCCTTGTTTTCTTTAGTAATTTCATCAGATGTTTTATTGGTTGTTAGGGACATTTCACAACAGGCCAGATTTTTTCCTCTTAGTTTGTGTCTGTTATCACTCTTCCTCCCTCTGGTATGTTATTCTTGCAGCTTTCCTGTATAGTTTACTATGCAGTGAACAATTGCTCTTTTTCACTTACCCATTTTTTTATTTCCTCTCCTTTTGAATATAAGTCACTGGAGAAGCAGACTAGTTTTGACCGACAACTGGACTCTCTAACGGACATGTTATCAGAAATGGAAACAAGAAGACCTTTCACCCCAAAGGTACAGGTCTATAACTTTCACTGTAGTAAATATGCATATTTATTGCATCCTTATTACCATGCAGAAAACACCTAATACCTGCTAATACCTGATTCCTCTGTTTGCATGTTTGTGATCAAGGTGCCCAGTCAGCTATCATCAGTGCCTGCCCCGAAGCCAGCTGCTCCTCCTCCTACAGCCCCCAAACCTTCCCTCTCTTTTCTTCCCCCACCCGAGCTGCAGGATCGCCCTCCACCTGCCCCCTGGGCAGAAGAGCTGCGAGCTCGTACCACACTGAGGCAGGGTGGCACAAACACAGCCTCTGCTCCAGCATCTGCTTCACCACTTGCTAAAGGACCTGCTACTGCCCCAAAGACCACATTCACTCCCAGCCAGCCTGCTTCTAATTTTAGCCCCAAACCTGGAATGAATGCGAGCTCTGCATCCCCACGAGGGGTTAACCTTGCCCCCAAAGTCACCTCTCACATCTCTTTTCCTCCACCACCTGCTGCACCGCCAGGTCCTCCTCCACCTCCAGCAAGTGCCCCTGCCCCGGTTATCAGTAATACCAAATCCTCCCTTCTAGTCAATCACGAGAAAACATTTCCTCCAACTCCTGTACAGTCCAAACCAGCACCGGCCCCCACTTCCACAGCATCAGCAGCATATGGCAACACGATCGCCAGTCCAACCCCACCCAAGGTGAGCAGTTAGAAGTGTAAAAAGGGAATTTTGACCTATTATTTGAAAGCATGGGTGTTCGTACTCAGACGGATAAACAGATTTACGTCAGTTTAGAAATTGAGTTCCTTTACTGAACTTTTAACCAGAAACCGGTGGACCTCGGTATTGTTACGCTGAGATGTTTTCATAACCACAATCATTCAAAAACACATCTAATTCATCATTAAATTACTTACTTTATATTCTACGTTGTGTTAAACTGCTCATTTAAACCCTCTGTGCCTTTCCGAACTTGCTTGCTTTCTTACAGCAAAGCTTCCTAGTGCACCACCATGTTGAATTGGACGGATTCAAAGAGAAACACCGGATAAAAAAGTAGTGCTGCAGCGCTGCAGTTGACACTGCTACTATGTACCCAATTTAGGGTGCTTATAGGGAGAGCCAACTGGAAGCTACCCCAAAAAGGCTCCCTGGCATCTTGTTTTTATGCCACATAGTAAGCCAAGCCCTTTTCCTGCGTCAAAGGCAAATTAAGTTAATAAAATTCAAAGGCTAAACACTTTGGGATGTCGGTTGTAGTACACAAGTACATTTATATATTTAGAAACATGTGCAACCTCGCAGTCCGTTCCTGTGCAGGGCTCTAGTGATTGTCCTCTTTGAGGCCATAATTCCTCACTTTTTCCAAGTCATTCACTAGTGTCTTAGCAATTGCTCTGGAATCATTAATCACATCTCGAACTTGTTTTCTTTCAGTCTTTGAAATGTTTTGTTGCCAGGCTTCTTGTGTACTGTGTGGCTCTCTTTGAATTTCTTCATGACTTTTTTCACTTTGGTTCTTGACACTTGGAAACATTCGACTTCACTGAGTGATAGTGTCAACAATTCTTTTTCTCGTCTAAACCGATTTCTTTTGATTTTGGCATGATGCTTTCTCAAGTAACGGCTCACACCATTACTGAGACTATGCGTGTGTACATTTGGATAACCCTGAGTTTTTACTTGATTCTACAGGCCTTGAACATTACACATCTCATTACACATACACATTATTCTCTATAATTTTTTGGTGAAAATGTATTGAACAATGCTATTGTAGTTAATGAGAACCAAAAAATCATTCCAACAAGTATATTGAGGAAAAAGTATGGCTAATAAACAAAAACACTGAAAATACCAATTTTTCAGTAAAATTAAAAAGTTTATTATTATTTTTTTTTACTTTTGCGCATAGCATGAATGACCTTCAAACCATATAGAATAGTTGAGCGAGTGATGCCATTTAAAAGAAAATGTGAACACTATGCCTGAAAGCTTAAATGCTGTAATCAAAGTAAAGGGAGGCCACACTAAATATTGACTTTTTTTTCCTCAAAAAGAGACTGTTA
Organism: Porochilus rendahli; assembly: GCA_039654305.1. NCBI lineage: Eukaryota > Metazoa > Chordata > Actinopteri > Siluriformes > Plotosidae > Porochilus > Porochilus rendahli. The sequence goes on from JBCNYG010000001.1 coordinate 24,532,030, forward strand.
TTTTTATTACTGTATATTGCTGTTTTGTTTAATTATTCTTATCAGTATGATTTAATACTACATGAAGTAAATACTTGAATAGTGATCTGTGATCTGATTTATCTTCATTTTGTTAAGTTGTATAAATGTACTATATTTTTTAATTTCTAAAATGATAGAGAAGTAATTTTTATTACTTTTTATTAGAAGCCCCTTTAGACAAACGTGGTGGTATATAATATTCAAATGAACATACTGAATTCCAATATCCTGGGCTTGTGGGGGAAATAGTTAAGGAGCAGTCATTTACCATTTACTAAAGGGCATTTTAGGACTTCCATGTGGTTTAAAACATCATGAACTATTATTTATAGAACATGAAGTATTTTTCATAACTTCAAATTGCATGTTCTAACAGGCATAAAGACCTCAGTGAGTGAAAACCTTCATCGGTAAACTACAAGCAGTGATTGTGTGTTTTTTTTTTCTTCTTCTTCTTTTTTTTTCTGAAGTACACATGATCTGAAAAGATTCTTATCAGTTCCATCAACAAATGTATGCTCTTATTTCTTCAGATTTCACAGCCAAAAATCCCTGGAGCAGGTGCACCCCCTGCTGGTGTTCCTCTCTCAATGCGAGAAGTGGAAGAGTTAGAAAAGATGACCAAAGATTTTATTAAGGACATGGACAACCGTGCACCAGTCATCTCCTCTGCACCTACAGGTCGTCTCACTCTCTTACAGACATCCTGTTCATCTTCAAGTATTAATACAAATAGGAGATATTGGAGCGTAGATGACCAAAATAGCTCACTTCTCCTCTTTCACACTCTGTATTAAATATAGGTGAAGTTCATTGCACTAATATTGTTGTTAAATGTGGAGCCATTTCTGTACGTACCAAATACACACAGGATGTATTCACAGGATTAATCTTTTTGTTTGTCTTTTATCATGTCCCTGCATGTGTGTACAGAGGTGTGTGGAAAGTGTGGAGAGGCTCTGTCCAGGTCTCAGCCTGCTGTCAGGGCGATGGACAAACTTTTCCACTCCCACTGTTTTTGCTGTGTGACGTGTCGGCGCCCCCTGCAGGGAATGCAGTTTTATGACCGTGATGGAACGCCTGAGTGCGAGGAGTGTTATGTGGTGAGTCAGTACACTCGCCCTCGCATTAATTCCTGCTGCAGGTGCGGGTGGGTGATAGAGCAAGACAATTTGGGTATTTGATTTGAACAAAATATGTGATTGGTGCATGGTCAATAGCTTGCTGCTTTATGTTACATGTCCCCTCACTGTACACATACAAGGATGTGAAGTTTCATCTTGATCTGCAGGGCTTTCTGTCTGTGGTCACACGACATTGAGTATGAAGTGCCCAATATGTTTTTAAGACCGCATACGTACAGTGCCCGCCCCCCAAAAAAGTTGCATGGTCTAATATTTTCATGGAGTGCAGTTAGCAGTGATCACAGCATGTAATCTCATTTACATTTATGGCATTTGGCAGATGCCCTCATCCAGAGTAGAGTGACTTGCATTCATTGTTTTTATACAACTGACCAATTGAGGGTTAAGGGCCTTTCCCAACAGTGGCAGCTTGGTGTTACTGGCGCTTCAACAGCCAACCTTCGGATCAGAGCTTTAACCACTGACTCCAGTTGGTCAGGTCGAGGCTCAGCAACATTAATATGGCAATAAAATGAAGTCAGATTTGCTGAATGTTCTGAATGAGGTTTTTGTTCCCTGATGCACAAATATAAAATGGGGACTCAGATAATAAAAGAGTGGTTAAGGAAGCATGAGGAATCATTTTAACATATGTATTGGCACCCCAGGCACCACATAACCCTGTTGAAAGTTTTTGGGATGTGCTGACGAGGACTTTGTGAAGTGGTTAAATTTTTTCCCTCATCAATTCAAGGCGTCGGTGAGAAATTAACCCGACAATGGATGGAAATAAATGTTATGTTGCTTGAGTTTGTTGAAACAATGGTATGGAGATAATGTGCAGTAAGCAAGGCAAAAGGCGGAACAACAACATATTACCACAGCAACTTTTTTGGCCGGGCAGTGTATGGTGCATTTGTGGTAGTAAACTGATCCCTATAGTGAAATTTAATGGAAAAATAACTGTGGTCTGTATAGCTCTTAAGTTCCACATAAATTCTTAAAAGCTTTTTTTAGGTCCATGGGGAATGTATGAATATTTTCTGTTTATTTTTTTTCTTCTAGAGCATACTAGAAACCATGCATTTTAAATTTGTGCCAAATCATAGTGGAAAGCTGAAATATTTCTGCTGTCTTCTCTATGTGTGTTCAGAATTCTCTGGCAGTGTGTTCTCGTTGTGGGGAGCGGATCACTGATCGCGTGCTGAAAGCTGTGGGCCAGTGTTTCCATGCTCACTGTTTCCGCTGCACTGCCTGTAGCTGCACACTGGAGGGCTCTCCATTCATCACGGATGACAATAACAACCCCTACTGTGTGCCTGATTACCACCGGTGAGCCTCTGCACACATCCTGACAGAACATCCTGTTTTAAGTACCTAAGTAGTTTTCTTGTGCATTTCAGTAATACTAGGATAATATGAAACATATTGAATAAAACACTGTCTTATTTTTTTTTCTTCCTTCTGCTCCGGTGCTGGTTCACAGACGATTTTCTCCTCTGTGTGTGAGCTGCAATGAGCCAATTGTTCCTGATCCTGGCAGTGAAGAAACCCTCAGAGTTGTAGCCTTGGAGAAGAACTTTCATCTTAAGTGTTACCGATGTGAGGTATGAAGACATTAAACCATGTAAAAAATTTATAAATAAAAAATCCACCAAACCTGGCACCACACACACTAACGGTTTCTTGGACCCTTTTAGTCACTCAACCACTGCTTCACATCACACACGTAAAAAGTGCAAAATGGAAAAAGAGAATAATAAATAACATTCATTTTTTATATTTTTAATTCTCTACTTAACATTAGACCCACATTTCACAGCTGAAGGTAAGATGATGAGGTCTGTCTGCGTATTTACTCAAGTAAGATTAAAATAAAATCCCAATTCAGCAAGGGCTATTTATTTATATATATTGGATATTTATTTATTTATTTTATGTAAAGCTTTTCTTATTCAGTGTATTTGTATTTGTAAATGTTAATCTGAATTCGGTACACTCTGCTCTTAAAAAAGGTTTTGTTGTACACTCGTGATTCTCTTCTCGTTCCCAGGACTGTGCCCGCCCGCTGTCTATAGAGGCAGACGACGATGGCTGTTATCCATTGGATGGGAGGATTCTATGCATGAAGTGCCACACAGTGCGTGCCAAACAAGCCATGAAGTGATTGGTGGAGACTCCTGTCACTCATAATAAAAACCAAACCGAAGATCAAAGATTGACTCTGCTCTGATTCCAGGCATTTGATGCATTGTTTTTTGTGAGTTTTGTAATTCCATCTCTTGCCACTATTGGTAATAAAGCCTTGTGTGTTGCATTTTATTATTATTTTTTTTTTTTTTTTTTTTATAAGGTCTGTCCTTTCCATAGCTTTACCACTACCACAACATCATAACTTAATAATTATCGTAGCTCTGCTGCTTTTTTTAATGCATGTCCTTTAGAAAGACCCATGTCACCTCTCCGGGTCATTTTTCTTGAACAGCTTCAGCGTTGTGTACTGCTAAATAGGAGTTGTAACACATCATGTAGTTTAACAAACGAGAATGGGCTTTTTAGGATGTGCTATGAGATCGTGTAACTGAGAGTTTATTTGTAGTTCAATTGCAATGCTTATCTAATGACTCCTTCCGTGCTTCGCACAGACAGATCAACACCCACAAAGCTTAGCACAGCCTCCTGAACAAAACCATTAAGGGTCAAAGGAATGTTAGTGTTGCTTAAGAATGCAAATATTAAATAAATATGAACTAGTGAGCAGCAGAGCAAAAAACCTGCTTTAGAAAATTTGCTTTTCAAATAGACCTACAGCTGCATAGGCGCATATGAAGGCTGGTAGGAGTTTATATGTGTTATATAATGTGTTAGTCGATGAACAAAGCTTAGTTTGTGTTTGTCTTGCATGCAACATTTATTCAACCAGACTGCATGATAAAAATATTTTTAAAAAGCACAAAAGTTGACCAAGAGTTATTAATTTAATGTCAAGAAAGATGGAAATGTTGCATAGTATTAAATGAGTGACAGCTTAATGGGATTGCATTCCATGGCACAATCATGTGTAAAAATGATCGTCATAATCTGACAATTAATACGATTTCCTAAGTAGTGGTCATATGAGATGTTTACCAATTAGAATTATGTTACCTGGTTGGCTGGTCAGATGTTTTTGGGAGCAAAACTCACTGATCACTCCCTTGCTCACTACTTTCCAAGTTACGTAGTCATTAAGTACTATATATGGAACAACAGAAAAGGAAAGTCCGAACTGAAATCACATTCAGATCATTGAAATCAACGCTTATTTCTGAGTTTGTGCAGAAACTCGTGAAAATTTAAATATTCCAAGTTTATCTGAAGCCTCCAAATATGTAAAAGTATAGTAAAAGTAAGTGATTCTTTGTATTAAATATACCACTTGATTTAAGAGGATGTTAAACATTTTCTTGCCACTTACACATACAGGAATGTATTATGATGTGATATAAATGGCTATGTATTGTGGATTTGTAGATGGTATTAAAATCATGAATTCTCAGAATAGATCAGTCCACTAAGAACTCAGTAGCTGAGCACAAATAGTGTACTATATTAGTGGACATTGCTTTAGGTTGAAATACACTATACGAAGAATGACTAGTGTTTTGCACAAATCCTTAAAATTTATTACTAGTTTAAGTATTACGACTCTTCTTCATGAGGCGGTTAGGCTAATGTTCCCTTTGACTCTATATTGGACTAAACTGTAAATGTTTAGGGGAAATCCTTAAACTAGATGAAAGGGCATACTCACTAAATGTACACTCTATACTAACAACCTTCACATTTATAATTGTGTATTAACATTTGGAATTTAACAGGAATGTTTTGCACAGAGTTGCACATGTGGCTTTAAGGTGAAATGTCTCCCAATGTATAATTATTTAAATGCCCACCCCAACCCAAAATTTAGATTTCTAACTTAATTTCTAATGATTTTGTTTACTTACATTTTTTTTGTCATGCTTTGTCAGTATCACCATAATACTACTGTTTACAGTATCTGATGGACATCCATATAGTGTAACTTTTTCTTTTTATTCATTTAATACATATAAAGTATATACACAAGCGCTTTATTTTGCAGTTAAATTCCTCTGTAATATGTGAATGTGTGTATGTTTACGGTCTGAGTGTTTTGTTTTTGCAGTCAAACTCTCATTTGTACTGTATTATAAAAGTAAAGAAGAAAAAAACGTGGACATCCGACTTTCTGAGCATGTTTCTTGATTTGAATTTGTCTTAGGTTTCTATTGTGCCCCATGCATGTCAGCACAGGCAGTGATACAGTAATAACTGTAACCAAAGGTCTGGCAACTGCTGATCAGTCCTCCAATAGAGGGATTTAATCTCATACCAAACACAGATACAGACCTAGGGGAAATTCAGAACAGCCAATTAGCCTAGTGTGCATGTCTTTGGACTGTGGGTGGAAAACGAACCAAACCCATGAAGCACAGGGAAAACATGCACACTCCATTCAGAAATGCCCTCACTGAACCTGGGACTCGAACCCAAGACATTGACGTGAGGCAGATATGCTAACCACTGCACTACCATATTACCCTGAACTGTTTTCTTTCTTCAAATGTAATATCTCTCATTTAAATCAAAAGTTTTGGTCTCCTCCATCCACAAAACATTTTTCCAATATCCTTCTGTCTTGTCCATGCAATCTTTGCAAACTGCAGGTGGGTGGCAGTGTTCATTTTGGAGAACATTGACATCCTTCTTGCAACCATGCTGTGCACACCACTGTTATTCAGTACCCTCCTCATGGTGAACTCTAAAATGAAAAGTAGTCAGTGTGACAGAGGTCTTTAAATGCTTAGATTAAATTACACATAAATTACACAATTCTCTTCAACAATAAATGATTAAGTATAATATTTCAGTTTAATTGGGTTCTCTTTACCTACTTTTAGGACTTGTGTGAAAATCTGATGTTTTAGGTCATATATATGCAGAAATAAAGTTTTAAAGGGTTCATAAACTTTCAAGCTCCACTGTATGTTGGCATGTGACAGTGACACGTGCTCTTTCCCACGTAGTGTGTGACATGTCACGTCATAGATGTGTCTTCTCACCCTATCGGCCCTTAGCAGCCAAACATATCACTGATAGCAGAGTGCTGGCGTGCGTGCATGCCTTTGTCTGTGAGTGAGTGTGTTCATGTGTGTGTTTGACTCTTCTAATACAGCATGACTAACTACAAGCAATTTTTTTTTATTTTCTTTTTTTTAACTAAAAAAAATTTTAAATAATCCTTTTTTTTTTTTCTTTTTTTTTGGCGAGATTCAGATATTTGATCTAAGTGAATATGAACATATCTCAGTCACAGAGGATTTACGCAAACAGCCAAGTGAGTTTGACGTGTTTGGAAAGAGATACGCTGGCTTTTATCAGAATGTAAATGTGGGAGGAGAAAGTGTGATGAATGACTGAACTGATGGAGTGTGAGATAAGAAAAAAAGGACTAACCTGATGAGAGTAGAAGGGGGCTCAGATATGAGCAGGATGCTGAGGCATAAGGAGTTCGAAAACAAATGAAAAGACCAAGATGACTCCAAACTCATCAGTTCAACAGGTATGCTTAGAAAGAAACAGATATTGCACCCTGGTGACAATGCTACTGTGCTATCACCTAGAGAGAAACTGTTTTAGTTCAAATAGACTTTTACTTTAAGAAAATCGATAACTATGCAGGCTAGTGTAATGCACCAGGTGAGCTTTATAATCTGTCAGATGTTTTGTAAGTAAAAGTGTTTAAATGTGTTTTATTTCTCTTCTGTATCAGTAACATACCAGCAGTTTTCACACTAATTGAAAATGTTGGTGTATGCTACAAACAAATATGAAAAGTTTTTGTTGTTAATATTTTCATATGTTAACCACGGCACAAACAGCTGAGGTTTTGGCTAAGTTAATCAGCTGCAAAGCTAAATACTCATTTACTAGAGTGTAGTCTACACCGAGTACCTGGACTTTCTAGGCCTGTCTGACACGTGATCATTACATTCTACCAAAGCTGATTGTTGCACACACAAACTGTACTCCCTATACACCTTGCACTACTCTGCACACACAACAACCACACACTGGACATCTCTGTGTGCACACTGAAACACACTTTACGTAATGTAGTATTTATCATCATCATTACATTTATAATTATATTTATATTTGACTTTTACCTATTGCTGTCCTTCAAATAGTTTTTGATATATTATTCTACTTGATATTGATAGTTTTTGTTCTTCTTCAAATAGAGGACAGTCAATAAGTACTTCAATACATGTTGTACTGTGTGTGATTTTTGTATGAGACTAATGAAATTTGAATTAGGAATTTGAAATTCATACCACAGGGACAAAAACAAACCGGTAAAGGTGTGTTTTTTGCGCACTTATTAAAAAACTTTGTATAGAAAATAAATGAAAAACAAACTATACCTATAAATAATATTTTTAATGGTTTAAAATAAGATTAGGGTGACACTGCCTGCTTAAGTGCCCATGGCAAACTGAGTTTCTGTCATGTTGATTCAAGCGTTATTCACGTGGAATAATCAGTCGAATCAGGTCGGACCTTTCCCATGTCGTATACGCTAATGGACATTATTATTCATTCAAGAGATTTTCTTCTTTTCTAATTAATGAAAAGCCATCAATGAATTGTTGATGTTGCATCATTGCCCACAGTTAATGTGTGATAGTTTCACGACTGGTGTGAACCGACGTTACTGTTGCTACATCCCGCGGCGCTTTGTGAAGAACTGTGTCCCTGCGCTGATAACACTATTTTACTTTCTTACTATTTGTGCTGTTGTAAGCATAGACATAAAAATAGAAGACTATAACGGCATAAATATTCAAAAAATGACATTATGTTTATGGCTGAGGACCAAAGTGCTTGGCATAGTCCCATGGTGCGGGGTGTACCCATCTGTTTCATGATATCTATGTTCTCCTCGCTCCCCTGACAAAATGGCTGCACACTTTCAAGACTTCCTGAAAATTGCACACAAAAAAGCTAAAAACGTGTGTGGTGGGGGGGGGAGGTTTTATTCTTAAAAATAAAAAGAGGTTCTTACCATCAAATACTTTAATTTCGTATTTTGTCGCTTACAGCAGTACAGCATGTTTACATCACTGATGCTAACTAGCTTGATATTAACACAGTAACTTGACTGTCTGTTGTACTGTGAAGGAAAATATGCATTTTAATACTTTAACTCCTTTTATTCACTAAATGACAGAAACGACAGCTTTTTCATTATTATTATTATTTTTAATATAACAAACAAAAATATACATACAAGTGACGTGTCACAGTAGCTAAGATGAGCGTTAGCTTAGCCTTCTCCCTCTTTGCTCTCTCACAAGCCACTTC
>JBCNYG010000001.1:24566919-24586423 GCA_039654305.1 Porochilus rendahli
TCCCAGAACCATTGTCCCTAAAGGTGGTCCTGCTGTGGTGGTTATTGGAGCGTTTGCACATGGAGCGGTAGGATTATCATCATGTCTATCAGCAGTTCTCACACTAGTAATCACCTTTTTGGTGCAAATTTACCTGCCCAAATTGCTTTGAGGACTGGTTTGAGAACCAGTGTATTAGTTCTAATAATATAGAATAATATGTTACTTTAGTATGCTACACAGTAATAGTGTGTCTGGTTTTGTCTACTATCAGAGTATGAAAAATAATTATTCTAAGGGGATATTGCTTAAATAAAAATGATTGGCACTCTGTTTCTCACGATTATTTGGAGCAGTTAGCGTCATCACTGTCCCTCTTTAAAATGGAAAACTAAGTTGTCAAAATCCGGTATTACTTTGTTTTTCTTGTGTTTCTGCACAGTATATACACAAATTTGAACGACAGTAAAAACACCTTTTCAGAGCACAGTTAACGTGCTTGTTTCTGTGTAGTATGTAACTACACAATGTTTAATTTGAAGGTAGATGCTGTTAGCTACATAGTGCATACTTATGCTTGGAGTGCCTCTGTCATTTAAATATGAAAAAAATAACTGTAAAAATCTTGTTTCTTCATTTTATGTTTCTGCCTTGTGCATAATAAAACTCTAAGAGAAAGTTAGAGATGCTCTTACAAACCTACCTGTGCATGCATTTGTCATGATTTAAAAAAAAAAATAAATAAATCTTAGTTTTGCACTTATTTCAGTTAGCTTTTCATATGCACCTCTTTAGACGGGATGTATTGTGGTATGTCCCTCGGTCCTTAAACTTAAACCTTTGACGTAACTTCTTACAGCATGCATAGAATTAGGTGAAACATTGAACACTGATTCCATGGGAGATCCTTCACATGGCAAGGTGTCATAAATATCAAAGGTCCAAGTATGACAGTACAAAATATTTGTGTTAATAATGTGCTACAAAAAACTACCAGGTCACAAAAATAAATAAATAAATAAAATCTAATGTTAACATTACAGGCATATAATTAATGTTTCTGTGCCTGTTTTTACTTGTGATGGGTGTATTATGCACCCTGGTGTTTCTGTGAAGTATATATGTGAGAGTCCCTCATTTTAGGATTAATCCAAAACAAAAGGTAAAGTAGTACTTTAGACTATCATTAACTGTTATTAATTGAGCTTCATTTGGTAATCGTAACATTTCTGATCGAGGTGGCATTGCCCTGGTAGACCATGTCAAAATTCAGTGCCACACAAAGAAATTACACAAGAGGCAATCTGACCATCAGATGCCTAGCAGCTTCTTCACGCGCCATAATGAGCACCATTTTTCAAAAAGTTTCCCCTTTCCTCCCTAAGCCTTTGCCTGACTCGGTCCCCACATACGCTCAATGGATCAGTCTCAGTGATGCGCCTGATTTATTCTCCTCTGTTCTGAAGCTGTTTATTCCTATATTATGTATTGCTAATTGGATGAACTCTGTACTTCGAAGCAAATGTGTTATAATTTATATTTAGGTTTACAAGTCTCAATTACATGTTAGCAATATTGACAGCATAATCCAGTGTGAGTGGTTTCCATCTACTCACTCTTGGTTGCCTGCTATAAACTCACTACTTTTTCAAATTCTCTTCTAGGTAAATGTAGACTATACTGAGAAGACTGTTTCCATCAGTGACTATCCTCTGTCTGCAGCCCTCACGTGTTCAAAAATATGTTCTGCCTTTGAGGAGGTCTGGGGGGTGCTGTGAAAAAAATGTACAAGTGCTGGACTTTGAACTAGGCGCTCACCTGTGTGAACCAACGCGGCACCTAGTCATCACTTAAGTGCATTTTCTTATGAGCTTTCATATGTAATGTTTTCAACAGTTTCATGTTATGTTACCAAAAGCTAAAATATTCATATTAAAATGTAAGTATTGTTGATGCTTTGTGTGTAAAAAGACTAAAAGTAGAAACAAAAGTAAAATGTAAGTGGTAAGAATCTTCTACTTCGGAGCTTATATTTTAGCAAATGTACAGTTATTAGTTAAAAGATTTTTTTTTTTTTTTTTTTTTTACATTAAAAGACTAACTCAAGAATTAAGTCTGTTTTCATTACACATACATACTTTTACCTGTTGTTGCTTTGTATGGAAAATAAACAGGTATGAACACAACTAAAATACTGCAACAACTTCATTTAGTGCTCAGCACATCTGCCCCACGGCAAGAAGGTCCTGAGTTTGAGTCCCTGGCTGAGGTGTTTCTGTGTAGAGTTTGCTTAGCATCAGTTGGAAATTTACTGGTCCATGCAGTCCTTTATTTGTTTTTCAGGAGTTGAACTTGAATGGTCTTATAAAGGCCTGTGACTAAAAGGTTTCTAGCGCCGTAGCCAGAACGATATTTGCATCCAAAACCTTCGTGCTATTAAGATGCATGAGGAACTTAACAAAAAGGGAATTAGTCTTGTAGTGTCAAAGGAAATAATCAGTGTATAAACCAAAGTTTCTGAAATAAACCACCCTGAATTGATTTAAACAGTCATGATAACTTCCTCAAGAAGGTCCTGGGTTCAAACCCCAGGCTCGGTGAGGGTGTTTCTGTGTGGAGTAAGCATGGTCTTCCCCTCGCTTGCTTGGGTTTCCCTCCAGCTGCTTCAGTTTCTTCTCACAGTCCAAAGCCCTGCACATTAGGTTATTTGGATATTCTTGATTGTTCCTCGTGTGAGCTTGAACCGATGTCATAGCTGTGAAAGTACTTACGTTGTTTTGTGCCAAACTGAATGTAAATCAATTGGTTCACACATTTTAAGATCTGCAAAGACTGAAGTCACAAATGGGCAGCTAACAATTACGACATTCAAACATTTTGTTTATAATCAGAAAATAAAGGTCTCTATCATTTTTCAGGTAATGAGATCAAGAAACATAGCATAACATTTATGGTACTAACAGGCCTGTGATGGGCTGGTGAGCTTTTTAGGGTGTACCCTGCCTTCTCCCAGAGTTGGCTGGTATGGGCTCCTGCCTGCCTGTGATGAAGAATAAAGCTGTTTAGGGAAAAAAAATTAACAATTTATTAAAACAGCCACAGAAAACGTATCTTGAATCTCTTTGAATGGCTTCAATCAATGATAACAGTATTTTATACAGAACTGCACAAGTCATGATAGTCAGTGATGTATATACACACACACAATTTTATTATTATTATTATTATAAATGAAGAGTAAAATATCCTTCAGGCAGAGGGGTGAGATCTGTTCCCCTGTTTGTGTTAGTGTGTGCTGGGATCTCTTGTCTCTCCAGGTACACTGTCCTCCAGTACTGAACTCAGGAGTGTCTGTGTGTTTTCAGTGTCTGATTTGTCGCTGTCTTCTCCAGCATTTCGGCCGTGGGTGTCCGTGCTCTCCAAGGCGAAGTGGCACACGGTGCTGGCTCTGCCGCACATTTCCCCCTCGTTCAGAGACAGGAGCTCGATGCCCCCGGAGCTCGCCTCCCCCTCCTTCCTCTCAGACAGGAAGGTCCTCTGGAGCATCAGTTTCTTAGTGGTGTGACACTTGTATTTAAGCACAGGGCTCGGGTCGGATTTTTTCTGTTCTTCCAAGATCACGCAGGTCCCCAGAGCGTCCTCGTATTCCCCGGTGAACACATAGCGACCCACCTGCACCATGGGCTGCTCACTACTCATGCCCACAATCTTACACATCCCACCGGGCTTACACAACACATCCGAGTCGATCATTCCGGACAGCTCGGCCACAACCAGCTGCTCCTCTTCCTCCCAGTCCTCCTCCATCCCTCACGTTCACACACTGGAGAATTACAGGCAGTCTCTCTTCGATTGCCCACTCCACTGTTTGCAGTTCCTGCAAAACGTGGTAACGTATGTTTTTATTCCCACCCTTTTTCTAACTATTCCCGCCTTCTGCACTAAAAGTGTCCTCCGGTTGGTTGTCACGTTTTTATTACGTGATGCATGCGGCGAAATGTCCAATCAACGCATCGCATAGTTTTTAAGTGGCGTAAAACTTCTTTGTTTGTTTGTTGAAACTCTTCATTCTACTTTTTTTAAATAATTAGAATAAAATCATGAATAAAAATAAATCTAAAAAATATCGCAGCCCATTAAAAAAAACTAACTTATGCTTAGCACATTAGAATTAAACTAATACATTTTAAATCAACTAATTGTGTGTACTTATTAAAATAAATTTCATAAGTACATTTTATAAATAAAACTAAATGAAAATGAAATATATTTTATAATTTGTTTTAAAAAGAAATAAAAAAAACAATTTTATTTCATCTTATAAGCATGATTTGATGTATAAAGTAAGTAGCATTTGTGTCCATGATTGCACTGTGGCTCCTGGGTTCCGGTGTTTCTGTGTGAGTTTGCATGTTCTCTCTGTGCTTGCCTGGGTTTCCTCTGGGTTCTCCCGTTACTCCAAAGTCATGCACATTAGACTAACTGGCAATTTCATGGTTCAATGGGTTAGTAAACCGTACAAGATAATGATTTAAAAAATCGGTAAATGTGGGCAAATCTGTGTCGGTCCTACAACAGCAACTTAATTTATTTGTTTATTTATTTTTTTTTTTTACCAAATCTACGGTAGAAGGCGGGGTTTGCCTCACAACGGGTGGGGAGGAAAACGCGCTTGCTGCTGTCGTACAATTTCTGCGACGGAAGTAGTTCATGTTAGTCTTCCTGCCGTCCAACGTGTTCTAGAAATATTCACGTGTGTTTCGTGCTGTGTTCACGGGGTTTATTCTGATTCATTACATAAATCTTTAAAATTGTAGGACGTCAGGATATATTAGGAAAGCAGTACAGGTGAGTTAATAAAGAAGTGTTGTGTGTTTTAAACAGTAAATAATAACAACTCAGGGTGGATGTGACACAGTGGAATGCTACCTGATTAGCTAAGAGAAGCTTTCCAGGAGTAACCCTTATACTGAGTTTAAAAGCATAAAGATCTTTACTGTGGGCACAGTATTTTAATAAATACATACAGCTTAATTAAATATCTGAAAGAAATGGTTTGATATTTAACTTTTCGATGGAATGAAGGAACTGTTTTTTTTTATTTCTCACATGTTTGTTAGGTTTATATATTAAAAATGGATAAGTGAGAATAGAGTGCAGAATGGAAACATACTGTTATTGGTAAAGTTTTGTCAAGTATTGTTGGATAAGTTCACTCATTCTTAGTTTAGAGCTCTGTAGATAGACAGACAGACAGACAGACAGACAGATAGATAGATAGATGGCAAGCAAGCAATCCTCTGATTTTCCTAGCAGCAAAAGATGAACTCTTTCTCACACTCTTTCTTGTCCAGTAATCTTGAACCTGCCTTCTTGTCCTCAAGGGTGAATTGAGTAACACCGTGCAGGACCAGTCATGGGGAGGAAGCTTGATCCCACCAACAAGGTGAAGCGTGGACCTGGACGGAAAGCCAGGAAACAGCAGGGCGCAGAGACAGAACTGGCCAAGATTTTGGTGGATGGTATAATCACAAACTCACTGCACACTTTAGAGAGCAACCACAAATACGGTTCAACCGTGTGTCGTGGCGGACACAGGTCAAGACACGTGGATTAAAAGTCAAAGAGCAGTTTTGTTCAATTAAAGTAGACAAAACAGCAAATTGTTTAGCAGTTCAAAAAAGTTTCGGGGAAAAAAGTTGGGCAGACCATAAATCATCATTATTTAACAGTTCACCTACAATTTAATCTATTTTCACCAATCAAATTAATTTAATACAAATCATGGTTATACGCCGAGTTCCTCCACTATAGTTAATGAAAAGGCTTTTCAGAATACATGATGTATAACTCTAATTTTGCTCATGAATTAGGAAAGGAAAAAGAGCAAGCTTTCTGTTTAGGGTATGATTGAGTTTAGAGTATCGATTATATTTTCTTCACTGAGAAGTCTTTGCTGTTCCTTAGTATAATGTACACTTTGTTCATTAAATATAATTCTAGCTGGATGCATCCACTGCAGAATGTTGATTCACTAAACTGCATAAGAACGGAGAAAGGGTTTAGTAAACATGTAACAGGACTAGTCATTAAAAATATTTTGTTTGATTCCCAAAATACTAAGGCCACCATTTTTTTATTCCTTGCTTGGCAGGTTTCTCTTACATAAACCAGAGACAATGAAAAATATAATTTTTAGAACAGGGATTTTATTTTTTTCAACAGAACAAGATTACAAGAAGCATTAAAATATCAATGTTTTTTTATTAAGCCTTTCTTGTACTCTTAAAGAAGCCTCTGTGCTTTAATTAAATTTTTTTTTAACTTTTAATTTTAGTTTTTTTCATACCATGAATATATTGTTGAAAAAAACCTGCTTTAAACAGATCAGTGATGCATACTGTCACAACGTTTCCCATAACATCGGAAAGAAGTTTGCCCTAAAAATATTTTCATACACCTCCCCTTTCACCTCGCCTCTGAAGGTGGGATTAAAAGTGACTGGACCCCCAGGTAGCTTTAGATGCCGCTGACATCAGCTTAGGATGGAGAATGTCTGCATGTAGAATCAAATCTGAAGAGTTGCATGAACAGCAGTTTGCCTTAAGAAAACATGTGTTAGGACCAGGACATACCTAACGCTCAGAACGTGGATGTGAACGTATCCGGCGGCCATGTGTTCCCAGCGTGCTTCTGATGTGTCTGCTCACTGCGTCCTCAAAAAACGACACATGCACGAGTTGCATTACCAGCAGAAACTGAGGAGGCAGCGTCCACTCTGCCTGACTGCTAGCTGGTGTATGAAGGGGAGAGCAGGTTGGTGGGTGGGAAAGAAAAGCAAAGTGCATTTGCGGCAAAAATCATGCAGATGCAAATTACACATAACTCATATAAGCTACGTAACTTCTCAGATGAATTCTGATTATCTGTGTGGTTTAATAATGTTTCTTTAGATAATTTTATATTTTATTATAAACAAAAATATTTATAAAATTTTTATAAAATAAAGTAAATTTTTTAAATACATTTTTCTTTTTAACACATGAAGAAAGTGTTAAATGTCACATCATGTGTAATCGCATGTGATAACCTGCGCATTCAGTACATTCAGGTCTTCAGCTGACTTCATTTTATTGCCACGTTAATGTTGCTGAACCTTGAAACTGACAAGCAGGAGCAACAATGCCCTGATGGCTGGACAGTGTTTATGTAATTAAAAAAAATACATAAAATAAGTACGCCTGCACTACAGTTCATCTCTGAAGTCTGAACGTTGTGTGTAAATCTTACTTATTTAAATATTTGTACCTGTTATGCATATTTCATATTACAGTTAAGTAGAATACAAGCTTTTCAAACTTGTAATTGTTATTTTTGTCCGAGGTTTGAATTATAATCATTGTTTAACAAGATAAGGAAACAAAGGAAGAGGAAAAATGTTTCTTCTCAGTAATCTGTAAATCCTGTCTAACAAATGGCCATTGCAACCAGGTTTAGATGATTTCAGTCTTCTACAGATCAACTGCTGAGGTTATGGAATTCAATATGCTGCTGGTTAAGTGTTATGATTGATTTGCATATTGTGTATGTGGGCGGAGGTTGTAATCAGGCTACTATTGAAATGCACCACGTATGAAGTGGCCCACCGTGCACAGGATCGTTGGAGAAATTGTATACAGAGGTGTGTGAGGTGGTGGCTTCTTTGGGAAAATTGCATGAAGTGAAAATGTTTTGTAATTTGTTTTGAATTGTTTCAGAGAACGAGCCTAAGAAACTGTCAAGCAGAGCCAGAAAACGGTAAGATGCTGATCATCTCCTCATCCCCTGTGTTATAAAGTGGTCTGCTAGTTATTATTTGTGCAGCCGGATTGCTTTATTGATTTCTTGAATGTCTACAGTGCTGTGAAGAGAGCACAGGGTGCCACTGCACACACAGAAGAAAAAAAGCCCAAGAAAGGTACAGATTACTGAAATGAATAATTTAAAATGATCAGTTTGCTCCTCTTTAAGGTACAGCAAATTGTGCCATCATATGACAAAAAAAAATTTACGTTCCTTGTTCATCATTTTCCAGGATTCACGGATGATAACAGAGATTGGCTTACACCAGCAAAGCGAAAGCGCAAAATTGACCATTCAGAAGGGGACGAGGACAGTGACAGCCAGTGGGAGGATGAGGACGAGGAAGAAGAGGTTTCTGAAGGAAAAGGAGGAGAAAAAGAACAACTTGTGCCTGATGATGATGATGATGATGATGATGATGATATGGTTGATGACTATGGAGCGATGGAAGATAGCAGTGAAGGAGAACAGGAGATGGAGGATGCAGGAAGTGATGGAGAGGAGGTGTGTGTGAAACGATTAAAGCATAATGTCTAAAGAGGTAAAAAATAACAAAAAAAAGTGCAACTTGAATGTTTGTATGATTTTTCATCCCTTTTTTTTCACCAGCTGCTACCAATTGAGCGAGCTGCCAGGAAAGAGAAAAAACGTCAGGATGTCGCTGCAGAGGAGAGTGAAGATGATGATGATGATGAGGAGGAGGAGGAGGAAGATGATGAAAGCATGGATGATAAACAGGAGGAGGAAGAAGAGGACACAGTGCAGGCAAATATTGACCAGATAGACAGGTTTAAACTGCCTAATGCAAAGGAGAGAGAGCAAGAGGGTGAGTCATTGTTAGAGCTGCATCATTTTTAGGGGGGAAACAAGCACTCTAGCCTTTTTAACAGTTTTTTGTGTCTGGCGTAGGACTTTTGCCTCTAGACCTTCAGAGTGTTCACCAGAGGATCAAAGACAACATGGAGGTGCTCTCCCACTTCAGCGAGAAGAGAGAGGAGGGAAGAGAGCGGGCCGAGTATCTTTCACTGCTGAAGTCTGATCTCTGCACCTACTACAGCTACAACGACTTCCTCATGGGCAATCTCATGGAGCTGTTTCCTCACTCTGAGGTGTGTTTGTGTCTGTGTGGTTCTTTAGGCACTAAAGTTGAGAAAAGTTACGTAACTTAGTTATAGTTTTAGTAAAAAGCTTTTTTTTTTTTCTTCAAAACTTTAACCACTTTCACAGGTTGTAAATCTAGTTCAGAAAGTTTTATTTGTGTATAATTTATATATACACTCGACCCTCAATATAACAGACAAAAAGGGGATAGCACCGGCCCGGTTTCGCCGATTGTTCATAGCTTCCGAGAATGGTTCTGGAGTGGGTAATAACAATTTCATTACGGAAAATAGGGAAAAATGCTACATGTGTATAAACAAACATATCATCCAAAGTGACATCTTCTGTATATGCACCGATGTGCCCGCCAAATAACAGCTGACTATTGAAACAGTGGCTCGCGTCTGCCCTCCCAGACTATACACACACACACACGTGTGTGTGTGTGTTTATCTCATATGGGTCATGTGACCTACTAATAAACAGCTTGTTCAGCCAAATGTCCTACAACAATATGTCCTATTATACCACCATGTCTACCACTACCATGCGGATAACATGAAAACACTCTAATTTATGGAGAGATTACTTTTGGGTTAAGTTTATGATTCAGGCTTAAACCTTGACGTTCCTCTTTCAGTACCACCCATGTTTATCCTCTCTCATGTGTGGCTATGCTAACAGGATAGATGAATCCGCTGTCAGAGTCTGAAGGGGTAGATGGACAAACCCACTACCTCTATATGTACTGACAGTACATCACTAAATGTTACAAAGAAATAATTTTCCACTTCTCTATTGGAGTGGTAAGAGGAATCAAGAAATGTATTAATCATTTATTGTATATTATTGTATATAATATATATTATTGTATTTATTTATGTATTAATTGTGGTGTGTACCTATATTTACAATTCAGCTCATAGATTTCCTGGAGGCCAATGAAGTACAGCGGCCTGTCACCATTAGGACCAATACCCTTAAAACCAGGAGGAGGGACTTGGCTCAGGTAAAAGCTCTATATATCAAGTTATATTTCTAATTCAAAAGATAGTGGAAAATAAACATAGTATTTTCTGTTCACACAGGCCCTGATAAATAGGGGGGTGAATCTGGACCCTTTGGGGAAGTGGTCTAAAGTGGGCCTGGTCATTTTTGATTCTTCAGTTCCCATAGGTTAGTCCTGCAGTGAGTGAGATCAGTTATGGTGCATGGCGATACATGTTTGAAGTTGGTAAGGTGTGTAATGTTCATTTCTTCATTTCAATTTCTTCCTCTGTTCAGGTGCAACACCAGAGTATCTAGCTGGGCACTACATGCTGCAGGGAGCGTCGTCACTGCTCCCAGTAATGGCACTGTCTCCCCAGGAGGGGGAGTCTGTACTGGACATGAGTGCGGCTCCTGGGGGAAAGACCACATATATAGGTAAGAACAACACACTTTATCATGCTTCATAGGATACCCTTGATTTAGTATAAGTTTGCTGTGTGGCTTAAAATATGTCTTTCATAATAAAGGTAATAAGGACAATGTACACAGTCTCAGTCTGCTCATAAACAGTTTTACTTGTTCTAAAAAAATAAAAAGCTAAATCAAGTCTTGTCCATAACCATTTCTGACTATTTCTGAATAATTGAAATTGATTGTAATGTTACTTAAATTTCGAATGATTAAGCTTGTGAATGGAGAGAAATGCTCACCTGAGTTTGGGACTGAATTATTTTTCTGAATGATGTGGTTTTGCGTGTTTTCCAGCTCAGCTGATGAGAAACACAGGGGTGGTAGTCGCTAACGATGCCAGTGCTGAAAGGCTGAAAAGTGTTGTGGGAAACATTCATCGCCTGGGAGTCACCAACACCATCATCAGTAATCACGATGGCCGACAGTTTCCCAAGGTCTGCTTCCACTCTGTCCGGCCGTCACCCTTTAATAACCACTCTGTTTTGTGTTCTCTTTTTCCTTTATATTATGGATTATATTCCCTTTTTTCCACATTTCTGTAGTTGCTTTTGTTGATGAAGGATAAAATATTTGTCACATTAATTTCATTACCCTTTAATTTTATATGTTGTTTGTGCACTTTTCAGTAGTGTGAATTTTTTATTTTTTCCTGAATTGTAGGTGATGGGAGGTTTTGACAGAGTGTTGCTGGATGCTCCATGTTCAGGTACCGGGGTCATCTCCAAAGATCCAGCAGTAAAAACCAGCAAGGTATGACCTTGGAGTATTATTATTATTATTATTACTTGTTAAAATCAATTTTACTGTATTTTAAAGACTTTTTTTGCTAACGTCTTTGTTGTTTTTACAAAATTTTCCATATATGGAAGAAGCAAGTGGTTAAACTTATGGCTTATTTAGCTTGCAATGTTTTTGTGGGTTTCTTTAATGGCCTAAACTGACACATGACACATAATGTGATTCTGTGCAACTTAACATTATTAAATTGTTGTTGATTACATTTAATAATGTTCAATTCCAGAGTAGAATATTTTTATTTTCAAAGAAATTTGATTTGGGCTCTTAAGGGTCAGGTTTATATCTGTATGCTAGTCATAAACATTAATTTATTCCTTCATTCATTTTCTAAACCGCTTAATCCTAATTAGGGTCACAGGAAGGCTAGCGCCCATCTCAGCCCACTCTAGGCGAGATTTTTGAATGAGATACTCAGAATACAAATTTATTGTGTGCTGCACTCACTTTTTTTATGTTACACAATTTTTAAGAGACGTGTAGCAACCCCCTTTATATTATTGAAAAGTTATCACCAGGTATCGACTAATAGACAGTTATGCATGGAAGGGTTGGAAGAAGAGTTGGATGTTGCTGAATAATCCCCGAGGTTGAACCTTGAGGAGACTGTTAAATTCAGCGACATCCACTGATGCTTAGGCACAAAACGGTTTTAGTATAACTACATGGCAAAAAAAATCTTGATTTTTCTTTTTGTAGTTTTTCTTATTTTTCTTTAAGTATGAGGAAGCACGTGAGCTCTTCCTACTGAATGATTCAGTTGTGTTTCATTAGTCACGACTTCTATATTGTCACACCTTTAAATAATTTTCAATTCATTTGTTTGAATATGAGGTGGTGAAACGTTGCCATTACTTTACAGTCCTACAGGTGGCGCACTATAAACTGTTCACACACTGACAGTCAACACAGCAGAAATAACAATGAACAAACTTTTTACATGGCTTTTCAAAGGTTAAAATTTCTAAGCAAAGCAAAAAAAAAGAAAAAGTATAACATTGGGAAGTCTGGTCCCCCCCCCCCCCCCTGAGCTTAGTGGCTCATCAATGTTGATAGAATTGCGATACTTTTATAATCCCAATACAATCATATCGGCACCTAGGTGTTGTAATATCAGGTGGTCCCTGGTGATTCCAGTCCCTGTTTATCAAAAAGACAAAAATGTATTCAAGCTTTATTCACTAAGGATAACGACTGCGTCCTCCCAGCCAGTGAACCAGTTCGATTACGCTGATGGAACAGCTGGTGTTTTTAGTTAGGTTTTAATACTAAAATGCTCATTTTCTATTTTGTGTATGAAAAGACATTTGGCTCAATGCATTTGCTGTATATTCCTCTGCTTGTTAGGATAAGTCCGATATTCTACGCTCAGCTCATCTACAGAAGGAACTGATTCTAGCAGCCATTGACTCAGTTAATGCGGACTCACAGACGGGTGGCTATCTTGTCTACTGCACCTGCTCCATTACGGTGAGTTTTTTTTTAATACATAAGACAATGTAATGACATAACAGTTCTCCAGTTTGGTGGAGTTTAAATTTAAATTGGTGGCATGTAGGTTTAATTTTTCTACAACTGTCTCAAAAAGACGGCAAAAATCTTTATATTTTCTAATATCATAATTTGTTCTATACAGCTTTACTGTGCTTTGTAATTGTAGGTAACATAATTATAGTTGGCACTCATGATTCATGTTAAAATGAATTTGAATTGTTGAATATTGAACTAGTAAAGGAAAAGGGGTGGGGGTGGGGTTGACACTAGTAATGCCTGTTGAAATAAACTAAAGACGGGTTCACAGCAAGCGAAGCGTAACACTGAGTAACACGACATTGCCTGGAGAGGGAAACGAATTGCTTTCCCTCTAAGCTCTTGTTGCCTAGGTAACCCACTCGCATGTTTCTCGCTTCATAATATTTCCAAGTAAAACTGTGAGCAACATTGTGCTTCCCTACAGGAGGCATGTGAGAGCTTTTATCATTATCTTATATTGTATTATCATATAGAGATTATTGTTCAAATTTGGCTGTTAACACGATTTAGTAAGAAAAAATGTTAGCAAAACCATGTATACGAGTAAACTAGCTATCACACATCATGGGCATTTCATCTAGTTTTAAATAAGTGTATATAAATATGTACTCATTGGAAATGCAGACTGTTTCAGAAACCCAGTGGACCCAGGTATAATTTTTCAGGTTATCCTCCTTATAAAATTTCTGTGCAGTCATAAAGTACAGGGTTTTTACACATGGAAATAAAGAGCTGCTGTTCCATGTTGGTGTGAGTGGGTAAACTAAATTAGTGTTTATGGCTTCGGCATTGAAGTTTTGAACAAACCTTGGGTTTGGCGGCTTCTGTCAATCAACGGCTTCTTCAAGTTCTTATTGATAATCGCTCAACTCATGTTATGTGAAAGTTCAGCTCATTTGAACTCAGCACCTACCCTCTTTTTGTTACTCGAGAAAATTTCACCTCTTATCGAGCGCGATCATTGACTTTGCATGGTCGTATTCTGTGTGAACGTGGTTTAACTTCAAACGGCAACTTTAAGTTCAGTTGTTTGTGGAATTCAACTATCGGGCCTGTTTTGGAAGTAAATTAACTACAAAGCAGTTTCCCATGCTAAACTATAGGGCATACTGACCCTATGTGTAATAATCGAGTTGCACACATGGAGTAAAATCTGTGACACAAGGTGATGTATTATAGGTGGAAGAGAACGAATGGGTTGTGGATTATGCTCTAAAGAAGAGAAATGTGAAGCTGGTTCCCACAGGATTGGACTTTGGCAAAGAAGGCTTTACCAGGTACTGTAGCCGTACATTTGCTCTCTCAGCAAGAACGTGTAAAGGAATTAAAGATGAATTAAACCTGTTTCATATTTATAACTGTGTATGTCCACAGATTTAAGGAGCGACGTTTCCACCCTTCACTTAAGCTGACTCGGAGGTTCTATCCACATTCACACAACATGGATGGGTTCTTTGTTGCAAAGTTAAAGAAGTTTTCAAATACCATTCCCTCTGCACCTGCAGGTAACAGTGAGAAGGATGACACGTGCTAAATTAGACTACCTGCTTTGTTTGCCTTTTCTCATTATTTTTTAATTGTCTTTTGCTCCACAGAAGAAAATGAAAAGACCAGCAAAACGGAAACACCTGCTACATCAGAGGAAACAAACTTGAAACCAGAGTCTAAGCAACAGAGCAAAGGTGCACAGGGAAAAGCAAAAGAGACAAAGCAACAATCAAAAGCTACCAGCGACAGCAAAACTGAAAGCCCTACTTCAAGGAAAAAGCCGGTGGTAAAAGGTAAAAAATTAAAGGAAGAAGGTCCCAAAAAGAAACTGGCAAAAATGGAGGAAAAGAATTCAAAGGAAGTCAAGACTAAAGAAAAGAAGCTTAAAGTCCTAAAAGTGGACAAAGACATTAGAAATGAGGCTGTGACTGAGAAAGCAAAGGGAAGCTTGCTTAAGAAGAAGAAAAACAAAAAGAATCAGAAGAACCTCTTTAAAAGAAGGAAGAATAAAATGGGGAATAAACTAATTTAAGTAAAAAAAAAGGTCTGGACAGTTGATATATATATTTTTTAACCTGGAAAATGTCTTTCGGACATTGTGTGTACCTGTGGACTTTAAAGAGACCTTAATGACTTATAGGGTGTGTTAAACCCTGAACTTTTTTTTTGCTATTCAAGTAAAAAAAGCAACATACTGTATATTAAAAACAATATAATTAACAAATTGTCTTGGTTTACCTGTAAGAATAAGGATTTCCTGCTTTACCCTTTTTAAAAAATAATTTGTTAAAGCATGTATTTTGAACTCGTTATTCTCTTTACTTGTTATATGTAGCCGTTGATGTTCCATTGGCTAAATAAACTTTTATTACAAATGTGGATGGATATTTGGCTAAAATCAGCTGTAGTTGAAAGGATCATGTCCTAGTTTTAAACAGTGAATTACACTGTCGATAGGCATTGTTAATAAAACATCTTTCTATAAGTGCCTCAGTTTTAGCCTTTTTGCTCTTACTTTGGTGACTGGATTCATCGGGTATAAATCATAGTGAAGGTTGCATAACTGTGAACAAACCACAAGCATTTTAGGTACTTAAAGCGAATGACTCCGCACTGTATCACAGGGCCCATGCAGCAATATTGGAATATTTTTTAAAATAACACCACCATTAATAGTCACGGGTATGGAATGGGAGCTGTGGTTAACCAGTAATGTTAAGAAAACTTTTAAAAGGCCTGCCACTCCAATCAGTACCATAGTGCAGAGACCTGAGGCAAAGACAGGAGACCTGACAAAATGACAAACATGAGTATGTAGTGTTTTTGTGCCAGGGAAGCTATAAACTGACATCACCGTCTCTATCTTGTACGCCTGTCCTTAAAGCCAAGTACAGATTTGTTGAATATCCCAATACAAAACCATTAACATGGATTTGCCCCCCTGCACCTACCCCTCCACTCTTTCAGCTATCACAGCCTCCACTCTTCAGAAAGGCTTTCTAAAATTTCTCTCATTCATGCTTGCGCTCATAAGTCATTAGGAACCAGTCTACATTTTGTACTGACTAGAAAGGTGTTCTGAAATGATCACTCACTAGTACAGGACTCACACAACTAGTAGGGGCAATATTAACTTTTTAGAACTTAAAAGTGTTGTATAGTGTTGCCATGGTAGCAAAAATGTGCCTGTAGATTAGGTAAAGTCGTGGGGTTTTTCACTTGAGCCAACTGGCTCATCAGGCTAGAGCTTAGAGCTGGTGGGGGTCTGATGGGGATCGAGCTCAGGATGTCTCGAACTCATGAGCCCTGCACTCTAACCATTACATGACTTGCTGGAGTGGTACTTTTTATATAATGTTCATGAGGAGGAGACTTTTCTCATCGAGTGGCTGCTCACAGTACGGGTGGAGATCTGTTCCAAATATAAGCCAAGGTGATGACATCCAGCCCACAGTGGGCTGGTCTCTGTGTAGACAGAGGAGTTCTTCGGCATCTTCATCTACATGATAGATCTGACAGTCAAATCCATCTATACCGTGTATCCATTAGCGTTTAGGGTAAGCTGGAGCCA
Organism: Porochilus rendahli; assembly: GCA_039654305.1. Taxonomy (NCBI): domain Eukaryota; kingdom Metazoa; phylum Chordata; class Actinopteri; order Siluriformes; family Plotosidae; genus Porochilus; species Porochilus rendahli. The sequence continues at coordinate 24,583,190 of JBCNYG010000001.1, forward strand.
ATCCCACATAACTTTAGGCAAGAAGCAGAGAGCACCCTGAACAGGTTGCCAGTCCATCGCAGGGCTAAAACGGGAACAAGAAGCCATTCATGCTTACACTCACACTTATTGCCAGTTTAGAGTAGCCAGCTGACTTGATCTGGTTGCAGAGTTCTAAGCAGTGTAGAAGAAACAGGTAAAGGAAGGAATGTGCACAGTTACAAGGCTTGTTGTGGGGCGGTGAATTCTGACTTGACAGCACGTACAACTTCATGAGGGAGAACCAGGGTGCTTTGAGATTAAAAAGCTTGACTTGTGCACTGCTGAAGGGATGCTACATTTAGGTGCCACTATCTGTGGCAGTGTTGTGCACCAAGGTGTCATCCTGGCGAATGGGTTTTTCTCGGTCTCAGCACATAGCAGTGACTCTGAAATGGTAAGAGGAATTTGAGGGTTGGATTGAGCACCCTTAAGTCCTGCTGGTTAATGTGTTCTACTCTCACACTAGGGCTCCTTTGGCCTCTGTGGCTCCTCATTTCCCTCATTAGAGTCACTGAGTCTGGGGTGATTGTCACTCTCAGATGGGTCACCATCTCCAGGTAGACCACTTTAATGAGAAAAAACTTACATCTCCAGCAAGAGCAGATCATTTACAGTTAGAGCTTAAGCTCCTATTGCCAAGTCAAGGACATATCTCTGTTGTTATTTGGTGTTTAGCTCTGGGTTGATAGCCTACTGTCTTTAAATCCAACAGACCCAAGAGGACTGTTCTGTGGTTAACAATCCTATCATCCTCAGTGGAAGCTCGTACTGCACATAGTTACCTGTCCAAATCTGCCTGGTGAGCATGAGGATGTGTGGTGCATTTGACATTTCTCTGGAATAAATTGGTTTGCCTTCAGGGTCTCCTTGATGCTCAGTGTCACATGCAAATGCTTGTCTTGCCTCTCTTGGTGCAACACATTTGGACACCTTCTACAAGTCCATAAAAATAGTTATTATTCAACTTTCCCCTTAATCAAGAGAGTAGCAAAAATATAACTTTATGTTGAAGGAGATGTGAGGTGTGCCACAATTAAAGACGAATAGGACTTTTGGCTATTTCCAATGAGTCAATAAGATCCGTGTATCAATAAGAAAAAAAGCAACAACATTTGTCTTTGACTAGCAATCACCTAAAGTGGCCAATATATTGTTTTACTTTTTGATTCCCAAAAATAAACATTGCATTGTTTATTGCATCTACTTTAATAAATATAAAGTACATTGCAACAGTGAAAGTAACCAAAATGAGGGCTATATTTTTCATGCAAACTCCACACAGAAACACCCAAACCCGGGAATTGAACCCAGGACCTTCTTGCTGTGAGGTGGACATGCTAACCACTGTGCCACTGTGCCTCCTATATTACTTAAAATGAGCAAAATTATCTGACAACAGAACAGGAAACTGTGACTTTGACTTGAATGCTGCTGTACTGACAACTACAATCATTTTGGCATTGATATTATTGTACCAGGTTCTCACAGCAAAACAGTCTCAGTCGCAGCCTCACAGCAAAACAGTCCTGGGTTCAAGTCCCAGACTCGGCAAGAGTGTTTCCCCCAGTTACTATGGTTTATTCCTCCAGTCCAAAGACATGCACATTAGGCTAATTAATACATTATATACAAAGCAGCAGAGGACAGCAATGGAGTATTGAGTAAGGCTAAACTCCCCAGCACATCTTTACTGCTTCCTATAGTGGGACCCGCCAAAGGATAACGAACCCATAACCTTCAGGTTAAGGCAAGAACGTGATGGTGGTTTCTCAGCCTACCGTACAAGCCCCATACCACAAACCTCAGAAAAGTCATTGCAATTGTGTCTTTAACCATTAAGCATCTCATCTCACCATCTTATTTCCTTTCACAACTGCATAGGGATGAACGTTACTTATCAAATACAGCACTATCACTCTATATGTGAAACTCAGGGACTCCTGTGCTACTTCGGGTGGCTATGCCTTACTCACTGCAATGCTGTAGCACACTTACACACACACACACACACACACACACGCCTTACATCTTTCACGAGTTTAGTCCACAATCTTTTAAATGACACACATCACTTTGCTTTTCCTGACTTTTGATGAAATTTAGGATTTAGGATTTTTCCCCTATTAAAAGTTTATAGTCTGAGTATATTGAAATGGCAAGAACACAAAAAGAGGTGAATATACTGATCATACAGAATAGACAACGCCTGCACGCACACACATGTATCCTACTAATGGTGATGTTATTAGGTGCCATGTCTAATTAGTTCGGCCCATCGAACCAAATACAGGAAGAAAAAACAACACATTTTTTGTTCCTGTTTGGAACATGTGGGGTCATTGGAGGTCTTCTGTGCCTCTGTCTAAACTGTCAGTGTGATATGAATGGTACTTGTGTTTTGTGGCCGACTTCACATTAACCCTGCTGACATCTGACCGCAGTGCATTCATCGACTTTAACAGAGGTTCGTGATGGGTTCGTTTAGCACACGAACTCCCGCCACGAGCCTCAATTTTCCCGCCATTCATCACAATCACCATGGCAACAATTGCAGTCAACCACGTGCAACGAATTCGTCCGGCGTCTCTACTGTGAAGCGAAATTTCTCTCCTGGAGAAAACACGCTAATCACTGCTTATTGTTCCAACATGAACACAGAGTGTGGGCAAGGCTTTGATTTTAATTACAGTGCTGGGAAATCACGCAGAGGACATAATGGTGCATCGTGCTAAAGGCGTTCAGACCTGTGGCTAATGGAGTTTAGAATTTCCTCCCCAATCCAAGTGAGCACTATTGTAAGTAGTTAACTGCAACATAGCATATGAATATGATTCAAAATGTGTGCGTAGGTGTGACTGAAAACTACATATTATACAGATCACAGATTCATTTACACACATTACTGTGCTATCAGTGTGTTTTGACTCATGCTCATTTTTAATCATTTAACTCTGGTCTCATTGCTCTATTATGAAATACTAGAGGGGGGTTCTAATATACAAAGATGTTTGCGAGAAATTTATTTACTTCCTCAGTTGTGTGTCATTTAATTTTATTACGTTGTTGGTTTATATCATATAGGTATAAAGTAGACAAAAATTAAAACATTTCCCAAATTTAGTCCTGCAACTCAGTGAGGTGCTCCCGAATTAAAATTGTGCAATTGTACCTAAATTGAACTGAAGCTAATATCAGATGCAAAGGTTTCCATTT
>JBCNYG010000001.1:24602316-24617665 GCA_039654305.1 Porochilus rendahli
GATTCTCACTCCTCCATCTTTGATGCTGGTGCTGGAATTGCTCTTAATGATCACTTTGTCAAACTGGTAACATGGTAAGTACTGCTGCCTTTTGTTTTCCCCATTAAAGTTTTCCTCCCATTAATGTACAATATCTTTTTCCTAGGTATGACAATGAGTTTGGCTACAGCAACCGTGTCTGTGATCTGATGGCCTACATGGCATCCAAGGAGTAAATGCCCCCTGTTTCACATGGTTCTTCTCCTGATTACAAACTGCTTAAAGCATGATGCTTTAAGTTGTAGACCAATATTTTTTTTATATATGGAAAAGCCCTGTTCTGTTTGTGTGAGGTTCAAAATGAATATTGAAGGCATTAGTCTGCAAAAAATAAATGTCCTCTGTGAGACTTGACTCTTGGTGGTTCAAATTAAATCATTTTCTGAGTTGGCAGATTTTTTTTTTTTTTGTTAAGTATTGCCTTTTTGACCCAAGATGCCATTTGAATACCTGCTGAAAGTACTCCACTAATGCTATTGCAAGTCTAGTTTATTTCACTAGTGGGTAGGGTTTTTTTAAATATATAAAAGACTCACCCAGTGTGTTGCACTATACTACCAAAAAGTGATGAGCAAACTAATGCTTTTTTTCCTGTTTCATTTGCAAATCAGCATTACATAGTGAAAGTAATTTAAAAAGCAGTAAAACATCTTTTCTACAACCCCTACACTTCACTAATGAGCAAGCCCATGTCAAGGAACACTCCATTTGTAACGAGGAAGAGGAGCCAGGATCAAAAGGGAAACCCATCTACATTTGGTTGAAACCATAAAAATACAAACTAAGAAACTGGAATAAAAGTTTAAGTAAACTATAATCTTGGTTTGCACAATACTATCAAAACCTTAATGAAAGGTGGTTAAGCAGCTAAATCAGTGCATTGATCTGTACTGGGAGCTTTTTTTTTTCTTTTTTTTTTTTTTCTTCTCTGGAGGTGGTTGTTTGTGGTGTGTCTATAGTTATACACCTCAGGTTTGGTGGATGTTGGTAAAGTGAATAGTCTCCTGTGTTCCATCTGGAGTACTATTCAGCGACTTCCACATCAACATAGGTGCCTAATCGTTAGTTAACCCCAAGATTGCCGTACGATCAGGCTGTCAATTTCTGTGGCAGTCTATAACTACTGAAGAGATGCTTTCAAGCAAAGTTTAAAAAAACAAAAAAGTAAAACCCTAAGCAAGAGATTTATATTTTATTTGACATTCTGGCCTTGTGGATATCTACTATATGTTCCAATGCAGTCTTTTGGTTTACACTGAGTAATAGGGGCTAAAGTACATAGCTTAGGGCATAATAGTGCCATGTTTAAATGTTCGGTGTAAGAATGGAATGTTCAAACCTTTCTAAACATGTCTCAAAATTCTTTAGGATGCATAACATGTACCGTCCCACTGTCTCCTATGGCTTTTGAACACTAAGTCACTATGTAACATTACTATATTTTTAGATTCTGTGTATATACTGTTAGATTTTAAATACTATATTTTACTGTTTCTTTACTCTGTTACTGTGGCGTTTCACATTCACACCTAGGGGCAATTTGGAACAGCAACCGTATCCTAATGGTTAGAGAAGCGGGTTCGGGACTGAAAGGTCACTGGTTTGATTCCCAAGCCAGCAGGAAAAATGTGTGGCATGGCTGAAGTGCTTTTGAGCAAGGCACCTAATCCCCAATTCCTCTGGAGTGCCCCAATGTGTGTGTGGCAGCCCACTACCCTGAGTGTGTGCTCACTTTGGATGGGTTAAATGCAAAGAAAATTATTTCTCTTGTGGGATTAAAGCAGTATATCAAAAAGAAAAATCCACACAAGCATAAGGAAAACATGCAGACTCCAAACAGAAATTGAACACAGGACCTGCTTGCTGTGAGGTGGATGTGCTAACCACTACACAACCATGCCACTCTTCATGTAAATATAATTTTACATTTCTTCCATGATAAGAGCTTAAGAAATCACAAAAAATATTCCTTATTTGTTAAAATTGGACGCGCTGAGTGACTTTGAATGGAAATGTTTGTAATGAAAATCACTGCAATTAAGAGATTTTTGTGACGTGGTAAATATGAAGATTTTGGAAAGAGACATGCAAAAACATGAACTTTCCTGAAATTAGTAAGGATCATAATCAGGCGTACAGGAGTTCTGTTTTGATGTGTGTTGTGACGTCATTTTATGCCTCTGCGAATTAGACGTCTTGCGGCAAAGAAGCGGCAAAAATTACGTTTGCTTGAGTAAGTGCAGCTAAGCGCCCAATATAAAAAACAATTGCTGTAATACTGGACAACTAGTATTATTTTATACCACAATACTAATACCTGAATAATAAAATAAATAAATAAGAGAGAAAGCGAACCATGGTAGCGTCAGTATGTGATTTACCGTAAGTACACTTGGTAAGCGATTTCCGCGTTTCCATATTGTAACTAGATTTCTTTTTGACTTCCAGTAGTTAATTTTAACCCAGGGCGCTGACAATAGCTACTAATAAAAATTATACTGTTTAAAATGATCAAGTTGTTCGTTGCCTTAACTGATAACAGTCATGTGACAAAAAAAAGATTCGGCCCCGTCTATGTGTATTACGGTAACCCAGACTCTGGGTCCCCTGCATTACCATAGCGGTGTAGACGAAACAGTTCAGTGCAAGACACACAGAAAAGCCGTTAGCAGGGCGGGCCGACATTGTTTACTTTGATTTTTTTTTCGTTTCAGTATTCTCAGCCTATACCTAGCCAATCCTCGTCTGTACGGTAATTTAATTCTGGAGTGTGTTATCGTTGTTTAAATGATTATTGTAATCACAGGTCCTGTCTTCGGTCGTATTCCATTCAAAAAGCATAAGTTGTTTTTTATTATATCATGTTTTAGTCATTAATCGTGTAGTCGGCGATCTTAGTCATTCTAGTCGTAGGTATCCGTTAAACCGTTGTTCCTTTTGCTCCATCACGCCTTGAACAGCCGCCGTTCATGCCCGATCTGCAGCGCTTCAGCTTTCCGTGTAGTATGAACCCGTTGTTGGGCCAGAGTTTCCCTCCTGCTCATCCGCATCCGCAGAGCTCCGAAATGCTCAGCCACCCCGACTCCCCCTCCACCGTGCTTCCGGAGGCGCTTCTGACGGCCCCCCACTCCTCCATCCTCCACCTGGGTGAGCAGCCCGGACTGATCGTGGACGGTGTTCCCCAAAGCGGGTTAGTTTATCTGCCCATGGCTGCGTCTCTGCACCGGGCTGTGCCGCCTCCCCCTGCGGCTATGGCCTTACGCAACGACCTGGGCTCCAACATCAGCGTCCTGAAGACCCTCAATCTGCGTTTTCGCTGCTTTCTGGCTAAAGTGCACGAGCTGGAGAGGCGAAACAAGATCCTGGAGAAGCAGCTGCAGCAGGTGCTGGAGAGTAACGAGCTGGTTTGCGCTGACAGTAAGGACACCGGCGTGCAGACCGGCTTCGTCGGGCCCATCCCCCTGCAACCTCAAAACACCAACAATTCCGCCAAGAGACCGACTACCTTATTCACACCTTCCCTTACGACCGTGCTTAAACTCGAGCCTGACGATAAAAGCCGGACTCCGGGTTATGATTCGAGCTCCGACCCGGCCGTGAGCTCGTGCGCACCCAGCAAAGCAGCCGCGGCTAACACCAACAACTCCAACAACGCGCCTAACGTGAACGGGGCTGCAGCCAGAAACCGCTTTCTGCCTGGCACCATCTGGTCGTATAGCCCGAGTCGGAAGTGGCCCGCGAACTCGGAGTCGCGGACGATCACGAGCCCCGGAGTGTCCTGGGTACATCCGGACGGAGTCGGAGTGCAGATCGACACCATCACCCCGGAAATCCGAGCCCTCTACAACGTGCTGGCCAAAGTAAAACGGGAGAGGGACGAATACAAGAGCAGGTGAAGCTGATTTGCACTTTGTTTGATAATATGCATGTGTTCATTTGCAGTTTGACCCGACCACACGGTGTGTTTATGTGCGATGCTTGTGATGTGCCCCTCCTGAGTCACTAAACACCGCAGAGTCCAGGGCAGCACTGAGATCAGCACAAAGCCACAGACGCGCTGTCCCAGACTGCAGCTCAAATAACTGTCCTTTTCACACAAGAGTAGTGCACTTTAGAGTGAATGGAATAGGCCACATTGCTTGTTCGGTGTGGAGTGATTTGAGACGGTGTCTGAGACAGGAGCTGTCCATGCTTCTGGTGCTGAGAAAGAATCTATCTGGCTAAAATTCCACATTTCCTATTTGGAAAATTAACAAGCTGAGCATAGGGTTAGTGAAAAGGCCAGGTGAACCACTGTGTACGAACTCCTCTGTCTGTCTGTGATGTTGAAATTTGTACTGCAATCAGAGCATGTTGTGTCTCGTGAATCTTTAATTGTGAAAACGCCCTTGCATAAATCATCCCTCTTGCACTCCAGCCCAATTTAAATCAGTGGTGGCACACCAGGGTTATTAAACCGAGCCTCTGGGTATTTTGTTTTCACGGATACATGCAACTCTTAGCACTAATATCCCCAGAATAGTTGCTGTTCATTTCCTGTTTAACAAAAACTCCTCCTGCACCAGGTGGTATGTAAAGGGGATTTTAAGGGGCAGTGTGGTTCTGAGGATTGAGTCATACTTCACACTTCAAACACTAAAAAATACCATGCACAAAGGATATTACATTCCTGACTCTCATGACTGCGTATATTTCTATTAGTTTTAATTAATTTGCTGCTTATTATGCTTTCAGATGAGTGAGTAACTATTAGAAACATGAAATGGGTTGTCAGAATATTTTTTTAAATTGATTACAGAATCTGAAGCAAGCTGTGTATGTTTAAGAAATGTTCTTATGACACACACACACACAAACACAAACAAAAACAATGAAATGGCATAATAAAGATAAAATCATTCATTCATAAATTTTCTTAGCCACTTAATCCTAATTTGGATTCACTGGGAGGCTAGTGCCCATCTGATAATCCAGATTAACGTTTTAGGGTTATTTTGATGAGTCACGTTATAAATCATGATCCAGTAAATATAAGATATTCTCGTTAACTTATCGCAGGTCAAATATTAGTAGTTCAAAGCACATCACACTCACAACAGATAGTAATGTAATTGCACTAGGGTGTATTATTTTGTTTGCACTTTGTTATCCTTACTGAGTGATTTGTCTAAGCTTGACAAAACAGAAGAATTTAGGACAAGAATATTATCAGTCATAGAAATCAAAGTGTGGTTGAATGCAGCTGTTAAGTCCTTTTATTATTATTGATTTATAGCTCACTGCCGCAGGAAAACGTAAGTCTACTGCCCTGGCATGTCCCCCTGGCTCAGTTTCTTTTCCGCAGTCACACAATAACAGCTTTATTTAAGGATGGAAAGTCATTCAGATCACCATCTGTCCCCTGACTCATGGTTTGTGGCACACGAAGACATATCTAAATTTAACTTAGGAGTTTTACGATCCCATGTATGTCCTTGCAGTTCTGTTTTAGCATGAAGGCTCACTGGGCTTTAATCTTGCTAAGTCATTACAGGATTATTTATTCACAGAATCAGCCTGCCTTTCACTCACACTCTTATTCCTGTCCTCTTGCCCCTGTCTTGGTGCTTCACGCTGCATCTGCAATGCAGTTCACAAGCTGGCACTTATAGAGTGCACATATTCTTCGTCCTTTCTCCTTCTCTCTCTCTCTCTCTCTCTCTCTCTCTCTCTCTCTCTTTCGTAAACTATCTTTTATACACACATTTCTGCTTTCATCAACCATTTGATAATTGCATGTTGGTACCTCAGAAGTGCTTGTAATGTTTGCTGTTAGTCTATTTTTGCAGTCCACAGAGGAGGTTTTAATAAGCTGAGGAAAAACTGCAGTGTGCTGCATTTCAAAGAGCCCTTACCTAAGAGAACGAGAATGAGAGAGAGATGGTTCTGTTCTACTGCACACTTGTACGATGAATGCTTTCCAGACAGTGTAATGAATCAGTAGAAGTGTGTAAACTATTAAGTCATCATTTACACCACACACACACACACTTCAATCTATAAGGTGGACACTGTTAGCATAGAACCAGTTGTGCTAGCAATGACGTACTTGATTCAATCTTCTCTGATCTTTGTTTTTAAGATGGGAGGAGGAATACACCATGAGAGTGGAACTTGAACAGAAGGTCGCAGATTTACAAGAGGTGAAAACATCTAATATCTATATAATCCAGTATTACTGTTTCATTTTGCATCCATTTATTCTTTCCCTTTATCATTTTACTCTTGTAATCCTTGTTTTCTTAATTCAGCTTTGAAAATTTGTTTACTAACGTTGGGGTTGGTCATCTGGAAAGCTAGCAAGATTTGACTGCCACATCTGGGAGACAACTATGAGTTAATCAACCCTAGCTTTAAATCTAGTCTAGAGAAAAATCCCCAGTTGGCTCGTGGGATATAATGTTATTTTTAACAGTGTCAGCTGGCACAGTGGCTCAGTAGTTAAACAGTACAAAAGGTTCTGGGTTTGAATCGGATTAATGGTGCATTTCTGTGTTTAGTTTGCATGTTCTACCTGTACTTGCATGAGATTCCTCTGACTAGTCTGGTTTCCTCCTACAGTCCAGTGACGTGTTCATTAGGAAAAAATGGTTACTTTAAATTGTCCACAGTTTGAATGTAAGTGTGAACTTCACTGCTAAGCACCCAGCTCTAACAAAACACGTGTGTACTCTGGAGAGCTTTTGGTATGTGAGTGCATTGAAATCCACTTCAATGATAAGGCATGTCAAAGGAAAATTTTAGATTTTTTTTAGCTGGAATACTATTTTTCCAACTGTTATGTTCCAGTATATCAGTAACCAGTCTAGTATTGAGTTGTAATATAACTAAAAACCACAAAATTGCTCTGTACCGAAACCCTATGTGGAGCAAACAACTGGGTCAGTGTAAACCACTTGTTTTCACCACTGAAATGTAAGTGATTTTTTTTTTTTTTTTTTGGAAAAAACCTCAGTCATTGATTTGGGAACAAATAAGGATTTAACCTAAAATATATTAGATGTCCAGGGACCCTGTAGTTATGAAGGATAAGATTTCACAGTTGGATTTGGGTTTTTAATTTTTAAACAGCATATTCTGGTTTTTGGTTGCAGAGCCTGTGGTACACATGCAAAGAATGTGATCCAGAACCTTTTTAAATTCCCTGAACGTCCAGAATGATTATGAATAATTATGGACACCCATCATTTATATTATGATTAGGAAAAAAAAATAATTTCAGATTTTGACAGTTAGAAATTACAACTAGAAACAGTTTTATTACAGAGATCCATAAGTGTTTCGTAGAAATCTGTTGACAGTATGGATAAGATGCAGTTTATTTAAATTTTTATGTATCTTAAATTTAGTTGTGACTAGATCAAACAGAGTTGTAGTTATCTTGAATTACAATTTCTACTGGTAAAACTGTGATTGTGGATATCTAGAAATATCATTGTGACTGGTAAGGGTAAAGTTTTGACTAGGAGAAATGCTGATATCTCAAATGTAATTTTTAACAGGTTGTCAAAGTGGTCATTAATATTAGAGAGTTATTTATAGGAAATGGATAAGGAAGCAGGCAGAGTGAAGTTTTGGACTAATTCATTCATTCATTCATTTATTTATTTCTGAACTGCTTATTCCCAGTCATGGTCGCGGGGAGGCTGGCGCCCATCTCAGCCGACTCTGGCGAGGGCAGAGTAAACCCTGGACCATGGCCTACATTTGATAAACCAGTTAGCTGCACTGGGAGGACAGCAGTGACAACCCGCTGATAGTGGGGCTTGAACCCCTGACCTTGGGATCAGTAATCCAGCACCCCACCGCCAGGCCGCCACCAGGCCAAATTTTCTGCCTTTAGCATGAAAGTGCAAAAGAACCATCAACCACACCCTTGATATTCAGTTCTACTGTGATTGTCCAGTTCTTTGTTTCAATGCATTTGAATGTTTAGTCATATACACTGTCAGGCCAAAAGAAGTTATACACTTTAATATTCCATGTCCCAAGAGCCAGAGTCAGTCTGACAAGGATCGGTCTGACAGAACCCATGCCTTTGGTGGTGGGTCTATGGGAGGGTGGACCCATGTCTCCTATTTGGGCTGGGCCCGGCCGGGCTCCATGGGCAGAAGCTTGACCACTAGGCGCTTACTTCTGAGCCCCTCCCTCTGGCCTGGCTTCAGGGGGGACCCTGGTAACCTGTGTCCAGGCGGGGAAAGCTGTTTTTTTGCAGTTCGCAGGGCGGCAGGGCTCTCCCTCATGGAAACCCGGGCATCTGGGAGGAACGCGGAGCCACTTGAGGTGGAACCACCGCTCCTCAACATTGAGAGGAGCCACTTGAAGTGGTTCAAACATCTGAGCAGTGTACTGTACACGAGATACGATCAAGAAAGAATATTATGGCGTGGTGTTTATATCCTTTGGGGTTATCATGTTGAATTCCATTCAATACACTCACTCAATTAGAGATGACCATGTGCAAGGTAGAAATAAGAGTTTTAACCACAATATTTTACAGGCTGTATAATGAAAGCTGTATTACCCTTGTCCTAAATCACACCTATTCTCCACTGAAAAACATCCTTCTGAAAATTTTTTTTCGGAAAAACAACAAAACTTTTCAGTACATGGACTGTATTTGCAATTTGATCTCTTTACATAATGGGTTTATTAAATCCTTTCTGTAAATTGCATTTTTACATTAAATTATTATTATATTAGTAGTAAGTTTCCTCCACTTCATTTCATCTCACTTTTATTCAGCAGCGCTCTCATGTTGTGCACCAGGTGTGTTAGTGTTGGGTTTCCTCTGTTCTGATAGTCTCTGAAGTCGATCTGTTTTAGCCTGCTTCAGCTGTTGACAAATGTATTAGGTATGTGGGCATGTTGGCTTGTCCTGGCTCCATTCTGTGACCATTCCTGTCCTATTTATAGAGACACACTATCACTGCCTGAAAATTTTGAAAACACACTGTGTGCCTAATTCTCAATAATTAATCTGTACATAAATCTATGCTTTCCAATTGTGTGTGTGTGTGTAGGACCTGCAGGAGAGTGAGGTGTGTCAGGACGAGCTAGCCTTGAGGGTGGAGCAGCTGAAGGCAGAACTTGTCCTGTTCAAGGGTCTAATGAGCAATGTGAGTGCAATTCATAAACATGTGCACACTTGCTCACCTATTTACTTGGTGTTATCTTTCATGGTGCATGGTGCAGACAGCTTTCTCCTTGTCCCAGCCAATTTGTTTGTCTTTCCCTAAGTTTTGGGGTAAAGCTTTTTATCATCTACACACAGGGTGAGATTCTAGGGCAGATATGTACCTATAATCTTGAAAATAAGTTTTGAATTTTTCTTTTCAGTGAAATAAATTAAATCATTTATTGTTTCCTGGATTTCATGAATATTTGCTGAATGAGCACATGTTATAGTCAGAACAAGCATTTCATTATTGCTTTATACGGACTACATTTGCTGTAATGAAATAACAAGCCTGTATCCTCTATCGTACACACACTCACACAGAACCTGAGTGAGCTGGACAGTAAGATCCAGGAGAAGGCAATGAAGGTTGATATGGATATCTGCAGACGCATTGATATCACAGCTCGTCTCTGTGACCTGGCACAACAGAGGAACTGTGAGGATCCCATCAAGAGCTTCCAGGTCTGCTAACTAACGCAGCTCTTCTCTGTTCTGTTTTGTATTGCTTTATCATTCATGTGGATTCATTTTAAGAGGCTCATGATGGTGTTTCCTGACCTGTTCCTGCTTTTCTCGGCTCCTGCCGCAGTGCTGGAAAGCTTTTCTGCTGATGTTTCAGTTTTGAGGGCGATGTGTGCTGAATTATGGGCCGACCGTAAAGCAGGTCAATGCCATTACCGTTTTTCAACCTGAGCACATCCTCTGGTTTCATCTAATGCTTAAAGCTTTATACATTCTGTATTTACATTTATGGCATTTGGCAGATGCCCCCATCCAGAGCGACTTAGATTTTTATTGTTAGTTGTATTTATACAACTGAGAATTGAAGCATAAGGGTCTTACTCATGAGCCCAACAGTGACAGCTTGGGCTTGAATCCCCAGTTTTGGGTTCCTTTTCTTTCAGGTTGCCAGTCCACAGTCTTCCATTAGCTGTCGTCCACGAAAACAGGCAGTCCAGCCTGCTTATGGCAGTGAAACTGATGAACCAACTAGCACCTCAGAAAGTGATGGAGGCGGAATGAAAGAGGAAAAATCAGGCACCACCTCAGCAACTCAGATCAATGAGGAGATGCAGAGGATGCTGTGTCAGTTGTAAGTTTGTATACTAATGTACGCCAACATTTTTTGCTGGTTCAAGAGCCATGACTTATGTAAATGTCCACATTCCCAGCAGTATAGAGTTTGGGCAGTTGGTTTACACAGATGTAATAGATGAAGTAAAGGACTCATTTTGAAAGCATATCTTTGCACAATATCTCAGTTGAGTTTTTTCCCCCTCATGTCAGCATTTGGTAAAGTGTCATAAATAAAAATATATTTCTAATTTGGCCTTATATATTTATTGGGTAAAAAATGTGTGCACAAGTTAAACGCACCCCATGTATTTGTGTGTCAATAAGAAAAGTGTAACAAATAGTAACAAACACACACACACACACACATGTGTGGCCACATATATACACATATGTAATATATTTAAATAGTGAACTATAGGCCTTGTTTCTGATTTTTTTAAATGATGCAATTTGTCCAAGATGCCGGCATGTTACACACACAGTGACATCTTCATTTTATTTCACATTAAGAGAATATCAGGTGAGCTGTGTCCTCAGATGACTGGAAGCTGCAGCATGCCAACAACAACCCTGTGACCAGAGACAGCTCATCTGCAGCTGCTGTGCCATTTGTTTTAATCTTTTGCTGGTCCTAACAAAAGAATAGCTAAATACAAGGTGTGCGATGCCAAAACGCTCCCACATATATCAGTTAGTTGAGAATGTGGAAGGCAAGTTAACATTAGTTTATTTATTACCTCCGTTTCAGCTATCAACGGTTAGCTTATTACTAGCTTTTTAGCTAAGGCAGGTAAATCTGATTAGATTGGCTTTTTTCTGAATATTTTGAAAAGGTGAGTGCTGGTTTGCATTATTATATTGCAGTACATGTGTTGAAGTTGTCAGATATATGCACTGCAGTGTTCCAGGCAGACTGAAATGCAGCAGATGATAAAATGCTAATTACGATCATAAGAAACTTGGCTAGGACTTGAGACGACTTGGATTTGGAAAAAAAGTCTCTGGGCATGTTCTCTCGCTCTCTCTCGCTCTCTCTCTCGCTCTCTTGCTCTCTCTCTCTCTCTCTCTCTCTCTCTCTCTCTCTCTCTCTCTCTCTCTCTCTCTGTGGGCTTCTTTTTCAGCTTTCCTCCTCAAATATGACAGCAGGTGGATTAGCCAAGTTAAATTGCCCCTAGGTGTGAATGAGTGTGCGAATGAACTGCCTTCCCACCTTGGGCGCTTTTCCCTGTCACACCCTGTGTTCCTGGAACAGGCTCTGGCTCCACTGAAACCAGAATGTTTAACTACCCAGTATATGAATGATACCTGTGCTTTTGTAGATGTCTTTGCTTTTAGCACAGTACTTGTTAGTCCTTATAGCTTTACTTTGATTATACATACAAATTCACATAGCCAGCGTTTCTTAACAGTGCCAGTGAAGTTCTGGGAATGCAGTAATATTCCTACCTCAATTTTTTGTTATTACTTCTGGGAACATCAGTTTAAGTGTGTATTCTTCATTAAATCCTATTGGATTGTAGTTTAGACATCAGTAAAGAGAAGCTGAATGAGCTTGGAGACGTGCTGAAGGTTCACCTGTTTTTATGCGACCCTAACAAGCACCTATAATTGGTGAGCAAATCTCGAAATTTAGAGAGACTAAATAAACAGAGATTAAACCATGATTTCCATATAATAAAAGTATTATATGTGCTGTGGTCTTATGGACTCCCAAACTAAAGGCGAATGCCCTCCTGTCCTGGCGACAGGACATAATATTCATGTTTCGGGTGTGTGTGTGTGTGTGTGTTTGTTTTAGGCGTGAATGTGAGTTTGATGACGACTGTGACTCCTTGGCCTGGGAGGAGACTGAAGAGACTCTGCTGCTTTGGGAGGATTTCCCAGGATGCACTATGACCACTGACCCCAGCCATGGTGAGGTGAGTCTGGTGATGTCACTTCCTCATTAATGGAGAAAAGGAACAGCAAGGAAAATTCCCATGAATTTTCCCCTAATGAACCTGCTACCTAAAATCGTTCTTAACCCCCTCCAAAAAACACAAACAAAAAAAACAACAACAAAAAATAAATAAAAACACCTCTATGTACTGTATATTTGCGTATAGTGGCATGGTAGTTCCTCATCCCAAGGCTTAACAGGCTCCTATTCTGAGTGTCAAAATTAGAACAATACACAGTTCTACACTACCCTGCCAAAAAAGTCACACACTATAATATTTTGTAATAATAATGTGCAATGTCACAGCATTTATTTCTATCCCGAGTTTATTTTTCTGCGTTCTTTTATTGAGGCTGTGAGAATTGAGCCACTCCATAAAGTTTTCTACAGGACACCCAAAACCTTTTAAACAAGTTTAATGTTCGGATTCTGTGGTGCCAGTTCATATGTGAAAATGATTCCTCATGCTACCTGAACCACTCTTTTACTATATAAGCCTGAATTTTATGCGCAATAAAAAAATCCATTGATGAGATAACCTGGTCGTTCAGTACATGCATGTATTCAGATGACTTTTTGAAATAATCCAAGATCAGAACACGGCCTCCAAAGCCTGGTACAGTGGCCATGATGCATGATGGGTACTTTTCCCTTCTTATAAGCTCACAGTTTCCCACCCCAATTATTTTCCACTGAAACAAGTCATTTTATTTTATTTCCCACAAGTCCGTTAATAAATTATATTGCTTGTGTATACAAGAGTAATACTGTAACTGTTAAAATTTGCTCACATTTCCTTTAATTTCTTTTAATTTATAGATAGCACAGTTTAAGTTTACCTTTCTGGTTTCTTTAATGTTTTGTTATGGGCTGTCTAGTTAGTTGTAAAGATTCCTCATGTGCACAATGAATATCTATATAACTGATGATTATTCCTTTTAGACTTCAGATAAAACTTTATAAAGAGAACTTGCTAACTAAATGTTTCAGCAATCAGAAATCATGTTGCTATAAATAATCACATTCTATGAGGAAGCTCAATGCAAGTTTTGGGGATGTGGAAGACCGCAATAAAAAACTGTCCTGTTTTAACTTTGCTTTCCTTATGGTAAACATCTGGGTAACCAAGAATTGGTGTCATCTGTCAGTCAATGATATTTGTTTGCTCTCATTGGCATTCAATCGCATCGCCTGAAAGTCGAGGGAAGTTTACCTCTGTACTCCCTTCGCATTGCTAGTAATTGTTTCGCTCGCCATCTCTTCATGTCTCTGACTTTCACTGTCTTTATATGGTTGCTTGTCATGTGCTGCAAATTGCTTCCTATGTATATGTGCCTTTAGGGTTAAAAGAATTGTTGCCAGCCGAAACATATTAATCACTGCAGTAATTATGTTAACATTTGTTTTGTTCAAATCCAAAGTAAAATTAAGGAAGTAGATGAGCCAGTTGCCAGTCATCATGTTACATTTATATCAGTATAATATTCTCTCTCCCAGCATTTTTTGTTGTTTTATTTATTTATTTTTTAATGTTTTACATCTTTTGCTGATTGCTTATTGGTTGGGTTGCTTCATAGAGACAATGAGTCTCCAGTCTCTCTCTCTTTTTCTTTCTCTCTCTCAGCAGGAGGAGTGTCTTGAAAAAGTGATAAAGGATACAGAATGCCTATTTAAATCTAGGGAGAAGGAGTATCAGGAAACCATTGGCCAGATCGAAGTGAGGAACAGAAACATATATATATATGTGTGTGTGTGTGTGTGTGTGTGTGCATGTATATTTTAATTTAGGTCAGTCTAGACCTTTTAATATACATTTTTTGTGTGAACCTTTTACACTCTCTTGTTCAGTTGGAGCTGGCCACTGCAAAGTCTGACATGAACAGACACCTGCATGAGTACATGGAAATGTGCAGTATGAAGAGAGGACTGGACGTTCAGATGGAAACATGCAGGAGACTCATTACCCAGACTGGAGAAAGGTCTTCACACATACACTTGCATAAATGCAATGCATTGTGCATTTTCTCATTAATCTTTATGGAAAATAAAAATAAAATGACTCTTTATATAGTGTTTTGTTGATCAGATAGGAACTTGTGGATAGTTGATAGAAGATGATTTCTAGGTTTAATTTTTTTCTAAGATGGCTTCCTGATCTACATTTTAGATGTTTACTGCCACCTACTGCCTGCGTATGCATGTTTTAACCCATAGAGAATCAGTCAGTAGACTTTCAAGCCAAACCTGTAACATTCACCAGCAAATTGTATTTTCTTCCTCTTCTTCCTCTTCTTCTTCTTCTTCCTACTATTATAATTGTTTTTATTATTAATAACAACAACAACAATAATAATTAGAATAATAATAATAAGAAGAAGAAGAAGATTATTATTTTTTTTATTTAAAATGCTATCGTCTTTCTGGGGATAAGACAATCACCTGCAGTTATTATATATTATTATATTGCAGTTACCACTTAAATGTTTTATTCACCACTGTACCAGACAAAACTCCTAATATGCTTTCAAAGCAGATTGAAACCATCACTATGAAATGGCTGTTAGATTTTAACCTTTAATACTGTGAAACTTGTGGCCAAGTAAATGTACTGACGATATCAGATATTCTGTAAGTGGAACAACTGAGGGTGAGACTCGTCACTCAGTAAAAATACCTTTTCTGGGGTTTATTTTCATTCCTGTGTTCTGCTGCTACAGCAATATAGACGTTCAAAAGTGTCACTTCCCCTTTAGAATTTCTCTACTGGGGTTTTTACTGAATCGGCTCTTATTGAAAGTTAGAAAATATGAAATAATGTATGAATTTGGAAAATAGGTTGATAATAGAAGGTTGTCTTTAACCTGATATTGTTGACATTGCTGTTATTTCTGGTGAAATAGAATGTGATTTGGTCCAACATTTGCCAGAAGATGAAGAGAATTGGTGTTATTGAGTTTTTACTTTACTGAATTAATGTATGGTTCAAGGGTGGCACGTTGGCGTTGTGGTTAGCACGTCCGCCTCACAGCAAGAAGGTCCTGGGTTCGATTCCCAGCTCGGGCGTTTCTGTGTGG
>JBCNYG010000001.1:24624408-24634408 GCA_039654305.1 Porochilus rendahli
CATATAACACATGCACTGTTTTTGTTGCGTGCACTGAGCAGGAACCTGAAACTGTCGACTGCAGGGCAGAAGATGATTGCACAGGGTGTTCTGCAGGTGAGAGAGCAACACCTGCATGCATGTAGTGCTTCTGTCTCTTAGATTTTTACTCTGAATATTTAGCAATTCTTTAACTGTTCATGACACTCATACTTACAAACATTGCAATTTTTATGATCTATATGGTTTTATTCTTGAAGCTTTATAATTTATACAATACAGGTTGTATCACAGTGTGTTTGTTGTTTTACAAGAAATCATAAGATGTGTGCCTGCCCCTCATCTCTTTCTCTTATGGGAAATAATGTGTCCTGACACATCATTAAAACCACTTCCTTCTCTAGAATACTGCTTGGTTTGTCTCTGTGTGCACTTAACGTCCTGTTTTGCTGTTCTTGTCTATCTTTTGTCAGCACAAGCCTGTCTGTCACACACTCACACTCTCACCCCCGTACACCATATATCCTTCACCAACACACTTTCTGTTTATATTATGTGACTGTAGTAATTCTCTCTTTTAGATCTATATTACATGCCCATAATTTAGACCAGATTTGCAGATCCTCTGCTACTTTACTTCCAATCACCTCTGATCACTTATGTGGTGTGAGTGTTGCGGATGCACACCACTTCCAGTAACCACTTTTTTTTTTGTTTTGTTTTATATCTTTGTCTACCTTCTCGGCACTGTCTTACTTTTGCAGGAAGGTACATGTCATCGCCCAACATCTGTTCAAAATGTGCTGAAAATACCTTCACCATAAAGATCAACAAGGAAGATAGCTGCCATGACTGCTTCAGGGACTGCAGAGAAGGTATCAATGACAGCTTTCTGTCTGAAAAAAATCAAAATAAAAATCATGCATAGTGGGTTGCACAACCACCTCACAGCAAGAAGGTCCTGGGTTTGAGTCCCAGGCTTAAGCGTTTATGTGTGGAGTTTGCATGTCCTCCCCTTGCTTGTGTAGGTTTCCTCCGGGTCCTCTGGTTTCCTAACACAATCCAAAGACATACACATGGGGCTAATTGGCTGTTCCAGATTGCCCCTAGGTGTGGATGTGGGTGTGAATGGTTGTATGTGTGCTGGCTCTGCGATGGTCTGGTGAGTTATTCATGGTGTACCCCACCTTCGCCCACTATCAGCTGAGATGGAATCATCCTTCCCATGACCCTAATAGTACATAGTAGCATTAATCAGCTGGCACATGAGTGAGTGAGTTAGTGAGTGAGTGATCATGCTGTGTAAATAAGAAACAATGAAAATGCCATGCTTAAGTGGTAAAAGACTCACATTTCTACCTGTATTCTCTCTCTCTTTTGTATGTGTGTCTTTGTGTGTGGGACTGTGCTAGAGTTGCACATGCAGGTGGTGCGTCCATGCAGCACGGTGGCTGATGTGGTTTGTAAATGTATGGAAGGATATGTTTGCAGTATGACAGATAGCACCACAGGACAGTGCACCAGCTGTCAGCAGCAGCCACCTCTGCAGACCACCTCAAAACCACCTACACACCTGCACACTGTTTCTCACACTGTTGCAGAAACTACCTCTTATGCTCCAGAGCAAACTAGCATTCATCGTTCAACACTGATCCAAGAATCCCAAGAAGCCAAGAAGTCACAAGGTTAGGAAAAAAATACCCTTCACACTACTAAAAGAAACGTTTTCCTGGTTTTGTAGCACTGAAGCGTTACCTAGAATAACACAAATGATAATGATTTCTCTGACATACAGGGGGTGTTATCTGATCACACAATTTCCTCTCTCTTCCTAACAGGCACAATGTTGCAGTTGTATATTCTGATTTTAATTCTATGTGTATTATTCATCATTGTCACATTTTGCTTCTCCAAAAGAAGGAAAGTAGACTGCTTAAAGAAACGTAAGTTCATGTACATATACACTGCCTGGCTTTGATTACAGCATGGAATTGCCATGGAATTGTTCCAACAGACTTAAACAACCTCACAACATTTTTACCGACATCGAAACACACCATTAAGTCTTCTCCTGCACATCCCAAAGACTTTCAATAGGATTAAAGTCAGGACTCGTATGAAAATG
Source organism: Porochilus rendahli (assembly GCA_039654305.1). Classification (NCBI taxonomy): domain Eukaryota; kingdom Metazoa; phylum Chordata; class Actinopteri; order Siluriformes; family Plotosidae; genus Porochilus; species Porochilus rendahli. The sequence goes on from JBCNYG010000001.1 coordinate 24,626,513, forward strand.
ATTCCCTGAACTGCTCTTTTTACTATTAGAGCCCCAATTTTGAAACTGTGCCATCAGGGAAGAAAACGTGAAAATGTAACGTAACGTTGATTAAACTCGACCTGACCAACTGAATGGACAATGCCATGGCAATTACCCACTGTAATCAAAGTTAAAGGCGGTTCAACAAAATAATAAGAAATTTGCATTATTGTAGGACTTAACAGCTGTCTTGCTTATTGTTCACATTATTAATTAATTAATTACTTAATTAATTAATATTCTGTCCACCAGGTTTGAAACAGTGCTCAGCACAAAAGCAGAAGGTATGAGTTCATAACTAAACACCCATTTTATGGATATTCTATGTAATAAATAATATTTACATACTGTATATTAGGGGAAATTTTTTTTGAATATTGGCAATTTATACACCCAAGACATAATTTATGTGATAATTCCTTTAATTGCTACAGGAGGACTGTATAGCAATATCTTCTGATGTAAACAAGCCGATCAAACTGCAGCACCACACCCAGGAAACACAGGCAGAGACACCAAGCACTATTAATAAAGACTGCCCCACTCCTCAGCCAGACCCCAGAGAGCAGCCTCTACCAGCTTCTGGGAATCTAGGTAAGTTATTTGTAACTGTGTCTCAAATGCTTTTGTTAATCACACCAAAACCCCTCTGGCTTCCTTTCACAGTCCAAAGACATACACAGTAACTGGCTGTTTCAAATTGACCCTAGGTGTGAATGTGAGTGTTGCCCTGTGATGATCTGATGTGTAATGCCCTCATGCAGTGTCAGCTCAGACAGGACACAGCCTTTCTGCAAGCGGATAAACCAAATGAGATGAAGATACCAGTACCCCGAAGGTGTTTAATTTAGTTAGAGGCATAGACATTCTTTATGTTAGTCTTTAATTAATGAAATCTTATACAATGAAATTTGTATCTAGCTTCAGCTCGTTCCCAAACTTGTAGTTATGACTAAATTATCACTGTCTCAAAGCTGATTGTTTTGTTATAGCTGTCAAGCTGCCCATTTTAAAAGGACAGAAACATACAGCAAGGCTTTTTGTCACTGAAGACACTTGAGTTTGAGATCAAATGATGAATATGGAATATGAGAGAAGCAAAATTCAGCTTTAGTTTCCTGTCATTTACATCTACATGTGTTGGCAGTGTGTTTTGGGTCATTGTCTTGATGAATTAGACGTGGATGGATATCTGTGTACGTTGTCAGACAGAGTGTTTTTATAGACTTCTCAATCGATTCTCCTGCTTCCATCACGTGTTCCATCATTACTGAGCTTGTTCCATTATAAAGATTACTGAACCTTTTTCAGAAGCAGCCATGCAAACCCAAGCTTACTCTACTGCTTGACCAAGTTTTGGGTCATAAGTAGATTGTTAGTTTCTTGACACTTTGGCATTGCCATCACTTCGGGAGAGGTCCTCGAAATTCTGTGGCTTATTTATGTTTTTTCACCCCTCTGATACTGACTGCTGATGGTTGGTTTGCATTGTGTGGTATGGTCTCTATATTTCTGCTCTCAAAGTCTTCTTCAAATGCTGGATTGTGCTACCTTCACCCTGACCTGTGCGATTTACTGGTGATGTCACTGATTGTAGTTATTACCTCACAGCTCTCACAATGTTTCTGTCATAAAATGCTGTTTTCTCTGGCTGACCTGTTCAATATTGGGCTGTTAATACACAAGTGGTTATCACGTCCGCCTCACAGCGAGAAGGTCTTGGGTTTGGGGAAGGTGTTTCTGTCTGATTGCACCTCGGTGTGAGTGTGGATGGTTTCGTGTGTGTGTGTGTGTGTTGACCCTGCGATGGTAAGCTGTTTACAGTGTACCCCGCCTTTATCCAGAGTTATCCAGCGTCCGCATAGCCATAGTGGGATTAAGCGGTTCAGCAGATGGATAAATGGAACACTATGTGATTTTCATATTGATTTTTCCTTTAAATAACAAACGCAACATTTATAGCTGAAGCCCAGAGCTCAAACATCTACAGCTATTAATTGTTTAAACAATCAATCTATTAGGACACACCTGAGCAACAAGAAACACCTACAAGTTATATGTTCCAATATATTTGAACACTCCAATAAGGTGCAGTGTTCTAGGGCTTTAAACAAATATAGATGTAGCTGTGAGGAAATGAAAGCTAAATCTGCTTTCTCATATTTGTCCTCAAAGTGAAATGTCTTCAGTTTACTGCAAAACCAAAGGAACTGGCCCTTTCTTTGTATCTCTCTAGATTATATCTACAATCTGTTTTTTTCAGGTCCTCTCCATATATATGGCGCAGGTACAGTGTTTGTCAGTTTGCTGAACCAGTTTGGACTGAATGGAGGAGACAAAGATGAAGAGGATCTCCGAGAGCAGCCTTTAAACAGTAGTGAGATACATGGTCCTCCTTCTCCTACGATCCCTCTCTCCAAAGAGGAAAGGAACATGGATATCAGTTACATCTCCTTCCCCTCTCAGGAGCAAGGAAAGGAGTGTCACATGTCAAAGGAAGAAGGATTGTGATGGTCATAATTATTGTTCATGGTGCCTTACAAATATGGCCTTGAGCTTCGGTGTGTCTGAAGCCCGAATCCTGTTCCAGGTTGAGAGCTCCATTGTGGCTAGGCTGGATATTTCGGCCTGGATCCTGTTTAAAGGCAGCTATTTGTTTGACTATCATGCTTACATATGTGAGCACGTGTGTGGGCAGCTGGTCATCAGTGATGATCAATGGAAAGGTCCCAAAAGGACTGAATAAAAACATCTGGATGCAATGCATATATACCTAATGCCAGAGAGTTTAAGTGTTTCAGCTTATTAGAAATATATGTAGTTTTAGAAACCTCATTCAAAAAAAATTGCACACATTTTTGTTATTTTATTTTTTTATCCTAAGTTATTGTAAATCTTTTGGATTTAGGGAGCCTCTGTAAATTTGTATAATTAAAAAAATACTTTTGTGCCATAGATTCAAATTTTATAATTTTTTTATTTTTCAAACATGATAATTAAGAGTTTTAATTCAAAACTGAAAGCAATCTGGATCACCTATGCTTTCAAAGCACCTGAGCTCATGGACCACATGCAGAAGCTGATTAAACCTCAATCTTTACAGATTCACTACAAATATTATTTCAGTAAAAGGTTTATTTCATTCATATTTTATTCAACTTAAACAGTTTTCATTATTTCATTATTACAAGTAAGCTGCTGTAAGTATTGTATACAATATATGTTCTTAAGAAATATAGTGAAATCTTAAATATTTTTACTACAAAAACAAACAAACAAACAATCAAAAACCTCAACAAAATACAAAAAGAAAACCAAAGACAAAAGTACTCAAATTTCTCAGAATACAGCATAGACAATTTCCTATGAACTATGGTGCTCAGAATCAAACAATACACTCACTGCTCTCTACTAAGTGTGACATTTCTCAGTTCTTTTTTTCTATTGTAATTTCAAATAGTGGCTTCAGCATATCCAGCAGTTGTTGTTTTTTTAAGTATAAGAATAAGGGAAATGTATATTTTAAGAAGATATGATTAGTTTCCGATCTGTTGTACCTAATGAGGTATTGCCTCACTTCCTATTTTCATAACATTTACAAATCAAATTAGTCTTTGTTTGTGAACGTTAGGTCATACTGCTAAAAATATGTGACAAGTGTGTTTAATGTCAGGCTATAAAAGTCTGAGTACTTCCACTGTAGTACCTTTAGCTACACTAGTGTGTATTTTATGGAAGGACTCCTGTATCTTAACAATTAGAGGAACAAGTTTGTTCTGGTGGGTCTCACAATGCAGTTTTGGATGATTTTACAATTTACAGTTTGGCCAACGTGTTACATGAAGAAAATTTGACATCTCTGAGGGGATCAACAGAAAAAAGTATCATGATTTGATGTTGTGCGTTTCAAAGGGTATGAGCAATTTTACTAATTTGTGCATTATAGCTCCCCCTAGTGTTGAATTAAGACAAAAATTCTTGGAGTCTCTTGGCGGTCAAAGTTGTTCATTTATGTGCCACTTTTGGTCACATCACACCTGTGACATTATTGCACAAACTTTGTGTTGATGGTGGCATTAGAACACTTGAGTGGTGTTCAAAAAAATTACTGGTCCAAATTTAAAAATAATAATAAAATAATTAAAGAAAAAGAGTAAGAAAAAGAAAAAGAATTAGAAGTAAAAGAAGAAAACATAACTACAAAAATATCCACCAATCTTCTGTGCTTGGACCTGAAATACATTTTTACACTTTCAAAGATGTCCACAGGGAGTTTAGTTTATCTATCCAGATTGTACTGAACTTCCTTTACTTGGCCAACTTCTAACAATCACACACAGTGCTCGAGAAAACGAATACCTCTGTATTCACCTGTTTTAATAATCAAACAGGTAATTAATTTTTTTTTTTTTTTTTTTTTTTTTTTACTAAACATAAATCCAGAACCAATTGAGGGAACACTGATAATGACGCAGTAAGAACCCCTGGATGGCAGTCCTGTCAGTTGCAGGGCACCATATTATAATTATTAAAGCCAATCTATCTGTATTCATGTTTTTGTAAAGTGGGAGGAATAGAGAACCTGAAGAAAAGGCACATGGACAAAGGAAGAACTCTAAACAGACAGTAACCCAAACTCTGGATTGAACACTATGCCACCTCCTTAAAAGACAATTCAAATTAGACTTTGCCAAGTTTCCTTGGAAATGTTGATTCTATGGGGTGTGTTTATTCTCTCTTCTCTCTCAGTATTCCGTTAGTTAGGTGCAGAATGAGTGTGTCTCTCGCTCCTCCCTTCCTGAGCCTTTTCACAAGCGTGTGTTACAGTATGTAGTCAATCCACACTGTTAAATGTCTTTTTCTGCTTCGTTCTCGCTGTTTTCTTCTGTCTCCCTCAGACCTCTTCTTGCCATTCTTTATTTCCGCACACCTCCTGGACAGGCATCGGCACTTCCTCGTCCTCTGTGCACTGACTGGATTCAGCAGAGGTTTTCTTGGAACCCCAAAAAGAACCTAGGAAGTAATTGGGCAATTGCTAAAATAGACAACTCAGTAAAATAATATACCTTTGTTTATTATTGATTATTGATATATATTGGTATATATATATTGTGCCATGTGAAGTAAAAGAGAGAGTTACTGACCAGTTGAAGCCAACATGCTCCATCCACATGCCGGTGTAGGTCTGCTGATGAGAATGAAACAGGTAAGCAGAATGCACACACAACACAGACACAGAGTGATCCACACAATGTCTGTGAGAGATCGAACAACAGTGAGTTGGAGGAAAGAGAGAAAGAGAGAAAGAATAAGTCAACATCGCAAACTTCTATTTGTGTTTGTGTATATACAAGTATATGAGAAGTTTGTTATGGACATTTATGTTGGCAACTGAAAGCCAGTGATGGTCTTAATTCTGTGTGAGATAAATAGGTGTGTGAGTAGGGGTGCCCCTCACATGCATATGTTTTTTGTAAGTGATGCTCACCTTGAGAGGGGGTTGAGTGTTGCTCATTCTTTCTGGTACTAGAGATTACTGTTGATGTTGGTAATGTTGTTGTTGTTGGTGGGGGTGCTGTGGTTGGGATTTTCACACAGTGTGTGCAGGGTTTACTGGAGCATTTGTAGCCACTCTCACAGTCACACACAGCATCAGTACTAGAAGAGCAGCTCACCTTATACACCATGTCTAAAAACAAAACAACGCTTATCACTAAAACAGATACAGTAATAACTGACTTTACTCCAAAGATCATTCGTTAAGTAGTCCACGAGCCCCAAAAAACATAACAGTGTTTCATCCAAGGTAAAAACTAGCTGTTGTTTTGAAAAAGAAAAGAAAAAACACAGATTGATAATACATCTGAATTGCTGAGTGCCCAAACAGACAGTGCTCTGGCTGAAATAAACCCTATTCTAATGACCAACATATCTGTTCTCATGAGACTGCACTGTTAGTTGTGTGTATTGTGTGTCATAAGTGTATGATGCCTTTGTGTCACAATTTATACATGTGTCAAGAGGTATGATCAAATGATCTTTATAATATTTAAAGTCATTTATTTGTTCCCTAAAGCAGAGTTTATCCAAATCAACCTATAAGTAAAGAAAGATCATATTATACGACATATTCATTTAAAAGCTTCGTGATTGTTAAATCTTTAGTTTTGTTTAGTTCCATGAGTAATTCCCTTCACCAGTTGTGTGCCATTTAAACCTTATAAAAGGGACTATTTTAATTAATTTAATGTTTGTCCAAAAAACATTCGCTGAAATAGTTTATTTGATTTTTTTCAACCAGTAAACTTCATGCCTGTATGACTCAATGTTTTCAGTCTGAGCCTGAGACCCCCATTACTACAAGATGAAACCCACCAAACTGAACTCGGGGGAAATCCCTCCCCCTATCTTCCTGTCATCTCAACATTGAAATGTAACATTTCAGACTTTTCATATGATTAGTTTGATATTTCAGAGAAATGCCAAGTCCTCTGTTCTGTTGCTGACATGAAGTACCAATATTCCAGTTAACCATTCATCTCTTGAAATCGCTCTATCCTCCTCAGGATCACGGTGGATGCCAAGGCATCACATACATTCTCATGCACACCAAACACTCCTATAGAAACTTACGTTCTTTGGTGCATTGAGAGCACCTTTTGCATTCGAATTCAGTACTGTGTTCGTCCATGTAGAAGTCAGGATTGCATTGTTCACACAAAGTCTGAGCACCGTCTTTACACCTTCTCACCATGCGTTCACCTGCACATACAGACAAAGGTTATGCAATCATCAAAAAATTCAGATGACTCTAACAGGTTTCAATAGATAGCTACTGATTTTGATTTTGCTAGTGTGGCATATTAGTAATGACGTGTCAATCAAGCTAGGTATCAGTAAGTGTGGTAGTTACAGTTAGCAGAACAAGTCATCATTTTTATGAAAAGCATGTGTCATTGACCATAAACGTTTAGGAATGAATTTAGCATGTATGAGAAATTACTTACTAAACATTAAATGTTGAGTTGTCTTGGTGATTAATTATATTTTATAATTGACATTTTTCAATAATACCAACGAAAATCTACTAATAATTGGTCCAATTATTGTCTCATATCAATCATGCTGCCCCCCCCAGTAATCTTTATTTTTCTGCATCTTCTGTAGAAATATACCAGTGTTTTTATGTCTATAATTCATTCCAAGTTTTGAGTTTTTGTGAGCCATTAACACAAAATGAGTCTTAATGCACCAAACTTACTTTTTTATATTTTTATAGAGACACATTTTGATTCATTACCTCATCCATTCATTTATTCATTAATTTATTTTCTAAGCTGCATATTCCTAATTAGGGTCATGGGGAGGCTGGTGCCCATCTCAGCCGACTCAGGGCAAAGACGGGGTTCACCCTGTATAGCTCACACGACCATTGCAGGGCAAACACTGACACAACCATTCACACTCACACCCAGGGGCAATTTGGAACCGACAGTTAGCCCGCATGCATGTTTTTGGACTGTGGGAGGAAACCCACACGAACACGGGGAGAACAAACTCCACACAGAGGTGCCCCAAGCCCAGGAATCAAACTCAGACCTTCTATGTTGTGAGGAGAATCTGCTAAACACTGTCCCACAATGGTGCCCTTTGACAAAGTTCTGACCCAAAAAAAAAGAAAACAAATTAATTTTTTTTTATTAAATCCCAAGTTTCATGATTTAATTCACAACACTTAACTTGCTTGACAAGTCAGTTTGGTGCATTAAGACTCATTTTGTGTTGATGGGTCACATTTGATATTTGAAACGCAAAATGCAAGAGATTTCTCCTCATGACTCTGCCATAAATCAAGGGCAAATCTCACAAACTTCA
>JBCNYG010000001.1:24672087-24685983 GCA_039654305.1 Porochilus rendahli
ATATTGTTTTTACAGTCACAAACCTGAATAATGTTTTAAACCACAGAATAAAACTATAACTGCATACACACGTGTGTGTGTGTGTGTGTGTGTGTGTGTGTGTGTGTGTGTGTACTGTACATATACATATATAATGTCTCTGACACCACCACAGTGAACTTACAATGAAGATTTTGCATTAATTTTAGACATTTCAGCAATTTTCTGACAAATAACTTTCACTTTCACAAGCTCAAAAGTAATTGAGTGACAATTGACTGATAAGCCAGTTATGACCCACTTTCTAAATTATTTTATGACAAATTAAGGATAGAAAAATCTGTTTCTATGTAAACTCTTTCTATGTAAGTTCTGTGGTTTAAAATATTATTCACATTTGAATTATTTAATTTAATTTTTATATATAATCTATTGATGCCTTTCTTCTAACTTGCAGCTATGTTACAGTGCAATTCATTTAGCTTTCATTATTGCATTATTACAGTTTAAACATGGATGCACTTTAACATAGTTATAGTTTCTGTACTGTACTGTATATCCTTTCTGGACTTCCTTATGTAGTGGGTAGAGGCTCATCCCCAGTGCGGAAGAATGCGGCTGGGCGACATGCAGGCAAAGCCCCATCAGAGGATCACAAAGTACCCCTTGCTTTTAAAGGCTGTGCTGAAGGTTTCAGAGGACCTACATATGCAGCAAATGCTCAATAACATGGTGAGATATTTAAACAGAGAACTACAACAGTCTTGTGTTTGAACTACTGCAAGTCGAATGTTTCTAGACATGGCACTTGAGTTTAGGAAAAAAGAGTTTAGGAAAAATCTATGCAGAATAGTCACTAAATAATAATAATTATATATATAAAAAAAACAAAGTAAATAAAGGTCTGCCAAATCCCTGTAACTTTTATTTTTTCACTGACATATTAATTGTATTCTCTCATATATTACATTATAGATTTAATAAAAGCAAGTTGAAGGGTGAACCAAGGGGTTAGTGTAAACCTAGCAATAAATAGACAGAATATTTTATTTGAGTGATCCAGATCTAGATCTGTAATAAAATAAAAGGTAAATCACAAATACACTGTCTGGCTAAAAAAAAAAAGTCACACACTAATATTTTCATGGAGTGCCTTTAGCCGTGCTTACAGAACATAATCGCCATGCCATTGTTTCAACAAACTTAAGCAACATAACATTCATTTCCATCCAGCTTTGGGCTCATTTTCCACTGACCATCTTGAACTGATGTGGAAAAAAATTTAACCACTTTATAAAGTCGTCTCCCTCATATCTCAAAAACCTTCAGTAGGATTAAGGTCAGGACTCTGGGGTGCCAATACATATGTGAAAATGATTCATTCTCCCTGAACCACTCTTTCATTATTTAAGTCCCCATTTTATATCCGTGCCATCAGGGAAAAAAAAGTCCATTGATGTGATAACCTGCTCATTGAGTACATTCAAGAAACAACTGACTTCATTTCATTGGCACATTAATGTTGCTGAGCCTTGACCTGACCTCAGCTGGATCAACAATACCATGGAGATTACATGCTGCGATCAAGGATAAATGTACTCCATCAAAATATTAGAGTATGACTTTTTTTGTTTTGACCAGGCAGTGTACTTCTAAATTGCATTATGCCATCCTTATTTGAATAATCTAATTATTATAATTATGGAAATAGATCACATTTATTGTGTTAGTAAGGAATGCATCTTTAGATATGCACATTAGGTTAACTGGATAATCTCTTTTGCCCCATGTGAGTGTGAATGTGTTCATTTGTGTTGGCTATGTGATGGTCTGGTGATCAATTATTACTATTATTATTGTTGTTATTATTAGTATTGTCTGCTTTTTACAGTGCTGCTGTTATAGAAAAATAATCAATGCGTCATCAACACAATTATCCTTAGATAACATAGATTGTGTCTCTGTGGATGACTTGTTATTGTAGAAGCCATGCCTTATTTAAAGGAATAGAATAATTTGGATTACAGCTGAAACTACTGTCATAGCTGGGCTGTGATGCAAGAACATTTAATGAACTTTCTGAAAAATCAAAGAAAGTAGTATAAAAGAAACAATTTTAATTCTGCATTTGCATGTTCTCTTTCCCTCTGACCTTTAGATAAACAGCGTGAGTCAGTTCCTGGACAGCATCAATGACTACTTGCTTTATAAGGATGATGAGATGGCACTCTTGGCCTTGTCCCAAACCATAGAGGGATATGAATTACATGGAATGAGTGAAGAAATAAACAGGGTAAGTGGATAATTAATCACATTATTATTGTTGTTGTTTGTCTGAGAACTTTCACTGACTGTGTGTTTTTACATCTCAGTACACGCAGGAGTTCTGTTGCTTCAGTTTAACTACCCCTATACGGGGCGTGGGACCCAAAGTCATACGCAAACTGATAATGGGAGAGACCCTGAAGGTTAGAGGAAGAAAGGACAGTAAGGTGAGAAACATAATGAAATTTGCAATTCAGAAAGAAGACAGGGTGTAAAAAGCCAACAATCGAACAAATTAAGGCAACAATTTTATTGCATTTCATCATAACAATATCGTAAAATATTGAATTATTACCTAAACATAGAAATCATATAATAGAAAATAAATCATGCATTTATGTTTGAGGGTTACACGTCTACAAAAGAATAGCAAACTTCTGTGTTGTGACTTTAGCTGGAGGTAATCGTGCTGCTGTTTACTGATGTGCTACTGCTAACCAAATCCCAGAAGAGATCACAAAAGCAGAAGGTTGTGCGCCCCCCATTGTCCTTGGAGAGAATACACTGTGCACAACTTAAAGATTGCTGTGAGTTAAGTTTCCTCTCATATTGTTTTCTTCTGAAACACCTTCTACCTCCCTAAACCACAAACAGATTTTCAAGCAACAGATTAAGCCAATAGCCCTGGGCTACACAATGCAAGGTTATAAATGTCTCCTTTACCACAAGCCAAAGATTTAACCCCAACTCAATTTATATCATTTTATTTTATACTCTCCTGATTCATTTCATCAGAAACACTTTATTTTAAGGAGAACACATGAGGATTTAGGCAATGTTGTGTAGTTTATACCTTAAAGCACAAATTCTATACCTCTAAATGGTGCACACTTTATTTATAAATATACATAGGCCACCAGTAAGTTTTCAATTTAGGCACTACCTCAATGCAGAACATCTGTTAGATGTCTCTATTGATAGGTGTCCGGGCCTGACTTGGCGCCTTTCCTTTCCGTCTCTGATTTCCAATTTCATTTATATCACCTGTCTTGTTATTTTGATTATTTGTTTAACTAGTCTGTCTGCCTACCTGAGTTTGTGCTTTTTTATGTGCAATTCTGATCAATGGTGTATGAGTCCAATAAGTCCAATATTGACTATTGACTATATGAGTCCACAGCCATCCAATCCGTGTAGTGATCCACTAGGGAGCTCCAATAATATGTGTCCCATGTTCTCAAGTATAGTTTTAGCTGTCACCACTTAAAAGCTAAAAAGTACAAAATTCTGGTTTTTTTTTGGTCAATTCTGGTCTGTTTTCTATAGTCAATTTCTTTCACATTTCACATCTTATCAGTAACAGTGAAGGCCAGAGTATGTTGTACCTGCAAAACAGAAGTCACAAAAGCCAAAATAATAATTCTGCTCTTGGGTTTGAGCTCTATCCTTAGCAAAGGCACATTAGTGTGGGGTTTGCATGTTGTCCCTTTGGTTTACTCCGGGTGCTCCCACTTACTCCCACAGTCCATAGATATGCACATTAGGTTAATTGTATCTTCTCTTTTGCCCCATGTGAGTGGGAATGTGTACATTTGTGTTGGCTCTGTGATGGTCTAATGAGCTAATGAGCTGTTGAGGATGTTCAATTATTACTACTACTACTACTATTATTATTATTATTATTATTATTATTATTATTATTATTATTGCTATTGTTATTGTTATTGTTATTGTTAATAATAATAACAGTAACAACAAATGAATGAATAATTATAATTAATAATAGTAATAATAAAGCTCTGTGATGAATAGACAATCTGTTCATGCTATACCCTGCCTTAGTGTACCTTTGCCAGATGAGTAAATAAAAAAATCCAACAGAAAAACAAATATGCTAACAGATACAACTTGCTATACTGAGAAACTACTTTATCTATACTGTGGGCTAAGCTATTTGTTGTATACTTTTTTAAGGGGCCGTTTTTGTTACTGTTTATGAATAAAAAATGTAATAATTAAATAATTAACAGTTGCAGAAACCTACTTTACAGAATTTCACCAGACATGTATTACACTGATACAGTTATCACTGAATATTCTGCTGGTTTTTCCTCATAATTTGCATGTGTAGGCTCACATTAATGACAGGGAAATTTATTCTATGGCGTTGGGTAAATTCCTGCATAGAGAGATACAAATCTTACTCACTAGAAAAATGGTCACTTTTATTTCTAAATCTTTTGGGATCTAATGATGTGAAACTCTTTTTCTGTTTTATTTGAATTAAAGTGAAAATAATGATCTAAATTATTACACTGCATACTGAGTCAGTGCAGACTGAGTGCTAATGGAACCAAAATAATGGTGTTATTAGTCTCTTAACTAACACAATGACACATGTATTCTTCAGACCATCTGACATTATTTTACATCATGAACTTTTTTTAACTGCTAAATCATATTACTTATACTTATAATAGTACTTATTGTTCATTGTATTGAAAAATGCACATTCATGCATTTATCCAATCAGATAGTTGTTGTGTAGCAATACACTCATGCAAATACAGAAATTCTTGCAAATTCAGGTCAAGCATTTCAGTTAATACTCACATTCAATATCAGAATGAGGGAAATTTTATGATCTCGTCATTGGTCTCTTTCCGATTTTTAACTGTAAATACAAATTTCTGTTCTCGGCTGACGAGTGGAACGCCGTGTGGTGTAGTGCATTTGCCTCAAGGTTAGATGTGTGATGTCTTGTGAGATAATATTTGAGATACCGTAGGCTTCCTGCCAGCCTGAACCATTTGGCATCTGAAGTTTTATGTCTGTCATCTATGACATTTTCACCCACACAACTGCTGATCACTGATTTTTTTTTATGAATTTGCACTAATCATACCCACTCTAGAGAGATCCGGGACATTAACAGGCACAAACAACCACAACATCATTAAATTCACTTTTTAATCTTTCTGAAGTTGATGTGAACGTTACATGAAGCGCTTGACCGGCCTTTGTCCGCATAGCATTAATATATACTACACAGGGACATAGTGAACTAATTGCTCCACTGCCTTGGGGTAAGTTGACATTATCCTGAGTAGATAATGAGACAGATTCTCATGGTTTGTCACAGCATTTGGTGCCATAAATGTATTGTTTAGGTCGGTTTATATGCGTTTTTGTAAAGTGTATACTAAAACTTTCAATTAGTTTTTAAACACACTTTTACGGAGTCTGCTTTTTATGTTTGTGTGTAAATATACTACAACTCTGATTGGATTTAAAAACATGCTGTTAGCTAGACAGAAGTTAAGCTCTGCTAGCAGAGCACACTGGAGCTTACCTGACTTGTCTTTGTCATAGTTAACATATTTAAAAATCAACTACAAAAATCTTGAAATAGCTTGCTTGATTTTATGTTTGAGTGTAATATATACTAAAGCAATAATTTGCCTCATTCTACCATTCTACTGTTAATTGCACTATAATATAATTGTCTTTTTTTTTTTTAAATAATGTGTTTCAACTCCACTGTACCCTGCTGTACACTCTCAAAACCCAGATATTTCTGTCTAAAACATTAATAATTTACTGTTAGATTAAAATCTTTGAGTTAAATCATGAATGCATTGGGGGTGGGGGGGTTGGGGGTTGAGAATTGAGTTGAAAATTTGAAAACGTACATGTCCATTTTGTCACATATATAAAAGTGTACTCTGTGATATTAGCACAAACCTCTATATATTGACTTTTCTATAAGTCAGGTTAACTGGAGTGGTTCTATTTTATTTACTACAATGTTGGATTTTATCTGATTGCTGTGTCTACTCTCTCTATTTCTCAGACTCTTTTGTCTTGGTGGAGGTGAGTGATCTAGGCTGTCCTGTCAGTGTGTACAGTGTCTCTACTCCCAGCACAGAGAGCTGTGCAGCATGGATCTTTAGGATCCATCATGCTCAGGTATGGCTGAACTGGAACACTCAAACCACAAATCTCAGTGTGTGGGAAGCTTGCTGTATGTTTTTAAAATAAATAAGATATCCTTTGTTTTCATGCAGTTCCATAAATATACGTATAAGTCACAAAATGAAACCGAGTCTTGTTCAATCAGATCACTTAATAAAATAATTCTGATTTCCAGGTTTTTCATTTTTATTTTTAAATTCAGTTTTGTTCAAAAGTCTTTGTACCCTAAAAAAACTATTTCTGACTTACAGAGTGCCCTACAGTCTTTGCGTACAATGGAGTCTACTAAAGTAGAAGAGCCAAGCAATCCGATTCTAGAAGAGCCCAGTGATCCGATTCCAGAACAGCCAGACCCATTTCCTCAGGCTGGTATACAGAACATCAAGGACACAGAGGAACAGACTGAATTTAAAAGAACGTTTACTTCTCTCAGGTTTACAGCTGCACAGATAGAAAGAGAAGAAAAGAATGTGCAGAAGGAACAGGTACATTTAGTGACTAAACAACTGCAAACCAGTGACCAAAACAAAGACATTAATAATGATATCTACACATCACAAGAAACTGAAGAGACAGAAGGAGGTAAAAATGGACATTGTGAAGACACTGATATTTGGTCTGGTCGGATAAATGAAAGACGAGTAACGTGGAATCACAAACTGTCGTCACTCAAAAATTCCAGTCCCCTTCCAAATCAAGATTCATTAGAGACAAAGACGTCCAATGCTCCGCATTATTTATTAGTTGGTAGTTTAAGAGAACACAAATCACTAAGTAAGCCCTCTCAAATATTGCCGGGTGCACTTTCACCTGTTGAGTCTGCAGTCAGTGCCACACAGGAACAGCCACAGAAACCCGATCTGCGGCAAGACTCTTGGCCCCAGCAATCAGCTGATGAAAATGAGTCTCTCTCAGAATCATGGACATTCACAAGAATATTAAAGTCTCCAGGGTTACGAAGGAAACGTCCCATGAATTCTCAGCTGAATGCTCAAACCCAGGTCTTGAGGAGAATGTCAGCTGGCGCTGAACCATCAGTGTCATTTCTCAACAGGAATTCCAACCCTGTCTCAGATTCTAATGAGAACCTTGATATTTGCAGGCCCGCTAATGCATCTTTCAAAACCCAGGACCACCTGGTACTTAAGCTGGCTTCAGTAAAGCAGAACCGAGAGGTGTTCTGGAATGTCTCTCATGAGAGGATGTCAGAGTCAGATTCTGAATTACCGAGAGAAAAACATAAACAGACATCTCAAAAAATACCTAGAGTTAAAACCCAGAGGAGTGAATCCTTGCCTGGGCTCCAGTCCTCCCCTCTGCAGGGTCTTCTGAATAGGGCCAAGGAGCGGGACAGGAAACGTGGATTAGCAAAAAGAGAGAGAATGCCTTTAGAAAAGCCTTCACTTCAAAAATCCAACACTGTCATCACTACTCCATCACCCTCACCCAGAGAAGGAAAGAAAGAGTCAGCAGCAGAGGTGGGAAAGCCGTTCAAATCGAGTCGGTATGACTATCATATAGGGACAGAAACCAGTGTGGACAGCAGGGACAATGATGTGAAAAACAGGTACTTTTTATCTTTTGTTGTCTGTTAGTTCAGTTATAGAAAAGTTCAAGTTAGACCTCTATTGGACAGTGGGGTCAGTTAGATTCTAATTTAGATGGATTTCTTTTCTTTGATTGTCTCTTGTGATTTTATCACTCTAACAAATTTACATGTTTAGTTTTAAGTCAATATTTAAACAATTTCAAATTCACCCCATGGAATTATTACTAAAATATGAAATCCTGTGTTTGTTCCATAAGAAGAAATGACTGTAAAACAAGAGCTGTTAGTATTCAGAAACAAGGCAAAGGTTTCATTTTGTGCTTTATTTCTGTGTCTTGATCTTACTGGGATGTTCTACCCACAATCTTTCTCCGAGGCAGCCGTATCAACAATGCACTTAAATGAAAGAGATATGCAGTACTTTATATTGTATTATGTTTTGTGGACTCAATTTTCCAAACACATGACCATCACACCCATATATGTATTTCCCCTGAACTGTTGGCTCAGAAATGGAAGCACACAATTATTTTTAATGTGTTTGTTTGCTGTAGCATTATGATTTCCCTTCAGTGGAACTAAGGGGCCCAAATATGTTTAAGCATGACAAAGTTCCATACACAACTCAGGTCCTCAAAGTGGTTGCCAAGGTTGGAGTGGACAAACGAAAGTGGACTGTACACAGCTCTGACTTCAACCCACTGCACATCTTTATTCATTCATTCTTTCATCTTCTTAAGCTTCTGCCGGTGTTGGGTGTTGGGGGGGTGCAGCAGCCTAAGCAGTGAGGTCCAGACGTCCCTCTCCCCAGCCACTTCCTCCAGCTCTTCCGGGTTGACACCGAGGCGTTCCCACACCAGCCGAGAAATGTAGTCCCTCCAGCGTGTTCTGGGTCAACCCCGGGGTCTCTTCCCGGGTTGGACATGCCCGAAACACCACACCAGGGAGGCGTTCGCGAGGCATTCTAATCAGTTGCCCGAGCCACTTTAACTGGCTCCTCTCAACGCAAAGAAGCAGCGGTTCTACTCCGAGTTCCTCACCGATGACGGAACTTCTCAACGATCTCTAGGGGAGAGCCCTGCCACCCTGGGAAGGAAACTCATTTTATCCACTTGTGTTTGCAATCTCGTTCTTTCAGTCACTACCCAAAGCTTGCGACCATAGGTGAGGGTAGGAAAGTGAATTGATTGGTAAATTGAAAGCTTTGCCTTCTGGCTCAGCTCCCGCTTCACCACGACGGATCGGTACAAGCTCTGCTTTTCAGCAGAGGCTGCAGCCATCCGCCTGTCAATCTCCCGCTCCATTCTTCCCTCACTCATGAACAAGACCCCGAAATACTTGAACTCCTCCACTTTTGGCAAGACCTTATTCTGGAGAATTCCACCCTTTTCCGACTGAGAACCATGGCCTCGGACTTGGAGGTGCCAATTCTCATCCCAGTCACTTTACACTCAGCTGCAAATCGCTCCAGCAAGAGCTGAAGGTCCTGGCTGAATCCAAAAGGACAACATCATCTGCAAAAAGCAGAGACAAGATCCTATGGCCACCAAACCAGAACCACTCAACACCTTGACTGCACCTAGAAATTCTATCCATAAAAATTATGAACAGAACCGGTGACAAAGGGCAGCCTAGGCGGAGTCCAACCTCCACTGGAAACGATCTGCACATCTTGAATGAAGAAATTTGTGAATGAGGATTGAACAGAAGACCTTCAGGTCCTAACATCACTAATGTTCTTGTTAATGAGTAGACACATCCCCAGAATCACTCCCCTCTCCAAAATCTTCTGCTTAGACTTCCCAGGAGAGTGGAAACTATTAGCTGTCAAGAGCAATCCATATTATTGTGTGCTTCGGAATAGGATGTTTAACAAACACAATAAGGTGTAATAGTCAGTTCTACATGCATTTTATTTTATAGTATGTTTCTGCAAGTCAGTAATAAACATTACAAATAAAATATGTACAGATTTAAAAGCTTTTATGTCTAAATTCTCACATTCAAAGTTACTATAACTCCTACTATTTCCCATTAGACCCATCACTCCACTTGGTATAAACTTGGATTGGCCGGGCTGGTGCTTCGATGATGAGGAGGTGTTTGAGCTCACTGGGCTGGACAATGAAACAGAAGACTGGTTTGAACAGACCCTGACTACAGCAGGCCTTAAGAAATCACCCAGGCATAGCGACACAGATTACAGTGAGGTGTAAAGCCACAAACATTTTGTTCTGATATACAGGTGCAAGCTGGAATCTGTGATTCTGAAGGAAGGTATAGCTACTTCAGTACTAGAATGCAGTAAAGCTCACTTGTCTGATCTGTACAGTTACTGTGTGTATAGAAAATGTGAACGCTTTCCAATTTTCTATATTTAAGGTTCTTCTAATTTTAGGCAAAATGTAAAACAGCTTCTGTTCTAAGCATTTCTTTGTAGACTTATATGTAAGCTTCATTTCACTAACAGATACCCTGATATTCCTCTGGAGAATTTTCTAGTACAATTCATTATTAAGGCCAAAATGTTCTGTATGTCACCCAACTCTGGGCGAGGGCGGGGTACACCCTGGACGGCTCGCCAGGCTATTGCAGGGCCATCAGTCACACAACCATTCGCACCCACACTCACACCTAGGGTTGATTTGGAACAGCCAATTAGCCTACTGTGCATGTTTTTGGACTGTGGGAGGAAACCGGAGTACCCGCATGGTACTTGCATGGGTTTAATCCGGGTACTCCATTTCCCCACAATCCCAAACATGCACAGTAGGCTAACTGGTGGTTCCAATCAGCCCTAGGTGTGAGAGTGAGAGTGGATGGTTGTACCCTGCCTTCACCCAGAGTCATCTTAGATGGGCGCCTGCCTCCCTGCAACCCTAGTTATGATTAAGCGAATTAATTTAATTAATTGAAATACTGTTAAATAATAGAACTAAATCCGAATCATTAGTAAATAAAATGTATAAATGCTGCTTTTTAAGAATAACTATAAAACTAAAAGGAAAATGTAAAAGGTCAAAGGTCACATATGCAAATTAGCTACCCCACGTACAGGTTTAGGTCATAGGGAGTGAATATGCCAAATTTCTGCGAGACTGTTCTGATGATTCAGCTCAGTGTGTCAAATGTCCGGATTAGCGTTTTTTTTTTTCAGAGCTGCCGGATATGAGAAACGTGTAGAAACACGTAGACACATTGTTTGCAACTTTATTTTTTCTTAATTAATCTTAATTGAACTTTATTTAAGCACAACGCGGCTCATGAGTTTGTTTGAGCGCAGCCACATTAACATTAAGTTGCTTTAAAGCGTGACGTTATTGATCATCTTTACTTTGCGCATATGTACAGGGTGACCCAAAAAAAAACAGAACGCATATATTTTTGTCTGAAATTCATAAATTTAATTCTAGCTTTTTTTTTTTTTGTTCAGGATATGAAGTAGATTCTGTGCATTAAAGATTGGAACCATAGTCTTCACCTGGTCTACCGACGAAAAGACATTTTGTGTGGAAGCCTATTACGCCAACAAATCATACACGGTCATGCAAGCAAATTTTAGGAGAGAGTTTCGGTGTCAAAATGCTCCATCAAAATTGCAATTACAGCAAAAATCAGGGAAATCCCCAGAGAGGAGCGCGTGCGAGTGATTGACGATTTTGTGCAACGGATGCAAGTCTGTGTCCAGCGCCGAGGATGTCATATGGAACATATTCTGGAGAGAATATTTTTTTTCGGTCACCCTGTAATACATTTAAGCTATACAGAGATTATTTTACCACAAATTACAATAAAAAGCACAAAACTGGGTGATTTTATCCCGTAGATCACTGGCGGGGCTGAATTAATTGTTAGTCCAAAATTTTTCTCAGAGTGCACCCTGAACAGCTCGCCAGTCCATCGCAGGGCAACACACACACACACACACACACACACACACAGTCATTTGTACTCACACTCACACCTAGGGGCGATTTGGAACATAAAATCAGCCTACTGTGCATGTTTTTAGACTGCGGGAGGAAACTGTACCTGGAAGAAACCTACACATGCAGAGAGAACATGCAAACTCCGCACAGACACGCCCTGAGTTCAGGAATCGAACCTGCAACCTCCTTGCTGTGAGGCGGAGGTGCTAACCACTGTGCCACCGTGCATCTGAAGAAAAAGTTAGATCTTTTATTTTCAGCCAAAGGTTGGTTACCATGGGTCTGATATGGGACTCACGGGGGCCTAGGTTTGGAGATGCAGTACCAGAACCACTCAGTCCAAACATAATGATTTTGATTTTGCTGCCAATAAAATGCACGAAAAAAACCCTCACTCTTTGATCTCACAGTCACTCTTTGATGTCCTTGAGGCATTACAGTATGGGTTGAAAAAAGTTAGGGTCATCACATTATAAGGGTAGAAATATCTGTACATCATCTGCCATGTTTTTTAATAATAGACCCTGGTGAGAGCAAGTACAGTGTAAAAAGAAGAGGTCCCTGCATGGAACCTTGAGGTACACCACATGGAAAGAATGAAGATGATGAGCAAAATTCACCAGGCTTACATTAAAACTCCTATCAGACAGATATGATCTGAATCTCTCTAAAGCAGTAGCTTTAATGCTCACATAATACTCAAAGTGTGAGAAAAGAATGTCATGGTCTACTGTGTTAAAGGCAGCTGTGAGATCTAAAGAACAAGAACTATGGAGTCTGCAGTGTCTGTAGCTAAAAAATATTATTAAAAACTTTAACAAGGCCAAACTTCATGTCGTGAAGAGTTTTAAAACCAGACTGTGAAACCTGAAGAATGTCGTGAGGTATGTCGAAAATACTGCGGCCGTAAGGCTACCACCTTTTATAAAACTTTAGACAGAAAAGGGGGCTTTGAGATGGTTGTAAAATTAGAACGAACAGAGGTATCCAGACCAGGCTTTCTGATCAAAGGTTGCCTGTTTAAGATAGAGACGTACATCACCTGACATCAGACTACTGTTTATTAATAAACAGTGTCCCAGGCAACGGAGTCACAGGTGCAAAATGGCTAAAAACAGCAGGGCAAGTAGGAGTTACAGACAGATCATACGAAGTGGGTAGAGTACACAGTCAAACATAAGACTTATTAGAGCCCGCATGGTGGTGTAGTGGTAAGAACGTCCATCTTGCAACAAGAAGGTCCTGGGTTCGAGTCCCGGGCTCGGCGAGGACATTGCTGTGGACTATACATGTTCTCACTGCTTGCGTGGGTTTCCTCCGGGTACTGTGGTTTCCTCCCACAGTCGAGAGACATGCACATTAAGCTAATTGGCGGTTCTAAATTCCCTGGCGAGCTGTTCAGGGTGAGTCAGCTCAGCTAGGCTAAAGCCTTTGGTTCAGCAAATGGACGAAGACATGTCTCTGTATTTGGCACATAAAAGAATTTTGAATTGTGTGTGGAATAATAATTCTATTAAAAATTACTCTCTCTTTCTCTCTCTCTGTGTCTCTCTCAAATTTTGTCCCTCAGATTATTTGTCAATCATGCTCTATGAATGTGTTTCTGTCTCTCACTGTCTCTCTGTTTTTCTGTCTCACTACATCCATGTTTATCTCTCAGCACCTCACTTACATTCTCTCTCACTCTCACTCTCTCTC
Source organism: Porochilus rendahli (assembly GCA_039654305.1). Taxonomy (NCBI): domain Eukaryota; kingdom Metazoa; phylum Chordata; class Actinopteri; order Siluriformes; family Plotosidae; genus Porochilus; species Porochilus rendahli. The sequence goes on from JBCNYG010000001.1 coordinate 24,685,483, forward strand.
TCTCTCTTTCTTATTTTTTCCTTCTGCTCCTTTGTTTATCATCATCTGTCTCTACCTCACGCTGTCTGTTTGTTTTTGTTGTCTATCATGCTTACTCTATGTCTGTCTCTCTTACTAAATACCTTGTTCTCCTCGCACTCTCGCCCACCCTCTCTCTCTGTCTCTCTCTGTCTCTCTCTGTCTCGTTTACCTTGCGGTTCTCCTTGTCCGAGGTGGGGTTGTTGGTGATTTTGAAGTTGTGAAGGTCGATCACCTCCTTCATCTCATACACATCTCCTCGCCTTTTACACACAATAACGGCTGCATCAAACAGAAAGATGTGCCTGCGTACAGAGAGGGGGAGGGACCGAGAGAGAATGAGAGAGAGAGAGAGAGGGAGTGAGGAAAAAAGAAGAGCAGAGGGACAAAATAAGAGAAAGACAAACAGAGAGGGAAAGGGGGAGAGAGAGAGAGAGAGAGAGAGAGAGAGAGAGAGAGAGAGAGATAGAGAGGCAGAGAGAT
>JBCNYG010000001.1:24686083-24709338 GCA_039654305.1 Porochilus rendahli
AGGAAACCCACGCAAGCACGGGGAGAACATGCAAACTCCACACAGAAACGCCCGAGCTGGGAATCGAACCCAGGACTTTCTAGCGGTGAGGCGGATGTGCTAACCACTACGCCACCGTGCCGCCCTCTTTCAAACATAACAGGTTTATTTTTTTATTTTTTTTATTTGCCGTGCTTGATTGATGGTGGTTTCATGAAAATTGGCATTACTCAATAAAAGAATAAAAGTGGCAGTGGTGGCCTAGTGGTTAAGGCGATGGGTTACTGATCTGAAGGTCAGTGGTTCAATCCACACTATCACCACTGTTGGGCCCTTGAGCAAGGCCCTTAACCCTCAAGGCCCTTAACCCTCATACTCAGTTGTATTAAAAAAAAAAAGATAATTGTAAGTCGCTCTGGAAATGTAAGAAGGGCCTGCAGGTCTTTTTGATTTCCTGTAATTATATTTTTACATTCATCTGCCTGACAGTGGAAAAACGTTTTTGTTACCTTTTCCAGCCTGGTGGACATCTCTAACTCTTTTCATGAGGTCCTCAGGCACCTCCTTTGAAGCACACTTCCGTAAACCTGTGTGTTGAAGACCAGACTTGATAGTGAATACCAAACTTTTATGCTACTGAAACATGAACTCATGTCTGATTGCCATCCCCTTTACTGAACATCTGCCCTTGTCCACACCTTAAATTAACCCATTCTCCTGGTAGTTCACAAACCTTTTCCGACAAATATATTTAATGTTGAATCATTTTAATTAATAAATAAATCTACTATTTGCAGCATGTGACCATCATATGGGTTGCATTGACCTCCAACCTTCTTGGTTAAGGGTGAGCGACCAGCACTTGCTTGGTGACAGCTGCATATTATCTGCAACCTGCTTAAACCAGGTAAGCCGGGGATGATGACAAGGCCTCGTACAAGGAAGAAAATTATAAAACGAAAATATTTTTTGCATCATTTATTTAATTGGGTTCCCTTTATCTGCTTTAGGATTTGAAGGTTTGATCACATTTCAGACCAAATGTATGCAGATTGCGCAACATTGTTAAGGGTTCACAAACTTTATAGTGGCACCATAAGTATGCAGGTTTGCAATAGACAAAATGAGAAAGAATGTAATGAGGAGTGGAGTCAGAAATAAGTAAAATGCAGGTTTTATTTGTACAAAGCTTGAATTTCCAGGCGATGATCCCGCTCCTCATTTTTTTCTCTGAAATTTCAACCACACTACACAGCTTGTTTTTATAGTCTATGCTGTAGTCTTGCATCCAGCCTTACCAAATGTACACTACATTAAACCATTACAAATACATTTATTTACCACTTTTAATGATGTAGCTGACACCAATTACATCTTTTAGTGGTACAACCAACATTAGTTACCACCTTAATGGTACGTCTCACATTAACTCCCACCTTGAATGGTATAACTAACGTCAGTTACAACTTTTAATGATATACCTCACATCTGTTACCACCTTTAATCATATAGATCACTTTAATTATTCAAACAGATAGTTTTTAATGGTATAGCTCACTTTTGTTACTATTCATACATTTAATCAAATGGATGCGTGGCTACAGGTGGATTCAATAATGTCATTATAAAACATTCTTTATTGTAGCAGAGTTCATGTAACTATTGGTTGATGTTGTTGATAATGCACTTAATCATGAGCCTAATGCTTGTACATAGTCTTGCCAAAGTGGATGGATTCTAAAGAATATGATGTAACTTGCTGGCAAATGTAAGAAATTTTGGTGGAAAAAGAAATAGCCAGTTTCTAGTTTTGACTGTAATGTAAATATTTTCTTATAACTTGCCCCCTTTTGCCGTTAACCCTCTCTAACTTTTTTTTGCTCCACCCACTCATTTTCCTCCACCCAGTTTTGTTCTAACTCTGTTAGCATGCTTAGCTAGTCTTTGCATATTCCTTAAGAAATATACTACTATATAAGTCATTGAAAACTGTTTTTATGTTAGATGTGGAATGCTTTCTTTTACTACGGATCATATCTGGACCTCATTTTGAATATTTTGTCAGTAAAGCCAGTGGAAGATTGAAATCATTGCACTGAATTATAGAATGTGCATGTAATATGAACTAATGTATGTTAACATGTATAAATGTATAGCAGCATGAGTCTGGAGTCATGCAGAGTGAGTAAAGAAAAAATGTAAAAATAAAGGCTGGATTTATAATAATACATGGATTTTATTGAAATATATTTACAAAGTATTATACATTAAGATCAGCATTAAAATGTGTAGTTATGCTTAGTATTATAACAGAATTCTGTAAGAAAATATATGCTACAATTGGTTACAAGTCTCAGTCTGGCTTCCTTTGCGCGTGATCACAACACACACACAGTACAGGTAAACTGTTAGCAGATTTACACAAACACTTGTTTTATATCTTCACCTCATGCATCATTCTGAATTTTCTCTTTCACTCTGACCCGCTCTTTATATTCTCTCTCAGTAGCAGTGAGGTGGACGATTGTCTCCATAGCTGGATACGGCAAGATCATTTTCCTCTACACACACACAATCAGCAGAGTGTTTATTTAGAGTTTTTATACTAGTACCTATTCCCACAACATTTTTAAAAATCATTTCATATGCATTGCCCTGTTATGTGCAATCAACTACTGTATCGGTTTGGAACTTACCCTGCGGTGGTTTTTGTATATCTGAAGCATTATAAGCACCACCAACAAGAACAGAATGCACAGGCCCGTAATCATGGTTATTTTGCTTCCGCTTAGAGATTGTTGTTCTGCCACCAAACCACCTACAAATGTTAACATACACAACAGAGATTCAGTTACTCTGCTCGAACAAAAAACAGTTATTCATATATTTCTAACTCTGTATACTGCTAGTCTCTTAGGAGTGATTTGCTTCGTTCTACAGAAGTAAGCATGACAGTACTCACTCATCATTTGCAGTTGGTGAGTTACATTTCCGAGAAGCTGCTGTTGATTATAGAAACGGCACACCCATTCTCCCTGGTGCTTCTCTTTGGGGATTCTCAGCACTGGTGAGGTTGATTTTTGGACAGAGGTGAATGTTTGCGTATCATTCACACCATATTCCACATGGATCCACTCATAAACAGTGACGTGGCTGGTGTCACTAATGTGACAGGTCAGGGTCGTTTTTCCATTTGTGTAGGATCTCTGAACTGCAGAGACACATTTACACACAGCCTTGGTCATACCTTCATTCTTAAACCTGGTTTAATTTTGTTCTCTCTTAAGCTGTTTTACTGAAATGAAAAACTCACCTTGCACAGTGACCAGCTGAATATCCCTCTCCACCTTCACACGCTTGCTACCGTCTCCCTTCAACTGCCCTGAACACCTGTATGTGCCTTCATCTCCATCCTGCACCATCTCCATGTATGCTGATCTGTCGGCCTCCGGAGAGCACCGGGAAACAACGGGATTTGATGAAATGTTGAAAAATGAAGGAAGCGTGGCAGGCAGATCAGATGATGTGGACAGCCTCGTCCAAGTAGAGTTGTTTAAAAGGAATCCATCAGAGAAGACACAAGGAAGGGTGACAGAGGAGCCCAATTCTGCATATACGACCTCTGATTTATCCCTGGGGACAAGGATTCCTGAGAGACGCAAACAGACACAATCAGTCCAAGTCCTAACTATCCTAGAAAAATATTTAACCTTTAAACCTCTTTATTCCTGCTGATTATTTAGATATCTGATTGCGAAACATGACAGTAATTACTGTGATTTACTCAACGACTGAAGCCAAATTAATAGCAATAATATGCAGTTATGAGACAGTTATTGCATAACTAATATGGAAAAAGAAATCCGCACCTCTGACACGCAGCAATGTGGATGCCTTTGCATTTGCTTGTCTGTTTCCAATCAGGCAACTCCATTTTCCCGAATCTTTCTGAGACACTTCTGGGATTGTATGGGTCAGTTTGCCGTTATTGCTGGCAATTGGTTTGCCATTCAATTCCAACTTGCTTATCGTCAGCTTTGTCTCTGGGGTGACACTGCAGTTCAATGTTACCTTATCACCCTCGAATACCTCCGCAGAGGTAACAGACACTGTGGAAGAACAATATATTGTGAATATTTATGTGAATAAAAGTTACACTGAAGAAAAGTTTGTGATTGAAATGTGAAGCATTTAAGACTCTGATGTTAAGACCCATTGTCATGGAATTGAGATTTCATCATACTGCAGTTATTTAATTATAGAAAGAATTACAGAATCTGTTTTTAGAATTTTTAATATATTTTTATTATTATTAACAATAATTATTATTGAAATATATTATGCCTGATTATATACGGATATGTTTGTCGGATATATTACCTTTGATGACACGAAGCATAACTTTGTTGATGTTCTGTCCATCCACCTCACAGAGGTACATTCCTGCATCCTCCTCCCTTGTCCCTCCGATATGAAGATTGTAAACTGCATTTCCAAAGTTTGGATAAGGACAGTGAGTGTGTGGTGCTTGTCCCACTGGCCGAAACTCGAGTCCACTCTTATCCCTGCGCCACACCGTCCTCTCTTCACTAAAAGAGCAAAACAGGAAAGGAGTTTTAATAGTCATACCATTTGTTCATGTTCATGACCAGTTATATTTTGATTAGATTATACCCATGGATGCGAGAATGAGGATGATTCGTACTTTTGAATAATTTGTTTCCAGGTGACGGCAGCAGAGTGTTTATTTGGGGAAGAACTTTCACAGGGCAACACTGCAGTTGAGCCCCTGGCCACAAACACCTCAGGGACCCTCTTACAGTTGCTACCTGCAGAATTAAACACATTGATTAACATCAGAAAGACAGTTGCTGCAAATCCCTTCTAGAACCTCTATCTATGTTATAGTCTTAACACAAGCACCAGGACAGTTCACAATCACACTAATAATTTCCACTGGAAACTCATAAAAAAAGAAGAAAATTAAGAACGAGACATTATTTTAGACACCACTGTTAAATAATTGAAAAATGAGACTCACATGAAATCACTACAGCTGATGCTAGAAGAAGCACAACTGGCATTTTTGTATAAGCTTGTACCATGTCTCTCTTTAAGCCGCACTTCTTCTTCTTTGATTCACACCGCTATACTCCTCTACTTGTTCGTCACCTTTCTCTGACTGAAACTTTGGTCTGCGACTGAGTATGTATATTATTGTGAGGCTGGGTGTGTTTCACGCAAGGTAATTCCTCTTCCTATGTCACATGACTTCAAGACATGAATTGTTCAAACGAGGTTTGCATGACGCACAGTGGAAAGTGGCAGAAAGAGAGAGAGAGAGAGAGAGAGAGACAGAAAGAGAGAAACAAAGGCAAATCTACTTACCCACGGATTCTCCCAGGTCTTCTTTTCTTTTTTGAAAGTATGTCGTGAATGACTTGCAAAGCAGTGGAAAAAAATTAACTTGGTGGTAAACAAAAGAATCAACACGAAAGATTTGCTTTCGATATATGTTTTGTTGCATGTGTACATGATGTTACTACTAAGTACAGGATTGATTCATTAATGCACAGTAATGTACGTTAGGACTAGAAAGAAAATATTTAATTCAGTAATGCACAGGGAAATGTGTTAGGGCTAATAAAAAAAAGGTCAACATCTGCAGTTTGAATTCAGTGAAAATCTGTTTTAAAGTGATTTCAGATTAAAATTAAGCATTTCATAGATTTCTATTTCTATTATTCCATGCTACGTGTTAATGGTGTATAATTTACAGAGCCAGTGGAATCCTGGCTCATGTCGCGTCACACCTGAAGCCTGATTAACTGCAGTTATCAGATATGCAGTCAGCATGTTCAGCTCAGCGCCACTTCCTGGAAGGCCAGGCTCATCGTTGAAGGGTGTGAGTGAAACAGACAGCAATGGAGAAATGTGGCGTATGGGGGCAGTGGTTGTTTTGATGAGAGTAGTAATGCCCTGGATGACTCAATCCCCCCTCTCAGCTCTCTCTTTTACTTGTTTGTTATTCTAGCCTTTTCTCCCATCATTGTGAATGGACCTGAAAGAAGAACATAATTTTAGCATATTATGCAGAATAGTTTTCCACTGGGTGCTGCTTCCACAGATGCAATATTGTAATGAAGTGCTTTCAGAGGTTTCCATGCTACACTTAACAAGTTATCGCTTATTTTACCTAGATCAAGTCTGAATCTGGTTTTTTTCATTGATGCTCATTTGCTTTTTTTTTTTTTAAGTTGTTTGAAATATTTTTGTATACAACAAAGCTTGTGCTGCCACAGAAGCCATTTTAAACTGACTATTATAAATGAATATATGTATGATGTTACAGCAACATGTAAAATGATCCATGTTTAATTTCTCACACTGTACCTTCACATGCAACTTTTAGGCTTTTGTATAAAATATAAGGTGAATGGTGTGTAGAGTCAACATTTAGATATAGATCATTATTGAAAGGTTATTACTTAAAAAAACAGTTAAAACATTAGTAACAATGTGTATCAAATTGTCACATATTATTATTATTGGCTTCAAAACAAAAAAGAAAGCTGCTTAGTGCCACATAATGCATTAGAAAGTACCTTATAGTTAAAGTAAATTAAGTAAGTTAAGTAAATGTACTTATAACTGAACTGGCAATATTAGCATCTTGTCAGTGTTTAAATTATCATTCTAATATCCATCCCTTAAAAAGCAGTGGCTCTCTTTAGCAGCTACGGGTAAATAAAAATCCGGCTGCTTTTACCACTCAGCTAAAACTTTGTCACAATTCCAGCAGGACAATGATCCAAACCATAAATCCAAAAGCACACAAAAAAAAATGTTTTATGATCACAGAATCAAGCTTTTCACTTGGCCATAACCGAGACCCTATTCAAACCTGAACAGATGAGTGAGAGGAGCAAGGACACCGGAAGATCTGGTGAAACACTGTATTGAGAAACTCATTCATACTCCTCATTCTGTATCCTTTTAATCTTATAGAAAATTACAGAAAGCAGCTCGGTGCTGTTTTATTGGCAAAACAAATAGTAATGCTGAAAGCTGTGACACAGGTAGGTATACATTTCTTTCCCTAGAAAAAAAAAATTTTCAATTAAAGGTAAAATAATGATCTATAATTTGACATTTTCAGAAACAGTGAATATTGGGCAGGATTAAGTTTAATGCAAGTTACATTTATAAGAAAATTTAGTGACATACTGATAGCACTTGGGTAAGGCTCATAAAAACTACTCCAGGGTATAAATATGTGTCCAGTGGCTGTTAATCAATTACTAATGGGAATTTATTGTTTATTATAGTCTCTTTTGAAAGAGCTATTCAGGCATTTACACTTTTATGGGTCTGTTACCAATATTTCTCCCCCTAACAGCCTCTCAAAATTGTCCATGATATCGTATCATTTACACTACTGATATGCTATAATCCATGTCATATAAAGAAACTGACACAATACAATGACAACTCAATACTTAGACTCAATATCAAATGAAAATGTTAAGAAAAACAATCCATAATACGGGTCTGGGATGGGTTTGGTTAATGCTGGTGAACAATTGTCTCATATGGTTTAAGCAGGTCATTTACGCTACTTCTGAGGTCTGGCACATGACCAAAATGAGGTTTAGACAGCTTGTATTTATACCAGTTTAACAACGTTATCTTAGTGGAAAACAGGTTTAATCATGCTAAATTAACTACCGTAAGCATTATGCACACAACATACCACTTACTTCCTATTAATAACTATTTCCCCTACAGTATTTCTAATTTGTTCAAATTCAGTAAATAAATATTCACAATTAATTGTTTTTAAATACTAATCAATAATAACTATAATCTGTATATATTCAATACACTAGTTTTACAATAATTAATTAATATATTGTGATTAATAAATACATGCCCTGGCATACTATATGCAAACATTTAAGCACATGATAAAAGGAAGTAGTAAATTGCAGAAATTCACCCTGAATGCTTTAACTTTTATTTTTCACACTGCTATTTCGTGAGAAAAGAATTTACAAGTGGATTCATAAATGACCACACACCCACAGCAATGATGAGACAAATGCTCGCTAAAACAAAAAAAACAACAGATAAGTAGATAAGCTGCTATGTTGTGTGTGGAACACGTGACGCTTTGAGCGAGGGGGTGAGTGTGAGCAATCCTTTGATAGGGTCTTTCCTACATGCTGTGAGGTACACGACCAGCACATTTGAATAGACAGTGCTTGAGATAAAGACCCTCAAGTGGAAAGCAACACGTGGAGGAATACTGTAAATATGTAGACAGAGTTGGAAAATATTAACATCAAACAAATGAGGTGGTAAGGTTTATTGAAAACAATTCATTCCCTTCTTGCCTACTTAAACCTGTCACCTGCAACACCCACTTATTAATCATCCTTTTTTTTCTGCATATTCTTCCTTTCATTTATTTGTAATTTATATATTCAGACTGTGAATTTTTTATATTATCGAGCCCAACAACTGAAAAACATTTCATGTAAAATGTTGTCACATTTCAGGACTTTTCCTTGAGTGTTGTTTTTGGTTTTACATAAACTCACTGGGTAAACATTCTAAATAACAATTAAACTGTTCACATGTCTAATGGTATTAAAATCATTGTGTAAATTATGAAAATCAGATTGTGAACGTATCTGGTTTTTATCTGGTAGGGAGGTATAGAAAACGTGGATAACCACACACACCCACATATGGCACACTCTTGTTGTGCTTCATGCTCTTTTATCTTTCATGCATTTATGCATCAAGCATTTAGTCTTTATTTCCTGATGCGTGTCCCCATTCTAATCTGCAAAACAAGCACCATGTTGGGTTTGTATACTGTAGCTTACTCTCATAAAAATTATTAATACGCATGTTTTGAAGACATGACATGAGAACCAAAGACTGTATTAGACCTCATGGCTTCCCGTTTGAACACATTTTAGACAGTACTTACTGTGCAACTGCTGAATTCAAAGGTCATTAAAATATATTTATTATGATATTCTTGCAAAAGCAATACTAAATACAGGGAAGAAATTCAGTTCGCATGGTCTGATGAAAAGTACAGCCATCAGCATTGTTTGAACCATATACTGGTTCTTGCAATCAGCTATACAAATACTTTCTTCATTTCAGCTGAAGATAAGAATCAAACTTAAGTTTTTTGAATATATTGAGACATTCTGAAAGCTACATGCTGATATATGACTTATTTGTTTTTATTATTCTGCCAGATTGGAAGTGGACTGTTAGAGAGAAAACTTCAGTTAAACCAAGAAGATGCAGGAAGTTCCAAGACGAACATTAAGGAGTACATCGCTGGGATGTATTAGTGCAGTAGTATAAACTAATATCGAAGCTAAATCCTAAACCTTCACAGGACCAAGCAAAGATTACAATTTTGACCACAGTATAGCTTAACACTACCATTTTAGATTCTGCGATGATTCTGGAAGGGCATGGTGTCCACAGAGTAGACTGACTACCAGAACACACTGGTAAGAGCAAAACCGAAGGCGTGTGGGTGTGCCCATCTACGTTAATCAAGTAATCAAAATAAACCAAGGTAGACATGCTATGACGATGGATGAAACGTCCACAAAATATCATTAATTTCTTAACTTGTAAATGTTTATCCTGTTACTCGGATGAGTAAGTCACAAGTGCAGAACTTACTCTTTCTGATCATTCTAGTTATTTATCTGCGTGCTAAAGCACTGACTAATCTAGATTTAAAATTCACAGCAAATAAAACAAGCATTTATTTCTAGTACAGGCCTTCAGTAAGTCTTAATACTGTTGTTTGCATTGTGTTTTTATCTGGTGGGGTTCTTTTCCTTTCTCAAAAACTTGAACATATTCCCAATCGTTTCAGCAAACTGCAATAAATAAATTTCTTTAGCTTTCTATAACCTATAAAAAGGTAAAATTAGATCTTAAACCACCTTTTTCCTATCTTTTTTTTATGGGATGTGATGTCATGTGCATACCTGCTTCCACTTTGATTTAGGACTGAGGACAGACTGGATACGAGCATCTCTCACTATCGTATTTGAGGTACATTGTGGTATTACTATGACAATCTGTCCCCTCTCAGTGCTGTAAGATCAACATACTAACTTCAGTAGGTATTTCTGCAAAACACAGTACATAGACGACATAAATGTGCACATTACGTTAAGAACTTTGGTTGTTTTTGAACATTTGAAACTTAAACACAAAGAACTTATACCTCAATGCATTTTAAACCCTTTTTGTCATTCTAAAGCTTCAGTTAATCATATATATAAAAAAACAAACAAACAAAAAACCCACTGCAGTCAATCTGCTACTTTCTGTTAGGCCAAGAGAGAAATGACTCAGTGGATGCTACATGGTGTTAGACCAATAGATAAGAATTGCATTGTGTACTGTGCGAGCATTTGATGAGATATGATTTTCCAGGTTGCTCAGCAAATTTTTTAAGCACTTACCAAAAGTGACCTCATCATTCTACTTCATTTACAAAATGTTTGAGTAAAACAAGTAACGTTTTGGGCGCGTGTATGCATAGACGAAAAACAGATTTGTTCGTTTTTACATGATCAAGCACAATTTATATTAGAAAAAAAATTTAATAATAAAAACACATGAAAAAAATACGAGAACTTTACAAAGTTGTATAGCAATAACCGAGAAAGAAAAATACTCGCTCCTCCACACATACATGACAGTTACATAACTGAATAAAGCTTGTGGTGATAAGAGGTACAACCAGATAAGTGGCTTAATTCTTCCCATTTCTTTTTGTCTTCTTCTATGCTATATATAATTACTGTTCATTAAACTTTTGGTGTTGTTTACCCACCTTTTTTTTCTTTTAAAAGAAACTAAATGATGCTCTATAGAGAATACTGTAAGTAAAACCACAGCCGAAACCCTGAACTATGGAGAACTTCCTGAAAATGCCTTACACAACACATACTCATGAACATCAAAGCAACAGTAGTTTCTATCATTTTTCAAAACCTCGTCACCCTCAATACCTACGTAAAACGCTTGCGTAATAGCAAGTAGGTTTTGTTTTGCTATACTGAAATTCTGGTTCTCACCCCGTCCTGGAAACTTACTGCAGTTTTGTGATTTGTGTTTAAATGCACGTCCAAATTAAATAGTTTCTCAATTACAGTGTTAAACCAGTTTTTCTCACGAGAGAGAGGAAAAAAAAAACTAAACACCCCCCCCCCCAAAAAAAAAGACTCCAAGCAACAACAACAGGGTATCCACACTTCAACAACAGTAGGTACAAAAGCATTTGTTTGGTGATATCCAGAACTGACCTGCTCATAAAATATTTAAGTAAACAATATCTGGAACTCCAACATGGTTAAGTAAATTTGGAGGATTCCTGTAAAACATTCTATGCTGCATTACTTTTGTTGTTACTTTGAAATAAACCTATACACATTTGCTTCAAAATTTCTATACCCCTTAATTTATTTAAACAGACATTTTTTTGAAATGAACAGTTAAACACATTTATATTTATATATTGCAAATTGTTTATTGTATTGTAAAAATATTGTATTTTATTCAGATTCTATGTTCCTATTTTCTTGTCCACATGAAACATTTCATTCACCTGCAACACATTTAATGCAATGAAGGAGAATGACAGCTTTTGAATCTTTAACACATTTAATTACATTTTGTCTGTCTGTTTCACATCTTCAAACTACTAATAACCAACACAAAATCCAAGTTCCTTACAGTAAATGAATCCTGTATAAAAAAAACAAAAAAAAAACTGAAATGGCCTACACTGAAATTTTCCCACATTTTGTTCAAGTTGACGTTTTCCACCGAAAGAGATGACTAGAGCATTGATGAGGATTGAGATTTTTCATTTCTGAGCCATTTCTCTACTTGAAACGTCAAGGAATGTTTTTTTTTTCTTTTTCCCCAGACTAAGACCGTGCGTCATGCATAAAGTTGATGTTAACTGTTAATTATTAAAGAAACTAAACTAACCAAAACTACAGCTCAATGTAGGAATCTTCTACAAATGCATCGGCTTTTAACCAGCATGAACTAGAAGTGGACACCATTGACATTTTTCTTTACTTAAAAACCAAAAAAAAACTATATTAAGAAATTAGCAATTTGAAACAAGTTTGAGAAAAGTAACTTGCTTGCCACAAAATCTAATGCAAACTGATTTTCCTCCCAATCAAACTCACTACATTTTAGCCCATTTGTACCAAGCAGTTAAAAAGACTCAGATTTAAATATGTATGCATGATGTCCATAGGGTAGTTTAATATAGAACCTGACCAAGTTTAACGAGTACTCTTATAGACATTTGGATAAAAAGACAACGTTAGCTATATTAATTATACATTAAATACGTCCATGAAACTACAACAATCTTTGTCACCAGTAAACATACAACCATCTAAAGTTCTGAAGAAGCTGAAACGTGCACTTAAAGCAACATATCTAAAATAGCACCTGCTTAAATTATTTTGGAAAAAAAAAACAACCCCAACCACATTTCCAGAACTCGACTAACAGCTTATCAAAAAATAGCCACAGCTGCTTAACCTTCAAGTGTAGTTTCCACTGATACAAGTTCAGTTGCTTTAACATTAATACTGAAACTTAAGAGTACATTGTATGACAACATTAAAATAGAAAACACTATAAATACCAGCCCCGTCTCCACATTTTTCCATTTAATGTGGCAGTCGGTGATGAAAGTTACAAAGTGCACTAAACGTCTGCAGAGATATTTTAGCAAATTATTTCATCATTATAAATTAAACTAAAGAGATGAAAATGTGCACCATTTCTTCATTGACTAAAAGGGACGATTCTCCTCAGGAGCAGATGCATCTATACAGATATTAAAATAAACCCATTTATCTTCTCCAGTAAATCTGTCCCCATGATTCTCTTGATATGAAGAGAATACGATTAAGGTCTCATGAAGAGGCAGTTAAACAGATAATTGATTATTTAAACTGACTTGATATCACTCACTAAAAAATAAAACATTACAGCAGCACCTGGGGTCAAATAGCCAATCTTTATTTGTATCACAATACAAAACAAAGACACCACTTTAGTTCTTGTAGCCACGACTGGCTCTGCGACCTCGAGCACGCTCGAACTTCCTGCCTTTGGAGCGAATGTAGGGCCTGTGGGAAAAGCAAACCAATCAAAAAAAAACCTCACTCACCGCCTTGTAATGTGTTGTGTTTCATATGCTAAGACAACAGTTAACAGCTTAAGCACTAAAGCACAGTAGCAATAACCATAATGAAAATACGATGATACTTAACCTTACAGACAACCACAGCACAAAATACTGACATTCATTTTAACTAACATTTGCTTGGGTAATTGTATATTTGGTTAAACCGATCAAGTTTAAGTTCAAATACTAAAAATCAGACATGTTCTTACTTGGTGTGGCTGTGAGGAGTTCCAGGGGCTTTTCCAAAGTGCCTATAGACCTCCCTTGCCTTGCGGGGTCCTTTAAAAATAAACCATCAAGAAACAGATATTAAAACTCAAGAATGGTACTAAAACACTGTGGTTTTATTAAAATCATTAAGATTTTCTCTTTAAAGAATTTCCTACTTAAAGTTAATAAATAAATAAAATAATTTAAAAAAATCAATCAAATTAAAAACCCACTTTAATTAATCCTGAGTACATCGCAAACTGAAGATCAATAAACTTATGTTTCTGTATATAACCACAATACACACAGCCTTTATGCAAAACACCAATGGATATGCCAATTAAAACAAATTTTCCTATCTCAGCCAACACATGGGGGGAGGTAGGGTACACCTTTTACCATTCACTCACACCTAGGGTCTTTTGGAACAGCCGGATAGCCTAAAGTACAGGCACATGTCTGAACTGTGAAACCAGATTACCAGAAGAAAATGTACACAAACGCAGGGAGAACATGCAGAATTCAGAGAAACGTCCGAGCCCAAGTTCAATCCCCAGGACCTTCAGCAACTATTTTTGGTAAGCCCATTCTTTTTTTTTTTTTATTCCTTGTTTGGCAGATTTTTATTATGTAAACCCAACACACTACAGGTCAAGAACACAAGAAAGGGTAAAATAACCATATTTTTATTTTGCTGTTTTAATCTTAGAGAAGCCTGAACTAGTGCTTTAATTTAAACATTTAATAATTTTAATGTACATGCAGTACTTTTCATACTATTTATATTCTGCTGAAACTACTGCTTTAAACAGACCAGTAACAGACCATCACAATGTTTTCCATAACATTAAAAAAGGGGGTTGCCCTAAAAAATTTCATAAACCTCCCCTTTCATCTCCCCTCCTAGGTTGGTATTAAAAGTGACCGAACCCTCAGGTAGCTTTTGATGCTGCTGCCATCAGCTCAGAATGTAGATGTCTGCATGTAGGATCAAATCTGAAGTCTCTACTTTCAGACATGAAAAGCAAATCAAATGCATGCCCATAACCAGTTTGGTCACACATCAATAGTATCTTTTTCTGATAATCTCGTGCCCCAGATGTTTGCATGCGCGTGCACTGTGCAAATTGCTATATTTGAAACAGCAGTTGCGTGTCCAAGGTGACACTGCCAACAGGCAAGTGTGCATGCACAGATATACATGATTAGGGCTGGGTATTGCACAGATTTCCTGAATCGATCAGATTTCGATTCACAAGACACCGATTCAATATAGATCCATTAAGGGATCTTAATCCCTTAGCTACAGTATCTGGTTTGCTTGAATATGAAAAGGAGTCTTCGAGAACTAATGGCAGAAATTATACTTTTTGGTGAATTAAGAAACCTAGATATGCACAATACTTAAAATATTAAAGTTCACACCAAAAATGTGACTGCAAACTTGCTTCCTGAAAACACTTTATTGACCAACGCATCTTGCAGGCTACCCTGCTGTTGTCCAACTCAGTGTCCTCATACTTTTTACATCCAAAATACAGCCACATATCAGCTTTGTAGGTGTCTTCAGAGCAGCGCCATGTTTATAAACAGCTAGCCTCAGCAATGCCACATCTCATTGTGCAAAATTTTAATAAATAAATATATATCGACCTGAATTGGAAAATCTTTTTTTAAACCCAGCCCTATATATGATGCAGTTACAATGGCTGTTGGGAAAGAGCAACGAAAGGATGAGCTTGGCTTAAAAATGTTCTGGTTTTAAAACACTGGTTCATTGCACACTCAGCAAGTAAAGACCGGCAGGAATAAAAAAAATAAAATAATCACTGTCTAAACACATCATGGCATACCTGACAGCAGCACAGTGCCTTGTCCTTTGGGGGCAGCTAGCGCAAGCTGATCAAAGGTCATCACCTGGCCACCAGCCTTCAGGATCCTCCTACGAGCTCCTGCAGTCACCCTCAAAGCACACACCTGAACAAAAATAAAAGCGACTACTACATCTGCTACACACTTAAAATAACTGGAACTTTAACTGGTCCAGCACTCTAAACATGACAACCACATTGAAATAAAAAGCACCTAAAGTTTCAAGACATTTCTTTAAATTGTATGTAACTAAAAGCTATAACAAAATCAAGATGCTACTTAGTTCAAACTAACGCTTTGCAACTGTGCAAGATAATATGGCAAGGAAAAACTTCCTCAGTTGACACAAGGAAGAAACCTTGAGAGGAACCAGACTAAAAAGAGAAACCAACCTTCATTTGGGTGAAACCGTAAAAATACAAACCATATAAGAGAAACCATATAATACAAACCATATAAGAGAAACTTCGAGTCAAACATGTAGTCAGGTTGGTTTTTATTCCTGGCCAACAGCCAAACTATTGCTCTCGATCGATATTTCAGTACTGAGCAGTCAGGAACTGGTAATAATTCACCAGTGATTCTAGAAACACATTCCTACATTACCCACATCAGACTGGTTAACATGACGTCATCAAAACTAAAGCTTTGCTCTGGTTTTAACTTAAACACTCAGTCGATTTTCTCAAAGCCCATATAAAAGTAGTAAAAATTCCACAAAAATTATTACTGAAGAATTAATCCAGATTATTTCAAAATTCAACTGGGGCATCTTTAAATTAGGTATTTGATATTTGACCAGAATTACAAAAGTATTGAGATGCACATCATGGTGGCAAAAAGTAAGGTAAATACACAACTCAGGGACTTACCAAACCATTTCAGTGATACAACTGTGATAACTGGTTTTAGTCAGTATTCAAAATCAAACACCTTCAACACTCACCTTCAGTTTTGGGATGTTCTGAATCCTGACGTCATCAGTTATGGTTCCGACAACAACAGCCGTCTTGTTTTCACGACCCTGAAGCTTCATTTTACGGATCTGAATAGAAGACACAGAATAAAAATCCAATCGTGATTTCTTTGGAATAAGTGAATTGCGAGCATTTACACTGTGCAGTGGAAGCACTTTACACAGATGCACCACTTCAACTTTAAACAAGCATTTGATGACCTTAACAGCTTTTTTCCTTTGCAAATTAAAAATTTCTGAAACACGATTTGAATGCGAGTAAACAAAGGCTTAAACTCCTTATGCATCAATTATATTAAACCTCAGAAATCCCCTGTACTTTCTACAATCAACAAACTTCAACAAAGCTTTAGCACAGTCCTGACCCCAACTGGCAGAAGAATACGATGAACCTGTTTTTGCAAAGAAGTTTGCAATATTCAAATCACGGTTTGTTCAAAACATGTATATACATTTTACAGAAATAAATTTTTAAAAAATGAACAAATAAATAATTTTTATAGAAAAATAAAAACACAGGGGTCCCGACACTCCCAAGAGGACAATTTCATAAGATGCCAATATTGAACAAGCATAGCAAGTTTGAAAGCCCCAGCTTCAGCGCACAGCAAGTAAATGTCCGGAATCCTAACATACAGTTTTTCCTCTGTGACCTAGAGAAGTAGGTCAAGGTCACACACACACAATGCCAGCCTAGCACTCATAGTAATTAACAGGCATTACAAGTGTGAAAGCCTCTGCATCAATGCGCAGCAAGCAAATGTCATGAAACCTAATATTACAGTTCAGCTCCTGTGACCTTGAAAAGCAGCTCACGGTCACTCACACAGGCGACAAATAAATATCCGGAAACTAAAGTGTGACAAACGGGCGGAACCCATTCCTATAGCTCCCGAGAGGCAGGAGTTTAAAAAGAAAACCGGCGGGGTAAAAACCCAAACCAAACAAACAAACAAAAACTTCATGATACAAAAAAAGTTTGATGTCACTAAAATGTTCTATTCAAATCAACATCAGATACAATGGACATGTTGGTGTCTTGGGATACCAAAATGCTTATATTAAATTGGTTCCCAAGCAGTAGATAATTGATAAACAGAAAATGGGGATGGAGGTGTCATGAGCTTCTGAGTGCATCAAAATATGAGGAAAAGCCCTTCAAAAGATGTGGTCACAGGGTACGAGACATATGCACACATGACCTAGAGACCAAGATTCAATCAAAAGAAAAGCTTTAAGGCACCCAAGTTTCAAAAATGTAAAGATAAGAGTGCTTTGGGAGAAAGGGTGTTACTTTCACTGAGTTTTTTCCCCGATTATAATCACATTTTTAAATCTGAAGGAGGCCATCAGGACAAGAAAATAAAAATAAGACAATACAATATAAAAAGCAAAATAAAAGACAATGTCTGCTCATGCTAATAAGAAAGATTGACAGAGTGTCCAACAAAATGTGGACTCCTAGGTATTTACTTACTGAAGTCAGAGGAAAAGCCATGTGTTTAGTTTGTGGGGAGCAGATCGACAGCTTTAAGTACTACAACTTAACTAATTAAACCACTATTAAACATGCAGAAAAATACAAAAACACGACCGATGCCGAACAGGCATGGACATTTGAAACTTTGCTGGCTAAGATAGAAAACCAACAATGCTTTTTTTTAACCAAACTTCACACATCCAGAGATGCAGCAACCAAGACCAGCTTTGTGATATCATACAAAATCACTAAAACCAGTAAGTAATTTTCCGAGGAGAGGGATTCATCAGAGTGTTTGGTGGACTCTGTCCCAGGAACAAAAAAAAAGCATTCAGGAATGTTACCCTCTCCAGATGAACAGTGAGGAGAGGGATTGAGGACATTGCAGGAAATCTGGAGCTTCAGCTGCAAAGTAAAGTGGACAACATTGATTTTTTTTAATCCTTGGCTTTAGACGAGAGCCATGATGTCTATGACAGCAAAGTTCCTCGTCTTTGCTGGCAGAATAACAAAGGACTAAAATCATCGAGGAGCTGGCGGCAATGCGGTCAATGAAAGGGACAACGACAAGACTGGTTTGTTTACGGAGGTAAATGCGTGCCTGGACAAGCTGGAACTGAAATGGGACAGACTGGCAGGTGTTTCATCGGCTGTCCAAATCTAACTGGAAAAACCATTGGGATTCTAAAGTGAGTGCAAGATAAAGTGACTGAAATTAACCCAGGAATAAAATTGGCATTCTTACATTGTATCATAGATCAGAATATGCTGCGCAAGTCAGTGCTAAAACTCACCCACATAGTCACTGATGTTGCGATTAAAATAGTTATAACTTCACCAGGGCACAAGCTTTAAATGACAGACAGTTTGATGCACTCAGAGGTTAAACAGTACTATTATACTATTTACTATATTATTAAAATAAATTGTACTATTTTGTTATCATGATGAATGCAATGCAATATATTTGCTTCAGTGTATTATAATCATTTCTAAGAAGTGTAACATTGTTACCAAAGAGGTAAAGCACCAACACAGTTATTTCTCAGACAAGCAGTGGGGTACTGACCAGGCGAGACAGAGCCAGAGGGGGCCGGTTGCTTTTGCTCATGAAGAGTCTCTTAAGAATGACCCTGTTGAAAGGAGCATCTGAACGACGAGCCAGGAACCTGTACAACTGTCACAAAATAACACACCGTAGTGAATAATATGCCAACTTACACAGATTTAGGGTGCTTTCACACAGCATTTATTCCATCTGAAGTGAACCCTCACGCTTTCCTACTCATTCCTTTTTTAGGCTTGTGCTCGGGGTCAAAACAACCTGAATCAGGAATTTAAGTACAAGATTAACCTATTGTGGTTCGCTTGCAATGAGAAAGTGCTGCGGGTTTTGGTTCATCTTAGCAGCTAATGCACTTAATGTACGCTAACCAATAATGTTTTAGACTACAATTATCCAGATTACAGATTAATGTGCATTTAGCATAGCACTTTAAAGCTGTTACTGGCTTGATTTCACACCAACATGCACCATGATTGTTTTTTATTACTTTTTGATTTGTCTATTAATGGATAAACAAATAGAGCACAAACCAAAAGCACTAGCTGCACTTCACCCTGGGCTGAACAAATGGGCTAATAGATGTGAAAGCACTCATGGCAAAACAATTATACTTTTTAAACAGAAGAGTGTAGACAGCTAAATGGCCCTCTGTGTTAGCCTCACCTTGACAAGGAGCCTCAGGTAGATGTCCTGGCTCTTGGGCTCCTTTCTGTGAACCTTGCGGTCCTTGTTGTGTCTGATGTCAACTCCCTGCAGAAACAGTCCAGCATATTAAACATTGACATCTTCAGTGCCACAGTGAAAGAAAAGCAGTGTACCTCTGCAAGTCAACGTATCCACAAAACAAAGTACACACCCCAAAATCACTTCGTATGAACAAGACGGTTCGGTCAGTCCTCTCACTGAGTTATGCTAGCTTTAGCCAGTTAGCTACTTCAGAACCTAATCAAATGAGTTATTATATCATATTAAATAAAGAGTTTAATCGCAAATAAACTATATATTTAGCCATTTTGTTTCAAATGCTATTTCCTTTACCTTACATAACCCACACATCTACACACACTGTTCTTTGCTAGCTAACACCGGCTATCACACTAGTAGCACGATAGCCGTCCAACCTGAACACATCAGTAACACGGCCATTACTAACGACTGTAGTTACAGTTTTTGGTCAATTTTTTTTGTTTTAGATTATTTTAAAGGAATGAAGCAAACAATGTGTTGGACTGATACAATACAAACCAGGTGAAGGCACAACACACACGCTTTCGTACATCTGAGAAAGAGAGAGAGGGCCGCTCGACCCAGTACACGAGTGTATAAATATTTACTGCATTAACGCTCAAAATCTTATCAAAACCTCACCCGGGGAAATCTGTGTGATTCGATTCAACCTACTTCGGTTAAATATGACAACAAAGCTATGAGGATGAGAACAGATTCGAAATGTTGACGGCCCATAATAGCTAAAGCTGCTACCTACCATCTTGGACTTAGAGGGAAAAGGGAAAAGGAAGTCGCGTAATCTCGCGATATAGCGTTCGGCAGCAACCGTGGGACCACGTGACGAAAACTTCCTCCTCTTTGCTCAAAGCTATTCCTGTATATCGAGGACAAAAAAACAAACAAAACTAATTAAAAAAATTATGCTATGCATAAATATATGCTTGAATGTAGAAACAAAACAATAATAAACAAATAAATAATTTAATGCAATAAATAATTAGATATGTAAATGTAGAAATGCATTTTAAACAAATAATAAATAAATAAATTGATGTTAAAAGTTATAGCTGAATGTTACCATCATTGGGGTTGAATCTTGACTCAAGTCAACAAATAAAAAGTAAAAAAAATCTAAGTTTAGCAATGGGGTTCTCATTCATTTTCTGAAGAGCTTAATCCTAATTAGGGTCCCGGGGAGGCTGGCGCCCATCTCAGCCGATTCTGGGCAAGAGCACAGTACACCCCGGATAACTGGCCAGGCCATCGCAGGGCGCTTCTTGTGCGGTTCTTTTTCTTTAATTTTTTTTATCTTGACTCCACTCCTGTGATAAAAAGAATTTCTTAATCTTTGATGATGACATCAAGTCAGGAAGGCCAAATGATCTCAGGCGTAAGAAAGGCAGATTTCTACTTGCATTTGCATGAAAATTGTCTCTTAAAATTTAGATTAACTGATATGGTAAATAGATGTATTATGTTCAGGTGTAGTGGCACAGCCATATCACCTTACAGATACAGGTAACATTTTCCCTATTTCTCTTTGCAGACTTCTGCAGATCCGTCAAGACTACATTTAATTCAATTCAATTCAGTTTTATTTGTATAGCACTTTTTTACAACGGACAACATTGTCACAAAGCAGTTTTACACAGTAAATTAAATTAGGGAGGAATCTAAAAATTTTTCTACAGCCCCCTACACATCCCTAATGAACAAGCCCGCGGTGACAGTGGCAAGGAAAAACTCCCTCAGTTGACACGAGGAATTATATTTCTGATTATAATATATAGAAATAATCAGATGGATATATATAAATATATATATACACACACAAATCAGATATAGGAACCATATATCTGATTCAGACTGAAATCTGACACTCGGTTGTTTAATAAAGTTAAACATATGTTGTGTTTGTTTTTCACCAAGACAAATTATAAAAACAAATAAATGTATAAACTGTTGGATAGTTAAAATAAGCAAGGCAGGTTTTGAACCCAAGCCTGTGGGTTAAAATACTCTGTCAAGCACCAGCACTTCTCCTGAAGACCTGACCTACCACCGAAGAGAAAGCCGTGAATAATCTTTAGTTATATTCTCCCTCCCAAAAGCACAGCCAGACCCATGTTTATTCGTCACGACTTAACATGGATGTCCATATTATCTGGTGTCAGTAACCGAGTCTATACCAATAGTGATTAAATGCAAAGCTGTTGGAAATTTAATTGATTTTCTCTTCTTACTTATCTTACACTCTTTTGTGCAGTTGTTTAAATGTTATGCTACCCATTTGTGCTAATGATGCATGTTGACATGGAACATCTCTGGTTAGTTTGGGTTGGAGTGTGGATCTCAGTAATGTAGGCAAATATGACATGCACTATTTCATATTTATTATTCTTAGTTTAGATAGAAGAGCATAAATATTACCAACAGAAAAATTGTTCCAAGCTGGTTTGTACAAATTGGATTTCTTTTTTCTCAAAACAGTGTAGGTTATACAGGCAATCACTGACATCACACGCTGGGTCAAGTGGTGCGGCGGCCATATTGGTAGCCAAAAAGAAGAATGTAATCTTGACAGCATGAATGATAGTTCTGCCCTACAATACCAAAACAAAGTGAGATTTGGTCAAAAATTTAATTTTGCAATAAATGCGTTCTAGGTAGCTGGTTACACCTTTTGAATGCGTGTTTGTGTGAAAATAAAAACCAGCAGTGCAGAATGAAATTTTTAAAAAGTAGTAAGTGACACAGTTTGTTCGTATTACAAGGCCAAAAAGAAGCAAGTGCACTAGAAGTAATTTACATCTTTACGAATGGGCTCTGTTGTATTAAGTCCAAAAAAAAAAAATAGAGGCCAAAACAATACCAAATAGAAGCAAGTAACAAAGGTATATCTATTTTAAATCCAAATTAATTTTGTGAAAATAGAACAATGATAAATTATTTTTGTAATTACTTGCAATTTGTGCAAAAAAATGTATCCCCGTAGCCCCATGGTCACTTGACTGTCAATGTTTTCAGTATTGATAGCCTTGTACTGACCACTGCTGATACAGGTGAAACTCGAAAATCCTAAATCCAAAATCCCATTTGAAATCAATTAAAAAAAGAATTTTAAATACATAAATGTCAGCGATCTGTAAAGTATAATCATGCATATGTACTCATTACTTGGTTTCGGCCCCTTTTGAATAAATTACTGCCTCAGTGTGGCATAGCATGGACGCTAACAGCCTGTGGCACTGCTGAGGTGTTATGGAAGACCAGGGCTGAAATGCTCTAAAATGTCCTGGCAAACGGCTGTGTTGACTCTGGACTTAATGAAATACACTGGACCAACACCAGAAGATGACATGGCTCCCCAAATCAACACAGACTGTGGGAAATTCACACTGGACTTCAATCATCTTGAATTGTGCGACTCTCTTTCTTTCTCCAAACTCTGGGACCTTGGTTTCCAAATCAGATGCAAAATTTGCTCTCATCAGAAAAGAGGACTTTGGTCCACTGTGCTTTATTAAGTCAAGAATCAATGCAGCCTTCTACCAGGGCATTTTAGAGCACTTCATACTTCCTTCAGCAGACAAGACTTGGCACCTGCCCACACTGCCAAAAGTACCAAAACCTGGTTCAGTGACTTTGGGATTACTGT
>JBCNYG010000001.1:24721277-24733557 GCA_039654305.1 Porochilus rendahli
ACACACACACACACACACACACACACACACACACACACACACACACACACACACACACACACACACACACTGTGAAAAAGTCTTAGGCACATGAAAAGCAATGGTGTAGAACAAAGATGCCTTATATTTACATATAAATAATCACTTTAAATTAAAGATCTCTACACAACAATTATATAACTGCACAGAAAACTACATTCAAAACTAATTCAATATTAGGTGTGATCACTTTTTGTTTAAAAATAGAATAGCACCAGATTCAGTTTGTGCAGTTTTACAAGTACGGTATCTACCGGGTCTCTTACAGAACCAGCCACAGTTCTCCTGTAAATAACTTTCACACTCGATTCTTCATTTGCATGTAAATCACAGCAGCCTTCATTATATTTTTGTCTGAAAAGTGGTCTCTTCTACCTAATATGCTGCTTTCTTTATTGACATACTGTACTAACAATTTTTGAATATAACATTTTGTTTTGTGCTGGAAAGCTAATGTTTAGAATTTTTTTTGTACTAACTTGCTAATATACAAAGTATAAAATAAAAATCTATATAAAAGTTTATACAAAAATATATATGTATACATGTGCATTGAATGTTTTGTTCATTCCTAAGCTCTCTAACAAATGCCATGGTAGCGATAAGAAAGCAAGTGAACACATAATAATTTACCCATAACCTATTCATAGATCGTTCCTCAATAGTCTCTTATGTAGAATTTTTTCATAGATCCGTTAAAAAATTACCAGTCCTGCTGTGCATCCCTGTTGAAATGTGAAGACAATTTATTTGTGTAGCGACAAGAACAGCTCTCTGACAGGAGAATGTGTTAATGAGGCCTGGAAATTAAATTGATCAATTAAAGCCTTTACATTCTGAACTGGTAGGCTTCTATTTGCAAACACTTTAATAAGCAGCCTTTGGTTCCTTTCACAATGCATACAGCGTCCACACGACCAAAGCAGTTGACTCTTAGGTAATTGCCCCGCTCTTCTTTCTTGACCGATCAATAGTCACTTCCCACTCTCTTTGTCAGTGATGTCTTGCCATTCTTAATTTGAAAGGATGACAAAAAGCCTTCATTTAAGTCTTTTCTTCAACATCCTCAGTGCCATTGCACTTTACACTTATTCTTTCTCAATCCCTCCCCCGTAGGGTGTATTTATATATGTATGTATCGCTTCTGGTTCCATCTATTTTTCACTGCTGCCAGACAGTGCAGAGATAACAAATACTCAGGACAGGTGAGTAGGGAAATTGGTGTAGTTTTAACGTAATTACTGTCATTTTCATTATTTAAAAAGCAGGTAAGACAGAGCAGCTATTTGTGGCTTTTATTCATTGGTACATTTTTCATGAAGTTTTACGTCTGTAGTCTTTAATTATCCTCTGGTTCTGTAATTGTAGTGCTATTGCTAATGGTTATAAGTGGCTTAGATTTACACAAATACTGTTGCAAATAAATTGTTTACAAACATATTTATATGTTTTGAATATCTGAATATAAAAGAAACTTGAATACCAAGAAACATATTAAGACAAAATCTGGACAGCTGAACATTTTCACTCAACTCTTCACCCTGTGCAAAATATTGAAATTTAAATTCTCATGGTTGGTGAATATTAATGTTTAAGGTGTAATTTTAAGTTCAACTCAACTGACATCTGCATATTGATATTCTAATAGAGTACTATTTATATTAATGAATTCATTCATTCATTCATTTATTTTCTGAACCACTTAATCCTAATTAGGGTCGCGTGGAGGCTGGCGCCCATCTCAGCCGACTCTGCGCGAGAGCAGGGTACACCGTGGACATCTCGCCAGGCCATTGCAACAATTTTACATTATATTTTATAATTATTGTAATATATTTAGTAGTATGCAATGAAGATTATACACCATCACTTTTGTCTAAAAGGGCTCGTAATAAAAAGAAGTAAAAAAATTACTTCTCTATAATTTTTTGGTGAAAATGTATTGAACAATGCTATTGTAGACAATGAGAACCAAAATAAAAACCCAAAACGACAAGTATATTAAGGTAAGGGTATGGCTAATAAACAAAAACACAGAAGATACCAATTTTCGGAAATCATCACAAATTTATTTTTTTTTGACTTTTGCATAGCATGAATAATCTTCAAACCACATGCAATGGTTTATTGAGTGAAGAAATGAAAAAATATGTGAACGCTATGCCTGAAAGGTTTAACGCTGTAATCAAAGTAAATGGTGGCCACACTAAATATTGACTTTTTTTCTCAAAAAGAGAAATTAGATTTTTGTTATTACTATATATTATTGTTTGTTTACCTATTTTCATCAATATTATATGAAACAAATACTTGACTAGTACTTGGTCTTTATTTTGTAAAGTTGTATAATCATCACTGCATCACTGTATTTTTTATTTTATTTGTTTACTCGCTAAACCATCCCATATGGTTTGAAGTTCATTCATGCTATGCAAAAGTAAAAGAAAAACAAAATTTTTTAAATTTTTTGGAAAAAATGATATTTTCAGTGATTTTGATTATTAGCCATACTTTTACCTTAATTTACTTGTTGGAATTATTTTTTGGTTCTCATTGCCTACTATAGCATTGTTCATATATACCTTTTCACCAAAAAAAATTATAAAAAATTATAGAGAAGTAATTTTTTACTTCTTATTAGGAGCTCTTTTAGACAAAAGTGGTAACGTATAATGTTTACTGCTCACTACTGTATTTTAATACAGATAATGCTGTTTACTCTCACGCATAAAGAGGAATTATATGTGTTAAACAGGAAAACTAATTTTATTTCTGCTCTCATCTGCTCTAAGAAATGCATCCATCCAACACCATATCCTTTGAACCGGGGCTGGAACGAGGAACGCCATGGGGCCGCGACCTTATTACATTTATGACATCCGCAGCTGGTTACATGATGCGGACTTTGCAAAAGCCACGGAAAAATAAGCCATCCAAACGGCAGGTCAATCATCGCCGGTTTCTACACAACATGATCCAGAGGTAAATCAGAAAAACAGAAAGCGTATTTTTTTAAATTCTTGAGCAAAATCTTGTTTTCTTTACCAAAATTTAATTGTTTGAAATCTCATAGGAAATTTGCAGAAATAGAGGCAACCAATCATCAGTCTTCTTCAGCTATTTTTACAGTAGATAGAGAGTCACAAAGACAATCCGAAGCAAAGTGGACTGACAGACATGAATTAGTAAAAAACTGGAAAAAAGGTACAATTTCCCCTTTTGTGGATCTGTAGTTCTGCTGGTCAGGATTAATATTGTGTTTCTGTTTTTTAATGAAATCCTCTAACCCTTATTTCTCTGCAGGCTCTGCTGTCTTTGATGAAGCTGATACAAAATCCCTGGATGAGGACAATGATAACAGAACTTTAGATAGTCTTGTGTCTAAACCTAATGAAAGCTTGTTTACAACCAAATCTCTGAATAAACCGAACAATGGAAAAATCAATCAGATAATAGGTGATGGGGAGCAGGTAGGATATAGCAAGAACTTGACACGAGAAAACACTGAAAGGGTACAAATTCAGTGTGCATCTTCTAATTTGAGGGATTTGACACCAATTACCAGCATTACTCTGGAAGACAGTATATATCCCTCACTTGATAGTAATGAAAGAATAACAGAGAATTCTCATCAACAGAACCAAAACTCACCCGATGGACAACAGCAACAACATTTGGCGCTGACATTGTTTGATCCATCGCCCACTTCACCAGTTTCTCCATTGTCTTTAAATTCATGTGATTTTGAGCTACAAACCGAACCAGACTACATTCACCCATTCCAAATCCAACATACTGCAGAGAGTTTACAGATGGATTTAATGGAGAATCTTGAACTACTAGACTCAGAAGAGTATTTACAACAGATTGATCAAATGGACCTGGCTGCATGGAAATGGACAGTTTGGGACACCCATAATGAACAGGATATGAACTGCTTTCAAGATAGCCTTCCATTCCTGAACACTTCACATACACATTTTTCCATGGATACACAAGCATCCTGCGATGATAGGGATTGCCAGATTGCCACACTGCTTGAAAGTTCTGTAAAGAGCATGAATGGAGACGATGAATTAAGTCTCAATCTAGCACACTGTGGATCCAGTGGTTACAACAATCATGCAAGTCAAACTACAGCAACAGTGGACAGCTACATAAATCAGACTGAACTGGGTACTGCAGTAAACAAAGAGCATCAGAACTCAACCAGAGGTACTCAGACTGTATGTGAGCTAGCTAACATAAGTAATGTTTTCCAAGACCCTATAGACAAGATTCAACATAAAAACTGGGAGCAACAGCACAGTTACTACAGTCATGCATTAAGCATGGCAAAAAATCCTTATTATTTACTGACAGATAAAGAAAAGTCGGGGTCGGAACCTACTCAAAATCCATACTTTGACCATTTCAATCCTGTAAACTCTCCATCCTCAACAGCACACTGCTTTGATATTCTACAAGCCAATTGCAACAGCAGAATAGACTTTGCAAATATTAGTGGTAATCAGGGTATTCTGAGTTTTGAGGGCGTGGCTCAATCGTTTCCTGCCCCTTATCAAAATCCCTACCCTCATCCAGTTTCTACTCCACCAGTTAATGATGACTGGCTATTCAGCAACATAGTAACAGACGTGGACTTCAACAGTATGGTCAGCTCACATAGACATACCTAATGTACCAATGAAAAATCAATCTTTGCTAATATTTAGCATTCTTGACAAATAGAACTAAAAATTATGAAACAAGAAAAAAAAATATTTATGAAAAAGCAGTAATAATTGTACAAATTCGAAGGTCTGGTTTAACTGCATGTCTCAAAAATGTACTATACATATATTATACACAAAATATCCATACAGATGACAAATTAAAGGAAAATCTGTCACGAAGTAATATGTTGGTCTACCATGAGTCACTAGAACAGTCTTAATTAACTTTGGCATCAATTCAACAAGCTCCTGGAGAAATGAATATCATCCAAAAACTATTCCTCAGTTGGAATTTTGTCTTTTGTTGCTCACCTTATCCCAGTTTCCACAGCGTGAAGCGACTAGGAGTTCAACTCCACCTGGATGGGACTCTAGTCTATCACAGGTTACCTTCCCAGTGTTTTTATTGGTACCCATTTATACTGCTGGGTGGATAGAGGTACACTTGTGGTTAAGACCTTGTCCTGGGGTTTTGGCACGGTGGGGCATGGTCTAATGGGCATTCGAGCCCACAAGCTCTTGATGATGAGCCCAGCACCCTAATCACCACATCACCATTTATACATACCACATATGCCATGCCATATAATTTATATAATTTTCATACTTATCAAACCATGCCATGAGCCCTCACGCCCCATGCTAATTGCTACTGTCATACTGGAAAGTTTTACATCCTAGAATAAAATAGATTAATCATTACTGTCCCCAAAACATCCTAACCATCACTCACTTTTGAATAAAATGTAATGAGTATGTGAGTATATAGTGCAATGATTCACACATCAAAATCAATGATACACGGTATATTAAAATTCACCCGAGTCAGATTTTATTCATATAGCCAAATTAAGAAAAGCAAATAAATAGTTCAAAAGTTCAACAGAGGCACACAATGAAGATATTTGAGATGGTAGCAACTCTGCCCTGAAGAAATTTTAATATTTTGCCTCCCATATAATAAGTATTATATGCTCTTTATTAATTCAACAGCTGAGATTGATACTTTCCTCCTTAACAGTTATAGAAATTGAAAACAAACATTAGTGTGCAATTTACAAAGTTAAATTGAATTGAGTTTCTCAATTTTTTAAAATATTTTTTATTTTACATTACAGCTTCCTATACCAAATACAGAATAATGTTACATGTGGAATCAATATTACATGTAGGATACATATTAAGGATCACTCACACATCAGGGTCAAGAGCACCCTTAAAGTGTCCTTTTCAAGGGTGTAATTTCTTATTCTTATTAAAATAGGCAAAACCAAAAAGGCTGCCTATACATCATTTTAGTTTCATATGATAAAGTGAATATAAATCAAATGGGACAAAAACACACGGCTAAGTTATGACAACATTTATTATGAGGGTAGGTTTATCACGCTAAATCCCATAATACCGATGAGAATATATTGTGAACAGTGCCACATTGCCACTGAAGGTCCTGAACAATATGTAGCGCCGGTAAACATGTTGTACCTGTAGTTCACCAGCCTTTACAGCACCAGTGCATCTAAATTACTGTTATTGCACAGAGAAATAGCTTTAGCAAACAACAAAAAGGCCAACCTTACTACATCTTAATTTTCACAACATACGTCTAATAAATAAAGGTACACGATTCCAGTGGAATGTTTGGTCCTAAACCTAAAACCCTTTTTTCTGAACAAATATGAACATCATTTAAGTACATTTACTGTAAAACTGTGACAGTGTCATAACATTTGTATTCGGATGTTCTGATATTCGTGTAAGGAAAGAAATGTTCAGACGTTTCTAAAGTGGAACATGAAAAAAAAAAGACAAGAGCAGCTTGTTACTTGAGGTGAATATAGTAGATGTCAGACTAATGGAAAGGTCTTGTCACTGCCCAACAGACCTCTTGAAGAAGACAGCAGAAGCTGAGCTTAGAGAGTCTTCTGTGTGGTTTAATGCACTTAACTGATAAAGTTACAAACCATACTGTGACATTAAAGCACATAGAAATAATCAGGAAAAACAATTTATAAGGCTTTGTTTTGTCTTAGGTACCATCTTTTCTCACATTAATATCACTGACTAAAAAAAACATTTTAAACCCTCACTTCTACCCAACAGCTACTAGTGAGTTTATAAAAATGTGATTTAACGTGCAACACCTCATCCTTTGTACAGGCAATAAATTAGGTAAAAATTCTGATAAGCAGTTAGGTCCTGGGAGTTGAAATTCCCACTGAGTTTTACTTTTAACTACATGTACGGTCTACCTAACTATCTAACTACTTGTGTTATTATCCCTTTTTTCACCCATATGCCATCAATTTGGTAAAACATAAAGCTTTACACAACTGAGCATGAAAAAAAATGTCATTATGATTAACAAAGATATTTTTTAATGGCATAGTGCACAGGATGACCTTTTTTTGTATCTTCAATGACAAAACTTTCTTTGCTATCACTCTAGATTAAGCGTTTTGTTTCAAAATGCACATAATTGTACACAGTGTTCGTCGTCAGTATCTCTGTCTGCATTTAATGTTATACTGCAAAGCATATGTAACAAAACATTAAAAACATAAATAAATAGCTTGGAGACTGAGAATAGACACCATGACAAGTATTACATTAAAGCTGACTGAAGTCTGAGTGACATGATATAAGGTGTACTTAAAAAAAAATATATCACATTTAACTGCTGACAGTCTATATAACACCTGAACTGATTCATCAAAGAAAAGCAAGTGAGAATGTAACACTAAATTGAAAAAAAAAAAAATAATAATAAATTTTAAAACAAAACCTTGCTACACAGAAGTGCTGAATATTATGATGATGAAAATCTAACATTATTTCATAATGTTCTTTAGGAAAACAGTTCCTAAAATCCAATTCCTAAAATCTAGTATTCAGAAATTTAATCAGAGTGATTTCATTATTCTTCTTCTTATTTACTGCCTTCGAACATTTATGTTTTATCCCACGTAATTCTGCTTTTTTGGACTTAATCTTCCTGTGTTTGTGCCAAAAATGGCAAAGCTAGCATACCTAGCTCAAAAAGGTTGTTGAAATTTCACAGTAAACTACTTTCCCTCTTTTACTTCTTGCTGATATGAAAACACCTGACTTACATGAATAAAATCAGCCTTATCAAGTCACGCTAATAAAAAAAGTTGATTTCTCTATCATAACAATTTGAAATTGATACCAACACATACTAACATTTCAATTCCCAATTTCTAGAATCAATTTCAGCTTAGAGAGAGAGAAGGAGGGAGAGACTGAAAGTAATACTGCAGTTTAATCTTTCATGCAAGCACAGCCAATGAGAGTTTGTCTTACCACGGTTCTGTATTTGAAGAATGTCTGGTTGCTTTTTAAAATTTTTTTTGATTGCCTTCATAAACATCAGATTGCCCTTAAATACATGGCTTGTGGTTGACTGAAAAGCGCATAGGGTTTATGCAACTATCATAACTCACGCATCTCATACTAACCTTAACTGAGACCTCTGAATTGTGAGAGTGCATGAGAAGTTGTGTAGCCACATTAAGCCTGATATACAATGCACTGATATGTAGCATCACTGATATACTTTAGTTCTACTTTTCCTTCAGAAAAAAATTGCTGGATTTCCACTTATTCAATGTCATGATTTTAGTATTACTAGTTTTATTTCCTCTGTGCATCTTCAGTATAATAATTTCCACCTTGACTGCAGAGGTAAAGTCAATACATTTTATAGATTAGTCTGTTCGTCTCTTCGTTCTAGCGTTTGCCTGTCTGCCCATCATTCCCCCCTCTGTTCACTTGCATCTGTGAGGCTGTATGGGGGAGGTGGACCCAGGGCATTGTCGGAGGGCACAGGGGTTCCTGGAAGGCCACTAGAGGGCGTAGGTGAGGCGGGAGGCTCTTCAGAGTCAGAATTCTCCTGAGAGAGGTCATCCACCAGAGCTCTCCGACCTCCACGCACAGAGAGAGGGAGCGGAGCACGTCTGAGAGAGACAAGAAGAGATATTAAGTTGAGAACAATTATGCAAAACGAGAAAATGTGCTCTGATTAACGCTCTAATAGAATTTATAATCTATATCTCTAGTAAGAGCCAGGAAAGAAATTACAACCATTGTTTTATGTGGTTACTGCAGGAAATCAGAGTTTACACTTCATCCAGTAAAAAGATGGTCTCTGAGTCTACAAGGGACTCTAATAATTAGATTTCGTTCCAGAATGGCACCAGTGAACAGAACAAAGCCTCACAGAAGGTAATCTACTGCAGCTTAACAAAAATAATGACTAAAGGAAAAGTAAAAAAAGTCACCACCTTCACCACCAAAGTTCACACAATGGTGCAGGTGAAAAAAAAAAACAGAAAAAGAAAAATATATCTAAAGACACGGTGACTAAAAATCAAGCTTTCTATATACATTTTATTTGAAAAATCAGATTACAGCTGACTTGATTATTAATCTGCATGAAGTGCAGTGGATGTTGTGAGCAAAGGTAAATTTCAACGAAAGGAAAAATCACCAGACTCACTAAACAGGCACACGCCTGGACAGACACATACACACACAGTAAAAACCTACTTGGCGCCTTTGGGTTGTTCTGTGTTGCTGAATGGGTGTAGGAGTCAAATAGACACATACAAAAAAGGACACACACATACACATGCATACATGTGTTAGATATGAATGAAAATATACACCACACAAACACAAATATATACATATTAAAACATGAAAATTAAGTAACACACATAAAAAACCACAAATATTATGCGTTTTTGATGCAGCGTAAAGCAGCATCACATGTATACACACGTTCGCATTCCCATCCCTTTCTGTATTACAGAGCTGCTGCACAGGTATTACCTGAGTTGGGAGCGCAGGGTGTTGAGTTCCCGTGTCATGCTCTGCATGCTGTCTCCCATTTCCTCTAACTCTCGCTGCAGTTTTCTGCGCTGGGCATTTGTGCGCGAATTCTCTTCCTCCACTTCCTCCAGTTGTCTTTTCAGCTGCCGCAGGCGCCCCACTGACTTGTCCAGCTGCACACAGAGACAACACTAACTGAAATACAGGCCTAGACTTTATCTTTTTTAATAAGGAAGGAACAACCTAAAATATTAGAACATTCCTCTGACAACAGAAAACAGAAAGTACATAGCACCCCATGCTGGGCCTGCTTTAATATGACACTTCATATCGTATCTTACAATGTAAAAGAATCTTGAAAAACCGGATTCAGAAATGGATCCAGATCACCAGTAAAATCAAAATACAGTGTCATTCTTAATAGACTGCCATAATCGACCCCTCCAAAAATAAAAAAAATCTAAATCATTTTCATAATCATTCATAACTCTTTGTGTAAAGTTGCATACAAACAAACAGACAGACAAAAAAAACAACCGAACCAAAAAACATAACCTGCTTGGTGGAGGTAACTTAAAAGAAACGTGTTCTTGTCCCATTGATTGGTTCTGGGGGATTTAACAAGTTTGAGGACAACATATGATAAATATTGTACTTGTAAGAGCTTTTAAACCAGATAAAACAAGACTTAAAATTGGATGCAGTGAACAATGGGAATGTACCTGCTCTCTGTACTGGTCTGCATGTCTTCTCTCATCCTCAACTTGCATAACAACTTCCTTTAGTTTCTTCTCTGTTTTCCTCACCAGCTTGTTGGCCATCGCACGCTCCCTGACAGACAAAAGACACTCAGTACAGCACCGCAGTGTTCTACATAGCATCACACTGAACAAATATCCTCTGGTTTTTAGTCTTGCTTTGTCCTCATGATCCCTTAAAAGCACATTTTACAGTATCTTCAGCATTTCAGAGCAGATGAATATGAGAGCTGTGGCTTAAGAATGCACAAAAAAATAACAAGAAATAAATTCTATATAAATAAAAAATAATATTTACAACAATATATATTAAATAATTACATCATTACAAATTACATAATAGTGACCTAATTACCTCATCAGCTAATCATCATTGCATCAATCATTGCAAATCATCTGAATACACCCCTCTTAAAACTACCAGAGAACTGAATCAGGAGCAATTTATCAGTGTTTTCAATGTTTTAAAGATCCATGTGAATTCTCATATAAAGAAGTACACATAAACTCTTTTTCATGAGCTATTCGGTACGCACTGTCTTTCCTGTTCCAGCTCTTCCTCCATGCTCTCAATTTTCGACTCCAGAGCAGCAACATTAATGCGATGTTTGCCCCTCACAGCTCCTTCCAGCTCTGTCAGCCTGGTCTTTAACTCCTTATTCTGCCTCTCAAGACTCTCTCGTGCCCCCTCACTCTTCTGCATCAGAGTCCTCTCCCCTGCCAGCTGCACTGTCAGTGTCTCCACCTGATAGAGTGAGACTTGTATTAGAATAACATCTAAAAGTCTACACACACACACACACACACACACACACACACACACACACACACACACACACTTTATACTTTTTTCTGACATGACTACTAGTGAGCGTTTTATTATTTACCTATTTGTTTTATCAGGATTAATCTCATGCATTTGTGTTAATCAGGGTTACAAAAATAAGTAAAATTTGCTTATAAAACATTTAAATTCTCAAGTGTAACTAGTCAGAATGTGTTGCTTTATTTTTTTTTTTACATAGCTAATTTAATATTTGATTCTGATTGGTCAATCACAGCATCGAACCGTTGGTTATTTCTTTACAATATGCTGCTTTTATGTATAACAGACCATTGTTATGTAATGCCTCATTATCTTTAAAGGGAAATAGAAGGAAAACTTTGCAAACTATCCTGTTACACTAAAAATATGTATATTTTCTCCATCATGTGTTGTTCACTTATACATACAATACGTAGTTGCAATCAGCTAACATGTGCTCAGTTTGCAGTTAGTTTCATGGTTCCAATAAGGCAAGATTGCAACAAAAATAACAGTATACCAATATAACACTAACAAATCAGACATGAAGTACTGAACGTATGAATAAAACAAGGCTTGGCACATCTGCACATAATACCACATTACATTTACATACATTAGGCAGGCGTGTACTTGTCGACATGAATGCATGGTATATATATCCCAGAACATTAAATACACAATACGTCTGCGTTAACTGTTTATTTTGTCAATCCTGCCCCACTTTTCACAGTACAATGGTGCCCCCCTGTGTAAGGATTTATTACTTTTTTTTCCCCATGAAGGTTGTAATAATGCACTATATATTCATTCATTCATTTTCTGAACCACTTATTCCTAATTAGGGTCGCGGGAAGGCAGGCGCCCATCTCAGCCGACTCTGGGCGAGGGCGGAGTACACCCTGGACAGCTCGCCGGGCCATCACAGGGCCAACACATACACAACCATTTGTACTCACACTCACACCTAGGGGTGATTTGAAACAGCCAATTAGTCTACTGTGCATGTTTTTGGACTGTGGGAGGAAACGTGAGTACCCGGAGGAAACCCACGCAAGCACAGGGAGAACATGCAAACTCCACACAGAAACGCCCGAGCTGGGAATCGA
>JBCNYG010000001.1:24739338-24752576 GCA_039654305.1 Porochilus rendahli
GAAACGCCCGAGCTGGGAATCGAACCCAGGACCTTCTTGCTGTGAGGCGGACGTGCTAACCACTACGCCAACGTGCTACCCCCTGCACTATATATGCAAGATTTTATTAAGTTTGGGTTTAATTCCTATTAAAAAAAGGAGGCTAGTGCCCATTTCAGCCGACTCTGGGCAAGGCGTGTTACACACACAGGGCAACACACACAACCATTCACACACACACTCACACATAGGGGTGATTTGGAACAGCCAGCTAGAATACTGTGCATGTTTTTGGACTGTGGGAGCAAACCGTAGTACCCTGAGGAAACCCATGCAAGCACGGGGATAACATCCACACAGAAACGCCTGAGCCCAAGAAATAGAACCTAGGTCTTCTGTGAGGCGGATGTGCTAACCACTACACCACCGCCTACACCACTACACCACCGTGCCGCCTGTAAATCGCTGGTTTATTATTATCATAAGCAATGATATGTTGACATCTGTCAGAAGATAATTTTGTAAAGAATGTCTACGTTTTTTTAATTTCTAACATCAAGAAGGAGAAAAACAAGTGGCTGATTTAGAGAACACTGTTGTTGATTTGATTATTTTTCTATTTTTCTGTTGTTTTCATTCATTTCTTATGTAAGATTTTAGTACAACATTCACTTTACTGTAAAGTTATGGTAAAAATTATGGTTTATTTTCATATTTGTTCTGTTTATATGTTTATTTAAATTTGAAAAATCAACAAATTCTGTGTATCAGCAAAGGCTATTGTTATGCGTGCTGGATGTTTTATGACCACTACTACTGTTTATTAGAACTAATAACAGATATTTAAATTGGACACAATTTGGATTTCGGTGGTGTGTACCTGCAGTGTGGTCTTCCTGTGTCTCTCAGATATAAGCTCAGCATTGCCCTGCTCCTCCTCCAAAGCTTCTTCCAGCTGATTGATCTTCATCTCCAGACGTCTTTTTTCATCACACAGAGCAGTCCTGTGCAAAAACAAGGAAAAACGATATTACACATGTACAGAAACTACAATCTAATTATACACTTGACACGAGTGATACAATACTTACTTCCCACTGGTGGTGTTGAGAACCTCTTCAGACAGCTCGTCTCGTTCCTGCTGAGCCTGTCTTCTCAACCTCTCAGACACTGTCAGCTCCTAAAGGACACGAAGGACACCGCATGGTTATGATAAAAAAAATGCCCTTCAGCTTTTTATTCATGTGGCACAGGTTCATATATAAACACACAAACTACTAATTGCTCATTTATGCTTAACATTAAATAAATACAAAATTATGGAGAGGCCACTGTTTCTGTACTCTGTGGTTATTTTGTTTATAATTATGCAGGTTTTCTAAAAGTACAGGTGAATTGAAGCAGGGCAGACAACAATCATGGGGAAGGTGTAGCCAATATTCCAAGCACAGTATGACAAAAAAACATTGAGTATTAAAACATAAAACATTGACATAAAGTTACTTTGCTATGATGTCTGCCACAGTCACTATTATGTTTGCTGTTGTCACAAGCTTTTGATTTTGAGATGCCCTCCACTTGTTAGCAGGAATATCTGCAAGGGTGTGATTAAATGCCTGTCGTAGCTGAAGAGGAGTCAGGTAGAACCAGCAGGTAACATCTCAACATCAGCTTCAAATACTTCTAAAAATATATGTGTGTTTTCAGGAGAGCTCTAAAGAGCTGCCACCACAAAGTGTGTGTGTGTGTGTGTGTGTGTGTATGTGTGAGAGAGACTGATTTTTTTGTGTGTATGTGTGAGAGTTTAGTCCCAAAGAGACACTACAGGAAAATAAACAAGCTGAAAGGAACAAAGTGAAAATTCTAAGTGAATAAACCGAGTGACCTGTCGCCTGCCTCAATGGCTTCAGTATCCTGAACCTTGTGAAGTGTCACAGATCTGTAGCTCAACATCCATGCTAAGGTAAACGATATGTAAAAGTATGAGGCAGATGCATGTTCTGAAATAGATTCATTCATTTTTGTATGTAGAGGGACTGTAAATGAGGCGTAAGATTTTATTGCACCTCTGTCAGCTGCAGCAGCTCCGCCTCCAGAGTCTGCAGACGCTTCTCGCTGTCTTTTGACTGGACAATGATTTCATCTCGAGCTATCTTGGTCTCATCCAATTCCCGCAACAACTCCTTCATCTGAGTCTAAGCGCACAAACAGAACACATCGTAAACACAAACAACCTGCATGCAGAACTACCTTTATCTGAATCCGAATATTTAGCATAAAAAAGTTATTGTTTAAGGTGACCTGGGTGAAATATCAACCTACAAAAAATATGTATATTTCAAGTTACCAACGTTCTGTATTACCTGGAGTCGTTTTATCTGCCGGAGGGCCTCCTCTCTGCCCCGAGTGGCTGCCTCCACATGTGCCTCAGCCTCCTGGAGCTCTGCCTCCATCTGCTTCTTGATGGACAGCGCTTGAGCTCTCTGACTCCTCTCTTCTTCTAAGAGTGTTTCTAATTCACGCACCTACAAGGGAACAGAGTAAATAACAGAAACATTTCAGAAATCACGCTGAGGTACTTGATGTATAATCTGACCAAGCTGTGTGACAGTTTAAACTTTATTATCATGTTACAGTATGTACTTTCAGAAATAGAGTCAGCTTATTAATCACATGAACCCATAAATATAATTGTCATCCAGAAGGGCATCACTGAGATTTAAGCACTTGAGCAGCAGAAACAGCAACAGAACAAAACCAGCCTTTCATAAGTCGAAGTGGATTTACACTAAAACACACATGGCTGGAGAATGTTCATCTTCCTTATTCTTCCCAGTCAGTGTCTCATCAGGAGAAGGATAAAAGCAACATGTTTAAATTCTTCTAGCCAACCCTTCCTTCTAACCAAACTAATTCCAAACCTTTTGCAGGTCTTCCCATTATTATCTGGGGATGAAAGCCACTGACCATATCATTCCCAGTTCCCTCCCTCTATACTTGATGTGTGCCATATCCAGATGTTTAAGTCTGTGTTCATGTGTGTCTTTGGCCAGTACTGCATAAGATCAGGTTTTGCAGAAGGATAGGGTACCTGTTTGTTAAGAGCCCGTCTTTTCTCCTCTCCTTTCTCTTCTTTGGCACTGATCTCACGTTCAAACTGGGCTCGGAGCGCCTGCAGTGTGACCTCTAACCTGAGGCGCGAGTTCTCTGCCTCAGCCAGCTCCTCTTCCAGCTCCTGGGTCTGCTCTCTGAGTGACTGTGCCTCCACTTCTAAAGCATGCCGAGAACGCTCGAGTTCATGCACCTGACACACAGAAAGACCAGAGATAATCAGGAGCAACAGATTTGTTTTCATTTATAGTGTCATGTGGAGAGGGGGTTAAAAAGTAATTTAATCCTCCTATATAAATCTTTTTAACAACTTTTTGTAAATTGACATTGCAGCGTTTGAGGGTGTATTTCTTTAACTGTTTTGTGTATGTGTGTTTACCGCTGGCTGTGCAACAAACTGCCCCTCGGGGGATCATAAAGAGAACTTGAGCCTGAATGTAACTAAACTGAGACTTTGTTTGTAATACCATTTGTGCTTTGTTCCATGGGTGAGTGTTGTACGTGTAAGTGTAAGCCATACATTTTTGCCCACATCATCCTGGGCATTGACAAGCTGCTCCATGTCAAGGCGAAGCTGCTTATTGGTTCTCTCAAGCTCGTCACGCTGCTCCGACGCTTCCTGTAAAGCCCGAGACAAAGCCAGGAAGCGTGTCTCTTTTTCCCGGCTCTCGGCCTCTGCTCGGTCTCGCTCTTCAGCCAGTCGTGCGCTCACTGCCTTCTCCTCCGCTAGACACTACAGAATTCACAGATCAAATGTGCAATGAAGCAGAGCCTGATGGTTAGCAACATTATTAACGGCAGCTATTGTTTATCTATTGTGATCGCCGATCTATCCACCCATCAATTCACCCATCATGACTCTCTAACCTGATCAAATTTCTTCTGTCTCTTTTCCAGAGCTGTACAGTTCTGTCTCTCTCTTTGCAAAGCAATAGTCATGTCTTCTATTTCCTCTCTCAAGCGCTCCTTCTGGCGTTCCACTCGCTCCCTCTCCTCTTCTTTGGCTCTCTCTCTTTGCATGGCACTATCTAGCTCCCTTTGTAGTTTTCTCCTGCTCTCCTCTCCTGCTTCCACTGCTGCATTCACTTCTTCCGACTGCCTCTTGAGATCAGCAAGCTGAAAGGAAACAATAATAATAATAATAATAATAATATTAATAATAATAATAAAAATAGTCCATATATGAAACCAATAAATTAAGGAAACACAAATGAAGGCTGTAAAGCAAGTGTGTATGTACGTGTAGATGTAAATATGCACCTGTTGGGTATAAGTTTGAATCTGGCGTGTGAGCTCTCTGGTTTTTCCTTCCTCCTCCTCTACCCTCTCGGTCAAAACTGCTTTCTCGTCTTCCAGAGCTCGCACACGGGATCCAAGTGCCAGCTTCTGACGCGTTTCATCCTGCAGCAGCTCCTGCACCACACGCACACACACACACACACACATTTATTTAACACAAACGTATTGCAATCGAATTATATTTTCTGGTATAATTATAGGTAACCACATACTGGCGATTGTCAGCAACAGGTGTAACTCTTTAAGTGAACTCCCAAGCTCCTCACTGTCCATATTTAGAGTGAGAGTTAGACAGCACTTGAATGACATGCGGAAACACATACCTGTGCATCATGTAGTTGACTCTCCAGACCGCTGACCTCTTTGCTCAAACGATGGGATTTGGTGTCAGATGCAGACAGAGAGCTGGACAGAGAGTCTATCTCCAACTAAAATACATGGATAAACAAAATAGATGAACTGACATACCATATCATACAAATATCATACAAATCCCAAGCTTTAAAAGAAAGCCAGAGTGGAACGCCATGTATAAAGTATATTTTGTAAAATTACTGTAATAATTTCCTCTAAACAGATGTTCTTATGAAATGTATAACAATACACAGATATATTTTAATATAATGCTCATGACTCTACACATTTTTATACCTGAAGTTTGTGGAGCCGGTCCTCCCGCTCCTCCCTCTCTCTCTCTGCCTGGGCCAGACGAGCGGTGAGCTCTTGTAGTTGGCCCTCAGCTCTCTTCCGTGCTCTCTCACTCTCCATCTTCCCCCCCTGCAGAGTCTTTAGTTCGGCTGTCAGGTTCCTGCGCTCTTCCTCTAGAACCACCTTCGCCTTCTCCAGAGACTGACGTGACTGATGACACAGCACAGTTACAGCACCACTCATACATATAGAATATGCATAAAAGTAAACTACTGTACCTTAATAACGCTGTTACGACACTTACAGGTCTACAGAATTCAGAAGCACACACTCACTCGCTTAGCATTGTCCAGCTGCTCCTGCAGGGAGTCGATAGCCACACTGTGTTTGACTCGCATCTCTGAGAGCTGGGTTTCATGACGCCGTGTGTCCTCTTCAACCAGTCTCTGGAGTTCCCCCAACTCAGCCTCACGCCGAGACCTGCACAATCAAAACAAGTAAACAGGTATACTATGTGTGGCTTAATTTGTTTATCTATTCATATAGACATTTTTTACTAAAGTGTTTTAATGGTTATTGTAACAGGTTACATTTGAAATCTGCAAGTGCAAATTTCGGCGGCATAATGGCGTATTGGTTAGCACTCCTGCCTCAAGGCAAAAGGGTCCTGAGTCTGAGCCTTGTGGCCAGCAAGGGCTTTTCTGTGTGAATTTACATGATCAGCCTGTGCGTGAGAGAGTTTTCTCTGGGTGCACCAGTTTCTTCCCACAGTCCAAAGACATATACCTTAGGTGAACAGGCTGTTCCTAACTGCCCCTCGGTGTGAGTGTGAATGGTTGTGTCTGTGTGCTGGCCCTGTGATGGACTGGCAAGCCGTTCACGATGTACCCCGCCCTCGCCCAGAGTCAGCTGGGATGGGCTCCATTCTCCCAATGACCCTACGCGGCATTCACACAATGCAGTGAAGTGATGATGGTCAAGTGACCATGCAAGTCAGTGGTCGCAGTGAAATAAGAACTGAGAAGAAAACTTTTCTCAAGTATTGAGATGTGGGTGGGACACAGAATTGAAATGA
This sequence comes from Porochilus rendahli, assembly GCA_039654305.1. Classification (NCBI taxonomy): domain Eukaryota; kingdom Metazoa; phylum Chordata; class Actinopteri; order Siluriformes; family Plotosidae; genus Porochilus; species Porochilus rendahli. Next base: position 24,745,451 of record JBCNYG010000001.1, read on the forward strand.
GTTGAACTTTCATGTAAGCGATTTGAGCGATTACAAATCAAAGATACCATTGACTGACAGATGACACTAAACACTAAGTTCCACCATGTAAATTAGGTGATTTTGCACTTGTTGCACGTCACTTCCTGCGTAAATCCGGTCTAATAAAGTATAAAGTGATTCAGAAATCGCTAACTTCTCAATGTCCACTTTAAAGAATAAAATCCTCCATGAAAGATTAGATGAGATTTTTTAATTACATGTTATCTAATAACAGCTCTTTCTAACCCAAAATATTTCCCCACAATTATGCCGCACTGTGTGAGGTACTGTTAAGCCTCATTTTGTATTTTGTTAAGATTGTGAAATTAATTTAGTATTTATTCGCATGTGTAATTGGTTGCTTCCAGTGGATGTTTCAGTATAACTGAAAAAACATTAAAAATTATGGTTATGAAACATATTTTAAAAAAAAATAAAAAGGACACAATCATTAACCCCTTTGTAAGTTAAATACAGATGAAACAGATTTGTTGTTTATGTTATGTTGTGTGTTTGGTTGTCTGCACAATTATGTAAAACATTTTGTGTGGAATTTCATGTAGTGGAGCTTTGGGCAAGGAATACTCCATTAGATTTTGGAGACGATCCAGTCCAAAGATGTGAACTCGTGTTCTAGTTTTTAATATCTCTAACTTATAAATATAAATAGACTACACATTTGGGAATTTTTTGCTTCACAAAATGTATTACATATTACACACACACACACACACACACACACACACACACACAGACACACACACACAGACACACCTGAGCTCTTGCTGGGCAGCAGTGGTGTCTAGCGTGTCCTCTAGTTCCGTTCTTAGAGCCTCTAATTCCTCACTAAGGTCCCTCCTCTGCTTCTCAGCCCTCTCTCTCATCCCTCGTTCATTCTCTACCTCCTCCTTTAGCTCAGATACTTGAGACATAGCCTCCCTCAGAGCCCGCTGTGCCTCTGCACGTCGGGCACCCTCCTCCTCCAACCTAAAGCACCCAGAAACAAACAAAGAAAATTAAATGATGAAGCCAGCAGCCTTAGTGTAAGATGTGTGTATAGGTATGTGCATGTGTGTGTATACCGTGTCTGTAGTGTGGTTATCTCTTTCTCCCTATTAGACAGGCTGCCTCTGAGCTCTGTAACAATCAGACCCATTTCAGAGAGCTGCTCTTGGGCCTCAGCTGCCTCACCCTCCATGCGCCTCCTCCATTTCTCCTGCTCAAGACGGCTCTGCTCTTCCCTCTTCAGGCGTTCTGAGGAAGAAGGCATATGAGTAGGCAAAATAAAAAAATGTAATTACTAATAAGGATGCTGTGTTCATGGTGACAAGGCTGCATGTTGTTACCTTCCAGGTCAGCAATAACCGCTTCCTGTTTGTTCTTCAGCTTGTTGAGACTCTTCACTTTCTCCTCTTCCTCAGTCAGCTGGTCAGCCACCTCATTCAGCCTTTCCTCCAACTGTTTTTTCTCCTGAAAAAAGATAGATTAAGTTAAAGAAGAGGAAGAGCAAGCAGAGAGAAAGCCATCACTACACAACCTATTAATATCACTCACTCACTTCCAATTCCATACTAATGATGGACTTGGCCACCTTTGGCTTCTGTTTCAATGTATGTTCTTACGTGAGAGAGTTGCGTGCCCACCGGATAACCTGACCTGTGGGACAAGCATCCATTCACACTCACATTCACACCTAGGGGCAATCTTGAATATCCAATTAAATTATTGTGCATGTCTTTGGACTGTAGGAGGAAACTGGAGTACCTGGAGGAAACCCACGCAATTATGGGAAGAACATGCACATTCCACAAAGAAAATGCCCTCCTGGGATTCAAACCTAGGATCTTCATTTAATGAGGCAAGGGTACAAACCACTATGCCACCGTAGAACCCTTGCCTAAAAATACAGCAAATTTAAGAAGCTTTAGCTCAGGGATGGTCATCAACTCATTTTTGATTTGAAGAGTTCCCTGACAAAGTGGATATTTGATGTTTGCAGCTTGACTACAGCTTGAACTGTTATGCACAGAAATATTTAAATTAAAGTTGAAAATTAGGGGTCTATTTTGTGTTGGAAATAAATGAGTAATACGAGATAATATGAGAGGGGAATGAGAGTAGTTTTTATATCTTGCACTAGTCGCTATTAACTCAAAGCTCAACTACTGATTTGGTAAATTTGGCACACCACTGCAGGGTGTACTTACATTTTGCTTTACCACACAATAGCAGACTGTTTATTTACTGCTTTTTTTATTTTTTTATTTTTAAATAGGGAACACTGCTTAGACCAAGCAGTTATCTTCTTTGTCTCAGCATGCAATAATTTTTTTCTTTTGTTTATATTCAGGGCACACTAAATAAAAAAATCTTAGTAATAAATATGATTTTTATTTTTATTTAAGACCTTGCTCAGTCTGTCCCTCTGCTCTCCTGCAGTCATGGTCTCATTCTCCAGACTTTTCACTTTGGTTTCCAGGGAAACTTTCTCTAGCAGGAGCCGCTGCCTCGCCCCCTCCTCCTCTTCCAACTGTTCTTCTAAATCCTAAGAAGGGAAAAGAGGTGTTTAGGAATAAATAATAAACAGCATAGCCATCACACTGATAGAAAACAACAACACACCTGTACATGTTGCTGCATTCGTTTTTTCTCAGTGGCCAGCTGTGCACCCCTCTCCTCCTCTTCTTCCAATCGGCCCTCAAGTTCCCCCAGAATGTCCTCTAACTCCTGCTTACGGCTGGCCAGCCGTGCTCTCATCTCCTCAGCCTCGGCAAATAACTCTGCCTCTGCCTGAAGCTGGTCTGTGAGGACTGCCTTCTCTTCTAACAGCTGACAGGTAAGAGACAGATAGAATAAAGCACAAAGATGCTATAAGGGCCCATGTCCACCAAATGCATTTTAGCCTGGGCAGTGTCTATTATATTTACAAAGTTCAGGCTTAATGTCCTTGCTGCAAAAAACACCCTCAGTGTACAGCTGCTTTCAGATGATGAACAGAAAGATGATACAGGCCCTAACTGTATGATATAACTGTCTGAACTGATATTGCATGTTGTCAGTAACTGGTGGACCATAGTGTGGATGTAGGCCCAACAAAGTATTCCAGCTGATGAGAATTAGAATGTGAAAACTGCTCTAGCAGATTCAATAACCATATGGAAAAAACTGTCCGTAGTCACATCAAGATTATAATTTACAAATGCACTAAGACAGACACTCAGTATACCTTGAAATGCTTGTGGCAAGAGATAAGAAAGCTGCTCATGAAACAGGATGTAATAAATAGCAACAACACCTACTCACCTGCACAAATAGGGCAAGAGTAAAGTACACAAAAACTACAATACACTAAACCATAAGTAGTTGAGTATGTATTTATTATTTGTATGTATTATATGTATATGTATATATTCTCCCTTAACCAAATACAGAACAGATGTCTTTTGAGTGTTTGTGGCACTAATCAGAAGTAGTAACGTGAAACTCCATTATGATAAAAAATATGCCAAATTATCTTACTTGAACCTAAATTAATTACAAATGCTCAATCATTGATATATCTTTATCACCATTAAGTTTTTTAGTTGTTTATTTGAACCTTTGTAAGCAAGGATTGTAACTGTACCCTTATACATTTGAATTAATCTATAGATGATTCAGAGAGTTCAATACAGGTGTAATGATGAATGGTAAATCTATTGGCCTCATCAGGTTTTTGGTTTCCGTAGTGTGAAGCAACAAGAAGTCTAGGAGGAATGGGACGCTAGTCCATCGCAGGTTACATTTCCTTTTTCTGTTTACTTAACAGGGATTCGAACCCACAACCTCTCATTGATGTGCCCAGCACCCTCACCACTACACCACAGGCCCCACTGTAATGATGAATACAGGTGTGTAACTGAACCATGAATGCAGCCTTGATTATTCTAATTTAAGTCATCACTGAAGCAACTGGGACAGACACAGAGGTGAAAAGAGGGAGGAGTGAAGAAGACAAGGCTCGGTGTACCTGTTGATGTTTCCTCTCCAGTTCTACATAGTCATGCTCCACTTTGCTCAGGTTATCTTTGGCTTTCTGAAGCTGGGCCTCTCGAGCCTGAATTTCTTCATCCTGACGAGTCACCTGCAGCAGAGGCTTCACCTGGGAACAGAAATAAAAAGTAAAAGGCCTAAGGAACTTATTCTTAACAGTGGTGGAAATTAATCACATGATCTGGATAATTAACTCTACCACAAAACTAGTTTTGGTGAGAGTAATGTAATTAATTATCAATTACTGACTATCTCTGTGCAAGGATTTTCACCAAACCGTATCTGAGTCACAGACATGATTTCATTTTTGGAACGTCAAGGTCGGAGAAGAAGTAATGAAGAGATGTAAGTCAGACCAATGTCACAAAGTTCATTTCCCATGTTAAAGCTAAAATTGCTTCTACCTGAGAAGCAAAGTGATATAGACTCATAGATGCAATGATACACAGATAGAAACCCATGTACCCCTTTTCAAACAGGATGATACCTTTTAACCTTGAGTAACCTCAAAAGGACTTTGAGCACTAATAACTTTGAATTTTGATATGAGTACTAAAAGACATGCCATTACTGAGGAACACGAACACGAAAGCACGTATGCACTTTTAAATGAGACAATTAGCTTTGAGCTTGAGTGACCTTCAATGGTTAAACCTGGTCATTGTGTAAATCCACAAAATCCATTTTTTTGTGTTTTTTGTATTTTTTTTTGTGTGTGTGTGCTAATTTCATCACATCCCTGTAGTACAGAACACATTGCAAGACAAGCACATGGGTAACTAAAACCAGTACCCATAGAAGGCCTATGATGATAATGTAGCAAATATTACCCATGCTGCATTGTCCCTTGCACTCTATTGGTGCCCCTCTATTTAGTGTTTGAAAAAAACAAATATTATCCTTTTTTTTTCCTCTGCCATACAAATACATGTGATCCATTGCAGAATGAGACGGTGAACACCAAACACTAAACTGGTGCAACTGTTCTGTTTATTACCTTGGTGAAGAGTCTCCACCACTGCCAGTTGCGTAGTTTCAGGTAGGCAGCACAGTTTCTCTGCATCACCCGCAGTGCACTTAGCTGCTGTTGCTTCTTCTGAAAAGCTCTAACACAAAAATAAAGCATTTAATATAACATGCCAAATAAAATATTCCAAATAAAACCCTTATTAATACATTTGTGATGCATTGTTGTAAATACTTCCAAAGGAGTTGAACACTTTTACAGACACACCTTCTAGCAAGGTATCCACGTGCAGCACTTTGGAATCGGATGATGGTGTCAGTGATCTTCAGATCTCTCTCTTCCTCCAGATGTGCCAGCACTCCAGCTCGGAAAAATACTTTACTTTGCCCCACCCGGAACAAATTTCCATCCAGCTCCAGAGCTCTGATCTGAAAACAGTTACACAACACTACCTGTCTTAATAACAACTGTACAGCACAGCAGCACAACTCACATAAACAGCTGTATTTGAGTCACAGTGAAATGAAAGTCTTCATAATACATTATATGTCAAACACTGAATTTGCCTATAATCTACCCACACAATAAAGTGTACATACAATCACATAATCACTGAAGCAAAGTTCACATAAACCACAAAACTTGCATTCCTCTCTACTGAAAAGACACTAGATGTGTTAATACTAGCGCTCACCATAAGCTCAGAAGCCTGCTTTCCATCCATGAATGTACGAGGTATGGCATTAGGAGTCAGAATCTCATACCTAACAGCCAGCAGCAAAGACAACATGCATGTAATAAACAAGCTTTTCCGAGAGCATTATAATTGAAACAATTTGTCAAATCTCATATAAGGAGAAAGAACAAGAACAGAACAGAACAGAGTCTGAAGAGAATACAGGTGGCCTATGCTTGCACAGTAAAGCAAAGAAACATGCACAGACCTTTGTCTGAACTCCTGGAAGGGGATACGGTTAGGGAAGCCTTGTCTGCAGATTCTGATCCCCTCCAGCACGCCATTACATCTAAGCTGATCCAAGACTAGATGAGGAGTCAACTTCCCTGCCTGAAAGTGGGAAAGAGGCAGGGCTAACATTACAGATGAAATATATATGGAATAAACCATGATGCTTTAGAAAATGAATCACAATGAGGCAGTTTGATGTGGCCTGATGTGGAGATATTATGACCATTTTATTATTAACACATTTCACAGTTCCCTGAGCAGCTACTCTTTTTTCTTTGCAGCTTGTTAGTCAGAAACCATAATCCGATGAAATGGTGCCACAAAACAAAACAAAAAATCTCCTTAAAGAGATATCAATATCAATAACTATAACATATGTATATGTACATATATACATATATTTATTATAAGGTGTAGGTTCTGCAGGGTGCTCACAGGTAAAAATATACAGTGCAAAGGAAACCACAAATGTGACTCATGCATCATGGGTGATTAATGGGGGTGGAGGAATAATAATTATTTGCTGAAAAATGCCACTGGGACTGAGTTGTTTCTATAGAAACTACAATGAAGTAGATATACAGCACATCAATTTAAGATTGTCATTGGAAATACACGCAATCTCTTATATAAATATTAATTACTTAGTGCCAATCAGATTGGAGAATTAAACAGTCTGGAAACCATGTCACATGTTTGTAAAAAGTCACATGTTTGTAAAATAATTACAACATCACATGTTTGCAACTTATGTTAAAATGTGTTTTAAAAATCTCCATCACCCTCTTCTCATGGTTGGGGATGATACAGCGTAAGAAGTTGGGGTTGGTGTTACGCAGTGTGGCCATCAGTTTGGTCAGTGACTCTTTGTACAGTTGTCCAACTGTCCGGAACATTCCCTTCTTCGTCTTCAGCCCAGCTCCTCCAAATGTCACGGGCCCACTGCCCTCTGCCAGACCTCCAGATGCTACTTGATCCAAACCCACAATCCTGTCCACTAAGCACAAGTAACAGCAGGTTAAGTTTGATAAGGAAACAATACAAAATGTTAAAATTAATAATTAGGGATTGTTAGGGCCAGGGTTCCTTGTAATGCAAATATATCAACAAACCTTCCAATATTATATAATATTATAATA
>JBCNYG010000001.1:24777279-24791468 GCA_039654305.1 Porochilus rendahli
AATTTTATTTGTCACATACAAATTATACACAGTACAATATGCAGTGAAATGCTTAGTATGACTGTCCAAGATGTAAAAACACACAAAGTGACTACCTGGATAAATGGGCAAAGGTATATCAAAAATGTATTTTGATGTGAATACCCACAAGGCATATTCATAGAATAACAGATATTGTATTTGCTATTAGTTATGCTGCTATTTTCAGTTGTAATATATAGATTTACGCATTGCCTAAAAGCCGAGCTCCCAATAGATATCTCAGTTAAGGTGTCCAAGGCTGGTGTTATGACAGTATCAACAAGAATAAACTTCAGCCCTGGAAAAATAAATAAATGAGAAATAGTTAACACTTTCTCTTTTTGGTGGCTTTTACTTGCTGTTTTCCACGATCATTTGTATCACCTGATTTGTTAGTTTAATTATTCGTTTAACGGGTTCATGTTCCGTGTTCCTGTTAGTGATTGGTGTTAGTTTGCTCAGTGAAATTTTACTGCCTACATAAAATTAATTTTTATTTAAATTTAAATTACATTTTTTACTACATGTGAGTGTGAGCTGCGGTGTATTCGTCTCTATTTTTTGGGTTTCAGCCAGGGTCACTGCTTAAGCAGAGCAGGCCAGTGCACAAGCTCAGTGATATACACAGACCCAGTTAACTTGTAACTTGTGGATAGTGGCTGTATGCTTGATGTCAGTATTGGAAAGTTAAATTGCATGTCTTTTCTACTGGTTTTCTCATTTGAAGGTGAGTATTAGATTATTTATTCTGATGACATTTAGGGTCACATTTACTAACGCATTGAGCCATCGCAAACCTGGGCGTGCAGTGACAAGATGTGGTGCAATCTCAGAGATTTTTGTGACTTGCCCTGTTGCATATGCATTTCTGGACGTTCCCTTCTTAATCCACAAAATATGAGGAGAAGAATAATTAAATTAAGCTATCCTCTTATTTTGCATTGTGTATAGCCTATATTTATATGCTTTTCTGACTACAGTCAACAAGCTGTGCCTGTCCCATCTGCTTGTTTGTGACCCTGCATGAAATTGTTAGGCTTTTGAATACTTTTAATATAACAAGAATACAATTACAATTACATTCATTTACCAGTCCATTATCTATACTTCTCATCTGTCAGGGCTTTGGGAGAAACTGGAGCAAATCAAAGCTGACTTTAAGCAAGAGATCAGGTCCACCCTAAACAGGTTGCCAGGACTAACATGGAGACAACTAAACATTCATAACCAGTAGAACCAATATACATGTCTTTGAACTGTTAAAGAAAGAAAACCACAGTACCCAGAGGAAGCCCACGCAAGCATGAGTAGAGCATGCAAATGTCACAAGGAAACACCCTTGGTCGAAACAAACTGAATATTCTGTGGCACCGTGCAAGAACCAGACAACCCATTTGACCATTAAAAGTGAGTGCACTATTGTAGACCTTCGGCATCAGAGTACAATATATAAAATTGTTAGAACAGTATTGGTTAAAGATGCCATTTCTCAAGTTTTGTTGATTTTTAAAAATAAACCTGAATTTCAGAAAAACAAAAACTCATCTTGTTTTTTTCTCAAAATTAACATTTTGTGGGTTGTCTGGTTCTTGCACAGTAGCATAGAATTTATCATTGCAAGAGAACATAGCTAACCACTGAGCCATGTTTATTATTATGTTAGAAGAAAGTTTCAAGTTTACTACACTAGAACACAAACAACAGCCGTTCTTGTAGCTAAGGCTTGTAACTGTAAAGCTGTATATCAATAAACATAAATAATAACTAACATGCGCTGACAGCACAAACAAAATGCCGTATTAATTTAATTATTATATTTAAATAATGAGAATAAAATTATAATAATTAATTAAACTATACATATAACATATAAACATATACATATAAATCCACAAACTAAACATCCACTAACAAGTAACCTAGAAAACCTAGAATTGTACAAGTGCTAGGGTCATATGATCATGAGTTGCATTTTAAATTTATGCATCAGAAATGGGGCTAGTGATATCATGAGTATCGAGCAGAAATATAAACTTTTCTACAGAATTAATCAGGGCCAAACAAAGGGTTTCCATTTGCATTTAAATAAGCAAATATTTAATTTTTTGACTGCATAAATATTACAAAGATTATTATACTTTTAGTTGGCAAGAATACCATTAATCCTAACTGACACAGTGAGTAGCTTTTTATTTGTTAAACAACCATGTTGGAAGACGTGGGCATGGAAAGATGTTACTTTTCTTTTTTTTTTAGAACAGTGAAATTATTGGCCTGCATCGATAAAATAAAGCAACTTATCAAATTGCTGAAATGTTTAAGTTAAAAACTGTCCAAAACATCATTAAAACCCAGAAGCTCATTATCATTAAACCCTCATCATCATTAGAACACTGTAATGAACCATCAACTTTGTGGAACAAATGTGGTTAGAAAAACTGACTGATGGTGATTAGAAATCACTTAAATAAAGTCAAAACATAACAATATCTACAGTAGTTAGTTTCAGTAGTACTACTTGTGGCTATGTTTACTAGTGAATGTCAAAGCATTTCAACCTGCACAGTGTAAAGAGGAATGACTGGATTGGGACTAAACTCTTTGTGTAATCATAAGAAACCTTGACAGCATTCAGAATTAAGAATTAAAAGAATTCAGTTAACGAGGGAGCAATGGAAAGGGTGATGTGAAATGACGAGTCTAGATTTACTATATTCCAGAGTGACTGGCATGTCAAGGTGAGAAGTGAAGTGAATGTAGTGATGAACTCATCATGCATATTGGCCACAATAGAGGCCTCTGGAGGGAGTGTAATGATCTGGAGTTGCTACAGTTTGTATGTGGAAACTGGAGCCACACAATCACAACATCGACTCCTTTGAAAGTGTTTGGTGTGCAGAAGAAGACCTTACTTCATGGTTCAATGCTCCTGTTGTCAATACAATACAAGATCTTATTGAGAAATGAATGCAGCTTTGGATAAAAATAAATGTTGTGCACTATAATCAAAGCTAAAGGGAGTACACTGAAATATTAGCTTGTGCAACTTTTTTTTTGGAAAGTCAGTGTAACAGGGGATAGAGAAGCAGACACTGAGAGGATTTGTTAAAAGGGAAGACAGCACTTGTTAAAACTTTACCTCATTCAAGTCTCTACATGAATTTCTTTCTATATGAAAAAATTTAAACCAATAGTGTCTGTTTTAATGGACAGTAAATTGCAAGCTGTGGCTGGGGGTGTCGTGGTTAGGGTGCTGGGCTCATGGTTGGCAGGTTGCGGGTTTGAATCCCTATTTACATATACAAGAATAGGATTATGATAGATTCATGCCATTTACTGACAGGAGTGTCAAGATGTTTTTTTAATCCTTTCCTGTGCAGTGGGAAACTATGTATGCGCCAGGATTAAAATATGTAAGCACCAACACCCAAAATACTAAAAGAAATGATGTTTAAAGCCATAGTCATCCATGCTGACTTGAGCCATCATTCAGAAAGTCAGTTTTAAAATAACCACCCATAAAATCGTTAAAACAGCAGCTATCGGTCTGTGATTTTGAACACAGACAGATTTTAGAAAGGATTTTTGATCAAGGTTAACTTTCAACAAGTGCAATCTCATTTAATTATTAAACTGGAATTAGCTGCAGGAAAACAAACAGGGACAAGAAAGGCAAAATTCTGAGAGCTAAAGAAAACCATGTATGGGTAGAGATTGGTATAAACAGCACCAAAAACTGGCACAAAAGTGCAGCACTTATACATACACACACACACACACACACATATATATATATATATAGTGAGAAATATTGTCATGTTCATGGGTGTAGGATCAGCCCCAAATAGATTTTGTGTTGTTTTATAAAAAAGAAGTAATACTCTCTCTCTCTTTCTCTCACTCTCTCACACCCACACACATTTTCTTCTTCAGTGAAGAACTCCAGTTGTTTTTCTTTAATGTTTTTCTAGTTTTTTGCCCATCAGTACCCTGGTCGAGACATGACTCTGGACCCAACTCTTGCTAGCTGTGGACTGCAGCTGTGGACTGCAGCTGCCTGTTTCTTTAATCACTGCCCTATGTGCTGTACAGTCATGATTCTGTGCTCACTTTGTGGATCCCTGGCGTGGAGTTCTGAAGATTGCTGCCTGGTGACACTGATGCTGTGCAGCAGTGTGGGACATACCTGTGTGTGCATTTCAGAGGGAAAGTGCATAGATCCACCGCTGGTTATATCATGACAGCTCTTGGAGGACTCTGGGTCTGCTATGATTTTTGTAATTCTAAAGAAAGCTTGTGTCTGAAAAAGAAGCTATTCATTTGTTTATTCTTCAGACCGCTTGTCCTGTTTAGGGTCACGGGGAAGAGAGAGCCATTCCTAACTGACTCAGAGCAAAAGGCAGGGTACACACTGAACAGGTCACAAGTCTATTGCAGGGCAATCCAAAATAATCAGTTAGCCAAATTTTCATGTCTAAGGACTGTGGGAGGAAACCAGAGGACCCAGAGGAAACCCATGAAAGCATGGGGAAAACGTGGCTCGAAACAGGGCCTTCTTGCTGTGAGGATAGAGTGCTTACCACTGCACCCCCGTGCCCCCACCCCTGGAGCTATACAATATATTAGTATTGTTGTTTTTTTGTTGTTGGTATACTAAAAATTCTAATATACCTTTCATCTCATTAGTTGGACCCAAAGGTGATCAGACATTATATGTTTCAAATCGAATTTTAAGCATGGAAACACAAATTCAGTTCTAACTCGGGTGTTTGATCAACAACTGAGAAGATTACTTAATGAAATTAATTTTTTATTTTCGATTTTGATAAACTATATCAATCCCACAAGGGAAATTATTGTCTCTGCATTTAACCCATCCAAAGTGAGTAAACACACACATGTAAACAATGAGCACACACACACACACACACACACTCGGAGGAGTGGGCTGCCACACACTGGGGGTACCCGGAGAGCAGTTGGGGGTTAGGTGCCTTGCGCAAGGGCACTTCAGCAATGAGGTGCAGCTCACTCCCCCACCACACATTTTTTCCTGCTGGTTCAGAATTAAACCACTGACCTTTCGGTCCCAAAATCGCTTTTCTAATCATTAGACAACGGCTGCCCCAAAGCATAAAGTGATCATGTGGGATTGTATGAGCAAAAACCATCCAATTATTTTCATCAAATCACACATGGATAGCAATGTACAAAAGCAGAAGAGATTTAGGATAGAAGAAATACTCATAAGTGTGAAGTGTGTGTGTGTGTCTGTGTGTGATGCACTCTGTGCATGATTGTTGATGTAAGTCTGTAAGAGAACACTTGATGGAGTATAACTGATGGTGATGTAAAATGACAAGGCAGATGAAGCAGCAAGAAATAGCAAAGAAATCTTTAGACAGGGCCTCATACGGCAAAGTAGGCCATCTCAGTGTACTTGTCCTTCTTCTACCCATTCAAAGGACATTCTTTATATCAAATTATTGTCAAATCATATTCCATAAACAATATGTATATCAGTCTACAGCACACATCTACAGTAGACAGTCAGGCTACCTTTTACCTGCCATTAAATGTCACTTTATTCTAAATGTTATTCCAATGTGTACTAAATAAAAAAATTAAATGATGCCATATGCTATCTCTATTATTGAAAGTAATCTCTGCTTATTAATAAATCAATGACCTTCAAGGTGCATTAGGTAAGATTTGTGAAGAATAAGTCTCTAAAGATTAAGTGGGTTTAGCAAAATAAGATTTGAATAATTATTATTCACATATAGATTTAGGCAGTTTATTTACTTGTATTTATTTACCTGCAAGTTTGCCTGCCTACCTTATTTGGATAATGTGTTTTTACGGTTATAGCTGGAGGTGTATTGTTGTTGGCTTGGCAAACGGGTGGCGTGACAATAACTTTGTCCCGGCCATCGCTCAGCTCATGCACAGGCCAGCTTTCTGAAATTTTGCATAGGTACTCCCTCTGACCTGAACACGTGGGTTGGGTTGCTAATTTTCATATGTGACCTTTAACCTTGGCACAGTGACCTTGAACATATAAAGTTTGTCCGGGCCACTGCTCAACTCATATGCATGATAGCATCCTAAACTTTTGCATAGGCACTCCCTATGACCTAAACCTATGCTTTGGGTGGCTAATAAAATGTTGATTGTCTGAAACTGTTTGTAGGGGATTGCTATTATCCTCAGCGCACTTGACTTGTCCAAGCTGAAGGGTACAACGTTCTATAGAACGGCAATTTTTTATCCTAGGCTGGTGGTGACTGGTCCGTTCCCGTCCGAGAGGATGAAAAAAATTAAAAAGCAAAAGGACACTAAATAATGTCCGATGCGCAGATGGAATCAGTGATGGGAGAGCTAAGTGAAAGTGAGGACAGTGACAACGAGCCAAAACCCACATTAAATATGAATGTGATAAAGGAATGTACTGATACACTCATTAAGTTTGTGGAAACACAATAGTGTGTATTGAGGGTCGGATAAGTGTTGTAAAAATATGGTAAATGTCCGGGAAAGAGTATTTCTGGACTTTTGAGGTTGCACACAGCTTAAACCCCCCTAATAATCAGGGAAATTAAGGGTGAAGTGTATTCCTTTAAACTGCTTCCAGTCATGCACCCCAAACTCCACCTATAAAACATTTGGTGGTTCAAGTAGAAATATCAACAGTAAGAACTGTTACGACACTTGTCAAGTGCACTTGAACTTGTTTGAAAGTCACAATATCTAAAAAATTACTGACAATACAAATTCCACACCGGCTGGCAGGATTACAAATTGTTTTTATTTATATATTTTTATCTGGGTAATTCACTTTGTTTGTGTTTCTGGTTTGTGACAGTAGCTTAAAGTACTGAATTTCTTTGAGCCTTTTATTAATTTATCTTTTTTTTTTAAACATAATTTTGTACATGATTTTCTTTTTCACAGCAAGAAGGTCCTGGGTTCAAGTCCCAGGCCCAGGGAGGGATTTTCTGTGTGGAGGTGTTTATCTGTATGTTTGGGTACACCAGTTTCTTCCACAATCCAAAGACATGCACATTAATCCAACAAGCTTTTCCAAACTATAGGTGTGAGTGGTTTTGGGTGTGTGTTGCCCTACAATGGACTGGCAAGCTGTTCAGCTTCACCTAGAGTGGGCTGAGATAAGCTAAGTTCACCCACATATTGACCCATAATACACCTTATGTGAAAAATCAAACAACTCCTTTGCTCCTGGCGTTCACAGCATAGCTAGTTGCTATAAATAATTTATATTCTTTTAATTTAAAATAAAAATAAAAAGGTTTGACATGAAGCTTGCCCTATTCAAAATGTTGAATAAAGAGTAATAAATGCAGCTCCATCATGTACACATAGACAGCTATGCATTAATGAAGCCCCTTTACTCCAGTGATGTAAATCACTCACATATAATGATAATAATAAAAATGTAAAGGTGGAGCTCTGCGAGTTATGAAGCAAGTAAAAATTAACGTTCAAAAATGGATTAGTTCTCAAATAAGTGATATTAAAAAAAGAGTAAAATTTACAATTAATTAATATACTACAATGTACAAATAAGCAAATATGGTTGGCTTTAATCTTACATAATGTTAAACATAAGAGAAGTAGGTCAGGTGAGGTTCTTGCACTCTGAACAGAGCTTAGAGCTGTGTCAGCTTAAAGTCATTACCTGTGCCAAGGAAGTTATATTTTACCCTCGGTTTGTGTGTTAGCAGGATTGTTCAAAAGGTTCTGTGCGGATTTTCAATAAATCTTTACTTGGGGTGGGGTATCAGACCAGGAAGACTACTGTTAGATTTCAGGCATGATCTGGATCAATATCATCAATATCCAAGGTTTTTTTTTTTTTTACTATTCCTAATATTCTGATATGCGATGATTTTCAGCATTTTGGTTAATATTGGGGGCAGGGGGTTACTGGGCTATGCAAGTGCTCTTGTTTTGTCCTACTTTAGAGGTACCTTTGTTGAACAAGATTTTGGTTGCCATGGAGTATTTTAAACTAGCCAATTGAGCACAAAAAGTGCAACCCTGTCCTGTCTGCTGTCCCCCCATTTATGCAGCAGTGTGATTCCTGCCACAGTATGCCTTTACTCGCACTTGGAACTCCCATTTTGATAACTGGGTGTAATAATAAGCCTAAAGTGGGTGCTGAGTACAACATCTAGAAAGGCAGAAAACAAAGGGAATTTTACTGTCAATTAGCAATATTTTTCCTTAACCCTTAAAGATCCATTAGAATTTAAATGGAATTGAATTTAAATGTATGAACTTGTGAAGGAAGAACAGCTAAAATACACAATCCCCACATGTTTCTGAACATGCACATCCCCTAGCCGATTGAGTTCCCTGTTGTTGTCCTGCACACTTCTGGAAAGCCTTATTTTTTACTTGATTTTGGAGTGTAGCTGTGGGAACTCAGCCACAGAACATTAGTGAAGTCAAGCACCGATGTCAGGTGGAGCCCTGAGGCGTAGTCTGTCTTCCAGTTCCACTCAAAGGTGCTGAGTGGGTTTGCAGTCAGGGCTCTCTGCAGGCCAAACAAATCCTTACCAACTTTGGCAAACCTTATTTTAATGGACATTCCATACAACTGTGGACTTCCAACATTGTGGCAACAGTTAGATGAAGACAAACATCAGACTTTCGCAAAATTTCGCCCATACAGGAATACTGTAGTGTACATGGAGGAAAATGGAAACTGAAAATGTATACGCTTGAGATTCCCATAGCAGCGAGGACCGAAAAATTTAGCACCTTTTTTTCATGGAAGTGTAATTGGTGTGGTAGTATGAAATTTTGGACTACTCAGTGCCATTGCTGATCTGTGAAGGCGACTCATGTGTCAGTAAGACAGATAATGAGTGCATGGTACAAAGGCAATGCTGAGCACTTTATGAGCTTTGTGAGTAAATAAAAACTCTTTCCAGCACAACTAAGCATCTAAAGATAGGCTACTGGCCTGTAAGCCCATTCCATCTTCTTGTCACGTGGTGGTTATTATAATAACCTCAACACTGGTGGCTTGTCTGTGCCTATTTATAATTATTCATTTTTGATGACATTTACATACTTACATATATAATGAGATAGCCTACATGATGTTAGTATCTGTTTAGCAGATGGCTTAAGGAATACGATGGTAAATGCCGGTGTATCTCAGGCCACGCGCACCGATTCGTCTCCGTGGCAACAGTCTGAGCCCACCAACGCAGACCACACACACACACACACACACACACGAAGTTTAAGCGGAGGTCAGTGTAGAATCTGAAAGAAAGAACGAAGAGAGGGCGGGGTGGACGGATGGAGCTGAGGGAGGTGCTGCGCCTCATGGAAGAGGCTGAAGCCGGTGCCGCGGCACATCGCAGTGTAATAACAGCTTATAGCAGCATATTAGCGCTTAATAACCTGGGAAAAGGGCCTCTCTCAGTCTTTATTCACTGTTCACCTTCAGACAAGAGCCCTCGAATCTGTTTCACAATATACACCCACGCCACAATAGCCTTCACGTGCACAGAGGAACCACACCTCGCGCACAAGCTTGTGTGATGATCAACCGAACAGACACAGGTTAGGTGCGCCCGCGCGCACGCACGCACGCACGCGCCCGCATTAGTGGACGACAGAATTTAAGAAATATCTAGAGATACAGAAACACAGGCCTCGCGTTTCCTCTTTATGCGGTACACCGTCGTGATAACATACAAGGCTTTTTATAATAACTATTCATTCAGACACTGGGCTTCACACGGGCCAGTTTAAACGCCCATGTTCATAACGTGCCTTTCATTCTGACTCCTTATTAACGATATGAAGCAGACACTGGAAATAGAGTTTATTAAATGTGAGGACTTCTTCAGAATTACATGGCGCCTCGGAGTGTTAACGGTCCTCTCTCTGTACGGCTTCACACAGTGCCGCATTTGGACAAGCCTCACTGCGTTAGCAAACGGCTAAAGAGCTGAAACCAGATAGCCCGCCCAGAATAATGATAAAGCACACGGCTCACCTCCGATCTGCAAGTCCGTCCGATGAATAAGACGCTAAGGCGTTTTCTTGTCTGCTTGCCTGTTTGTTTGTTTGTTTTTTTCCTTCAGCTTGTATGAAGTAATACTGCAAATGCGGCTTTTCCCATTACAGCGCTCCAGGTGGAAAGCCGCACACTCATTCACACTGAGAATAAAAAGGAGACAGACGCCGGAGACTTCAAAGCGGCCCAAACACATCCCTTTTCACCCAATAGTTTTCATAGCCGGCGTAGAATATCCCGCCTTTTTTAAAACAAGAGCCAATTACGGCCAACAATGGCTCCTAAAACCCGCCCACCAAATAGAACGGTCCAGCCACGCCTTTGGACTGGTACCCTTTCAAAAACTCTACCGCATACTACTGTACTACCTAGTATGCAGGACCGCACGGAGCTGTTACCCAATGAGAGATAGCGTTAGGAGACGGACAAAGAGAACAGCCAATTACAGGGAAGGATTGGAAGGCAAGCTATAGCGGGTGGGCTGGACCATTGATGAGGAGACCAATGAGTGTTGAGGAGCAGGTGTCAGTGCGCGCGCCAACACTCTTGGACGATAACGGCAAAGCGATGCGCGCGCGCGTGTTCAGAAGACGCCGCGAGAAGACGCTGCAGCCCTGGATTCCGCACTAATGCGGAGGAATTTCACATTTGCCCCTTTCTGATACAGCAGGGCAAAGACGCAAGAGCTTTCAAATAAGGAAACGTTTCCGTTTCTTGAAGGCAAACACAGAGCGAATGAGGAGTCCCTCAACCAGAACACCTAGTACCTGGACGTTCTAGGCCTTCCCGACACGTGATCATTACATTCTACCAAAGCTGATTGTTGCACACACAAACTACACTCCCTGTACACCTTGCACTACTCTGCACACACAACAACCACACACTGGACATCTTTGTGTGCACACTGAAACACACTTTACGTAACGTATTATTTATCATCAATACATTAATACTTGACTTTTAACTATTGGTGTTTTTATAATAGTTATTGATTGATCAAATATATTGATATAGATAGTTTTTAGTCTTCAAATATAGAACAGTCTTAATAAGCATTTCGCTGCATGTTGTACTGTGTATGATTTTGTATGTGACAAATACATCTTAGTGGTTAAGGCGATGGGTGACTGATCCGAAGGTCAGTGCTTCAATCTCCTCCATCACCACCGTTGGGCCCTTGAGCGAGGTCCTTAACCCTCAATTGCTTACTTGTATAAAAATTATAACTGTAAGTTGCTCTGGATAAGAGCGTCTGCCAAATGCTGTAAATGTATTGCATTATTTATGGAGTATGTGGAGTATGTAGTTATTACTCTTAGGCCAACAAAATTCAATTTTATTTCATTATCTGATTGAAAATAGTTCAACTCACAATGTGAAGAAAAGTGTTAAGGGGTTTTGGTCAACCTTCAAAACCGTGCCAGTTCTTATACAAAGAGATTTGTCCAACTATTAACTTTATTTTTATGAAATAAAATAGAGTCTGATCAATACATAATAAAGAACAGGATTACACAAGCCCTGAAATTCAGCAGTTTAGTACACAGGAACAGGACCGATATTGTAATTCTTTTTTATATATTTTTCTCATTTCAGTTCACCAACTTAGACTATTTTGTGCAGATCCATCACATAAAATTAAGATTTCAAAAAAAAATTTATTACAGGTTGTAATGTTACAAAATAAGTAAAAAGCCAAGGGGTGAGTACTTTTGCAAGGCACTGTACCATTTCACTATCATGTAAAATCTGAACAGAAAACAACTTCTAAGAACAGGATAGCACAAGCGCTATCAGTACATGTAGTGTGTGACTTGAATCTGTCTCGCTGCCAACTTCAGCCTCAAGACTTAACAGCCTATCAAAATATGCATGTTGATTTCAATCTAAGTACAATTACAAAAACATAATTTGGTATCGGTAGCTGATGGGAACTGATGATCCCAGCACGTGTCATTTGCAGTTCACAACACATATACTACAGACTCAAGTCCAAACAGGTTTGACAATATAATACGTCAATTTCAAACCATCGACAATTACAAATCAGAAAATATGATATCAGTACCAGATGGAAACTGATGAATGCTCCAATTGTCATTTGCAGATCACAACATCTGATGCAGGTTTATATCACACAGGCCTTACAGAGGCATAATTGACATTTCAACTACTATGTAAGAATTACAGTTTAGAAACAAATATACTAGTAATTGATCAACCCAAACATTGAAGCAACATCTAAAAAGAGAATACAATGTAATTCTCTCAAGTTTGTTTTCACGAATGGCGCGGCTTCACACCAATCGCCTATGACCTAATAACCAGAAGTAGAAGCACAACAGTATTCCAACAAAAGTATAGGTACATGAAATACATTCCCAGTTTCCAGCTCAGAATTAATTCTGTACTTTCTTTCTCCTTTCCTTTTCCTGTACTAAGACAGTCCTCACACTGAGGTAAGAATGGATCATCAGTAGCCACATGAAGAAGGTTCTCAGAGGAGCAGTGTACACGGATGTCATTGTAATGACAAAAATAATACAATGCTTCGATTGGGTCAAAGCAGGCATGATTCAAGTTTGACAGTGACAGTACCATCAGTTGTGCCACACCTGGTCACCCATTCTTCATACGAAGGGATTCCTGGAATTTTACTCCTCTTCAAACTTCCAAAGAGCTAAGAATAACTCAGCCATATTCATTCTCCATAAGAAGTACTGGAGTCCAGTTTCCCAGAAAGCACTGTTCATGAGCTAACAGATATCAACCTATTAAATTCACAAAATACAACAACTCGCCCCAATTGAAAAGCGGCAATGCACTTGCACACGTGTGAACATGCCACCAGTACAGCCTCGTCCTGAATCCAAATGCAGGTGATGTACACCATGTAAAGCATGCAGAGGTGCCATACTTACACCTGGAAGTGTGGTCAATTGACAATGACTCCGTCAGTGCTTAATTTTGGGTTGTTCGGGTTGGTACGCTGATGAAACAAATAAAAGGTTGTCAGCAGGACTGACAAAGTTGTTGAAGTGGGTATTTTGTCAGTGATGAGCGATGAATATTTTCACACAGGGCCAAAATAACATGCAGCGGTGACATAATAATCTAATCATTCACACACACTCACATTCATTCACATTAGATCATAATCTAAATTCATCTGCCTTAGTATTATTGCCTTAGTAATAGTATAATCATTGTCTAATTATATCTCCAATGAGAAGCTGGAAATGAAGGAAAGGAGTTTTTTTGGGAGAATTGGTCTGTTATGTGAAGGTCTTTACAGACGCAATAAGCTACAAGTTTGAGGAGATCTGTCACAAAGATGATGTAAATATGCATGCTAATGTGGTGGCATGGTTACATAGTGGTAAGCATATTCACCTCACAGCCAGAAGCCATCCGCCTGGAAAGGGCGTATCCATGTGGAGTTTACATGTTTTGTCCAAGCTTGCATGGGTTCCACCTGGGTGCTCCGGGTTCCTACCACAATCTAAACACACATTTGGCTAATTGGATATCCTTGATTACCTCTAGTTGTGGATATGAGTGTGAATGATTTTTTTAGCCCTGTGATTCTGTGGCTAGCTGTTCAGGATGTACCCTGCCTTCGACCAAGTCGACATTTCTATGACCCTAATAAAGGATACATTATTTCTGAAACTGAAATAAATAAGCTTTCTGGTTATTCACAAAATAATAATATTAACAAAATATAAGCACAAGTAAAAAACATGATTAACAGTGAATAGCAATAAAATTAATGTTTTATTTGCCATATAGAGCTTCTGTAGAATTGTTTGCTACAAAGTCTATACAACATTATATCAGTAAATCATTAGGAAAATGCTTTAGAGTAAGTGTCAGTGTTCAGGTAGTACAAAATAGAAAACAATGGAACGTAAGGACATCATGTGCACATAGGAAGGATGTGATCTGATTATTTATGAGAAGAACTTATATTTAACCGAAAGATATTATATTTATCTCTCTCTCTCTCTCTTTCTCTCTCTCGCGCTCTCTCTCTCTCTCTCTCTCTCTCACACACACACACACACACACACACACACACACACACACACACACACACACA
>JBCNYG010000001.1:24831580-24841841 GCA_039654305.1 Porochilus rendahli
ATGCACACTAAATTCCCATCATGACATCAGCCCACCCTTTGCAGCTATAGCAGCTTCAACTCTTCTGGGCAAGCTTTTCACAATGTTAAAGAGTGTGTTTATGGGAATTCTTGACCATTATTCCAGAAGCGCATCTGTGAGGTCAGACACTGATGTTGGATTAGAAGGCCTGGTTTGCACTTTCTGCTCTCATTCATCCCAAACATCTTCTATTGTGTTGAGGTCAGGACTGAGGTGCAGGCCAGTCAAGTTCTTCCACACCTAACTCGCTCATCCATGTCTTTATGGACCTTGCTTTGTGCACTGGTGCACAGTCATGTTGGAACAGGTAGAGGCTATTCCCAAACTGTTCCCACAAAGTTGGGAGCATGAAATTGTCCAAAATCTCTTCTATGCTGAAGCATTCAGAGTTCCATCAGATTGTCATATGGAGAAGCGTGATTCGTCACTCCAGAGAACACGTCTCCTCTGCTCTAGAGTTCAGTGGCGGCGTTTATAGCGATTGACTCTGGTGAAAGTTGGCAACCTATGCACATTATTCGCATAAGCATCTGCTGACCCCGCTGAGTCATTTTATGTGGCCTTCCACTTCATGACTGAGTTGCTGTCGTTCCCAATCGCTCCCACTTTGTTTTAATACCACTGACAGTTGACTGTGGAATATTTTGTAGTGAGGAAATTTCACGACTGGACTTGTTGCACAGGTGGCATCCTTTCACGGTACCATGCTGGAATTCACTGAGCTCCTGAGAGCGACCTATTCTTCCGCAAATGTTTGTAGAAGCAGTCTGCATGCCTAGGTGCTTGAATCTATACTCCTGTGGCCATAGAGGTGATTGGAACAACTGAATTCAATTATTTGGATGAGTGAGTGAATACTTTTGTTAAAATAGTGTTAAAAATAATATATGTAGGCATGTATGTGTGCATTTATATTGTTGTGCAACTATGTAGAAGAATACATAAATTAACAATTTTCCTCTTCCTATTGTCACTTTTGTAACAGTGGATAATTTAATCCAACAAGGAAAAAAGATTTCGTTTTGGAGAGATCCCAAAAACAGGAAAAAAACACGTTGGAAGGAAAGAGTTATTAATACATCCCTGACAGTAGAAAATAAAATAAGTAGCCCAGCTTCACATTTCTTGAACCACCTAACTACAATATGGTATGGTACTGTACAGGTAAACTGCAAAGATGCATTTTTTGGTTGACATCTAAGTTATGAATTGAATTTTAGTTCACACAAAGACCATAGGCGTATATTACACTGTATGACCTTTATAAGTTATTTTCATCTCTGCATACAAGATGGCTCATGACATCTGCAGCAGAACTGTCCTGCGTTTGTTGCAGTGTGCACACAGCCATTAGGAGCTCATGATGGGGAAAAAACACCCAAAAAACAGTGTGCCAGCTTTCATTGCTTCAGATTGCTCTGTTATTTACACCCACCTCACTAGTCACACATTAATAGGAGCAGGATAGAAAATAAACAAACACTGGCAGGCATCAGTAGATAAACCTTATGTGTGTAAGCAGTGTGCTCGGTGCTAAACAGTTTAACCGGAGCATGAATAGTTTAAGATTTGTAAATTCAGACCTTTACCATACAGTACCTCTCTGGTATTGTTTTTAACTCTAGATATGGATATATACTGGTCATAAGGTTTGGGTGTGATTGAGGGGCTAATTAGCTTTGTGGGGAAAAGGGAGATAATGTTGTCGGTGTGTTGGAGTGCTTGGGCTCTGTGTGTCTGGCTAATTAGGGATTGGACACTTTATTACAGCTAAGGACAGGTGCATGGTGTGCAGGCTGGGACAAGCAGGCAGGGAACACTGCCAAAATGGAGTCAGATAAACAAACTGTGCACTTATGCCTATGCGATAGATAGGCAGAGGCAGGTGTGTGGCTGGGGCTTTTGGTGAAAGTGTTAAAGTGCTGCGTAAATAGCTGATGGGCACTAGTATGAACTGGACAAACCCAATCCCAGCCCCTAAGACCCGGGTCTAAATGTGGGTGTGCCATACACAAGATACACTTGCCATACTGAGCATACCACCCAATACATACCTCTCTGCTGAGCTCATATAGACATATATACATGATGCCGCAGTATCAGGTCAAATATATGGTTTTATAGTCAGCATAATCCCCGCAATTCATATTTATTAGACATAAACCTATAAGACAATCTAAATAAGAAAGCACAAGATTTAAAGAGATGGCCAGTATTTCAGTTTACATTGCTTATTGTCACATACAGTATGTTTATTTCACATTTAGAAAAATAAGTTTTTCTGTTATCATTTGGTTCATTTTAGACAGGCAGTACAGAGGACAAAGGAGAGCTGAAAACACAGATAAGCTCTATTAGCTACTGCAATTTGGAAGAATTGTGTACATAATCATTTTTACAATAGCAGCTGCCCAGTTTGTGGCTGGAGCAATGTGTTTTCTTTCAGTTTATGGTCTGTTTAAGTCCCTATACTCAGTGGTTTGTGGGCTACTAAAATCTTGATGGGAGAGCAGCCAGACATGATGTCTGACAGGCCAAAGGATACAGAACTCTAAACAAATATTAGTCCATGACTTTATGGGGTTGTGATTGATTCTGAAAATGTAATGCACTTACTCCTCCTGGGCTGGACAAATGGACATTTAAACCAATGGAGAGCAATAGTGTTGTAATGCGGATAATACAACCGGAGTTGTAGATAGATTAAGTAAGCTAAGTGACATAGATATAGACCTCATAAAGGTTTTCCTGTCCATTGCTCATTCATAATGAAAATTTTGCCTAAAGCACTTGAAGTATATAGCATACACTAAGGCACTTAAGACCTGCTTCTCCAACTTTCTCAGAGATATACCATAAGATATTTATTGGTCCATATGTAAGGAAACCTCTCTACCAATCTATTTTTCTCCAGAATATTAGCTGATGAAATCTGAGGTACTTCTAATTGTTCATAATTGTTCATATGTTTGATAGGTACAGAAAAGAATTTCCCTCTTCAAAATGCCCATATTTTTTTGCTTTGCAGCCTGAAATAAACACACACACAAAATATTTTTTTTCAGTTGTATTCACAGTGGCTTGTTAAAGTATTTACCTCTTGGCATTTTAGTGATTTTGTTGCCTTATTTGTTATTGTGAAGCATATAATAAATAGTGTAGGAAAAAAAAAATTACCCAAAGTTGATGCTTTTAAAACCACTTTTAACAACTGTAAGTCGCTTAGATATGCCTTTTTGAGCTTGGTACATAGACAGGCTGAGATTTTGGCAGATTCTTCAAAGCAGAACTACTCCAGGTCCTTTAATCTTTAAATTATACAACAGATTCGTAATTGGATTGAGGTCTGGGCTTTAACTTGGTTATTCCAACACATTTAAATGATACCCCTTAAACCACTTGAGTGTTGCTTTAGCAGTATGCGTCGGGTCATTGTCCTGCTGAAAGGTGAACCCCATCCCAATTTCAAATCTCTGGAACACTGAATCTGATTTTCCTCAACAATTTGTCTGTATGTAGTACTAACCAACGTTTCAACCTGCTGATGAAAATCATCTAAATGACATGCTACTGTTTCTACCATGCTTCACTGTGGGGAGGGTGTTTTTGAGTTTTTGGCTTGGTGCCAGACACTTTTTCTTGATGGCAAAAAAGTAAAATTTTAGTCTCATTTGACCAGAAGACCTCCTTTCATATGTTTGGGTAATGTTTTATTTTAATTTATTTTTTAGGCTTAGGGTGGTCATATAAACAGATACATCAGTGTTTGTTGTAGAGCTTTCAAGCTCCGTCAGGGTTATCTTGGGCTCTTTGTTGCATCTCTTTGTGTTTGCTTGGTGGAGCCTCTTGATTGGAGGTGTTGCAGATTTTGGGGCATTTCAGAACAGATATATTTATATACTACTGGCGATAAATCTTGTGACAATTAGATTGCACACAATGGGTCCCTTATTAAAAAACATTATGTGACTCTGTAGCACCATATGTTATTTAGAGGCTTTACTGCACATTCACACACTATTTATATGGCTGCGCTTAAGAGCAGACACATATTACTATTCACCTATAAAGTGGTTCTCTTTAATTTTTTTCTTCTTGTTATTATTCTTCTTCTGTCGCACTTAATGCGGCGAAAACAGCAAAGTGCACCCACGCAATATATCAAAACGTGCGCCTCGGTGCCATGAAGTGTGCTATTACTTTTACTGGTGTTTCGCATTACCATGGCAACACAATTAGCCAAAAACTATTTCAAAACTTCTCATTGAAATTAATGGAGCGAGGTCAACGAACGATCATGAAAGTCATTTAATTTTGACGCCTCAGCGAGTTGGCATACTTTCACATAGAAACTCTGCTGAACTTTTAATTGAACTTTCATTCCAGTAGTCAAAATGGCTTTTTGCTACCTTTTATGGTTTTACTCTGGTATAAAGCTTGGTTTAATCCCCACAATGATGGTTACAGTCACCGCCTGTTTTGCCACAGCTACAAACCTGTGTAAACTGTAAGGAATTTTCCTGTGTTTTACACTTAAGTGAGCCAGTTTTCATGTATTTTTTGGGAGCAGTTGCAGGCACATGTCAAATTTCTTCATGATTTTTCTAGTTCTTCTTCTTTTCTTTCTTCTTCTTTTTTTAATTGTATTTTTTTAAATAATTAGATTTTTTACGTTACTTTTTACTTTACTTACTGCAGCTAATAACTGCCAAGTGAAACATATAGTGGCAACAGATAAAGAACAAACAAAGAAAAAAACCCAAAATGATTAAGTTAGTTAAGTGTCCCCTCTGTCAGTTAAAAAAATCACCTTTTGCTTTGATTATAGCCAAGAGAACATACAAAGACTTCTCTACCAACTTTGCCCACACAAAAATTTGCCCACTCTTTTTTTTACAGAACTGTTTATGCTCAGTCAGATTGGATGGTGTCCATTGGTGGACAGCAATCTTCTAATTCTCCAATCAAGTCATTCTCCAGATTTTTAATAGGGTTCAATTTTGGGCTGTGACTCAGCCATGAAACGACACTCACCTTTTTTCCTTCGGTCACTCTGTGGTCAACTTCGGTTCTTTGTCATGTTGGAGCCTGATCATTCCTTCCATTGACAGCTTTCCAGCAGAGCTCAGAAGGATTTCCTTAATATTTTGACAGTATTTTGTCTCATCCATTTTTCCTCATATCTTGACAAGTGCCCTAGTCCCTACTGCAGAAAACCTCCCCAAAAAGATGCTAACCCCATATTTTACTGTAGATACAGTGTTCTTTGGATCTTAAGTATTGGCTTTCTGTTAGATTTACTGTTTGGTGTTGAGGCCAAATAGTTTGATTTTGGTCTCTTCTGATAATAACACCTTTTTCTATTTGGCCTTAGAATTTTCAAGGTGACTCGACTTTTTTCATGTAAACATTCCAAGCAACCAACGTTTGTGGGAACTTTGTGATATTGTTGTCACATTAAAGATTATTACCTCTTCCAAGGAGATTATGTTTTCACTGGGGTTGATTTGTTTGTTTGTTTGTCTGCTAACAAAATTATTCAGACTTATGGAACAATTTTAAATTGTTTTTTTATCGTGGATGACATAGTCATTCGAGTTACCGTGTCCAGACCATACTGAAGTGTAACTTCCAGGCTTGTGTTTGATGGTGCAATCTCATTTCTTTACATTTCTGTACAACTTTTAGGCCAATTATCACAAAAATAATCAAATTATTAATACTTCCTCATCCAAGCACAAGGCCTCTTATTTAAGGCAGGCCCCATACACAATACAGTCATATAAATGGCTGCGTATTTGCATTGTATGGCTCAAATAATAAACAAATGTTGCATTTACAAAAATGATGCATTTCTTACAATGCCACATGGCGGTACTAAACGGCCCTGGTGGAGATCTACGCTCTCCGAATGATTTTCTAGTTATAATAATAATAATAATAATAATAATTATTATTATTATTATTATTTATATGTATCCATTGCCAAACTTCTGCCTGTCCACAGCTTTATACTTGATATCTTTTGACAGTGCCTTGCTACCAATGAATGATTGCTTTTAGTTATACTTCCAAGCACTGTACAAAATGTTCTGAAAATAGCCGTATACTATACTTACATTATACTGTATGAAAACGTATGAAAAAGAGGAAAAACAAGCTTAATTTACATTTTATCTGAGCCATAAAACAGCACCTAGATCAATTCACCTTTGGACATAAACCTATATTAGCAGAAACATAAGATGGTCATTACAAAATAGAGGGTATTAGATTATAAAACAAACAATTAAGGATTTTAATTGGTTTAAGGAAAACACTATGTTTTTGCATAAATTTGGTTGTCCCCAAAATATGACTTAACCTCCTTTTTGCTCTGACCCCTGTATACACTTGGATAAATACATTTTGTTCAGTAGTGTGAAAGTTAGAAAGCAAGTATACTTATAACCTATAAAAGATTGTTTATTATGACAGTTCATATGTGATCAGACAGTACGGTATGGAAAGTGAGACAAGGCCAGTGGAGACAAAATGAAAATTGTGTTATGGATGTTGAGGAGTGAGCAGTGATGGAGACAAAATTTAATTGTACAGCTCTTTAACTGAAAACTATTGACTTAGAGAATCCTAACTTTAATACTGAAGAGAGTGGATAAATCTTCAGTTTATTTTTTATTTTTATTTTCTAATTTAACTTTCCTGAGTGATTATAATGTAATAAGCAAAAGTGTAACAATTTTATTTTACATAAAGAATTAGGTTTTGTTCTAACCCTGATTCTGACCCAGATTCTGACAGTGGCCCATGCATCAGTTCTTTGTTGAAATACAGCTGTTTGATATTTATAAACAAATGCAGATGGGCCTTTCTTTTGTACCTTTCCTTTAAAAAATTACTCCTTATGTTTATATCATACCTTACAAGGAAGAAAACATCTCTTTTTGTGAAATATCCTTCATTATCATTCCCTAAACTTAGCAAATAGACAATATATAACATTTTAGTAGTGCTCTGTGAGAGCATCTATGCATTTGGTTTGCAAATATTTACTTTCTAAGACGGCCGTGTCTCTCACTCTAGGTGAATGGCCGTCAGCGTGTTTCTGCCCTGCGATGGCCTAGCGAGCTGTTCAGGGTGTACTCTGCCCTCGCCCAGAGTCGGCTGAGATGGGCACCAGCCTCCCTGCGACCCTAATGAATAATATAATTATCAATTATCAAATGTCACCGGACCACTTTGCAAATTCATGTATATTTCTAGAGTGTCAAAACAGAAACTAAATCCCTAAAACAAACGCTGCTGATGACATGCCAAGATGTCTCCTTCCAACTCTTACTTAATCAATAAGAAGGTACAATGAAAAAAAGGAACATTGTACATTTATTTTTATTGTTTGTACTTTAAATATTTATTACTGTGGAACTGTGAGCAAGTGGAAGAACTTTAGAGAAAAAGACCCGAATAAACAAAGCACAAAGAGGAATTAAAGGAGAGTTTGATACTTAAATAGATACCAAACTGGATAAGCTTGCAGAAAACCCTCTTTAACCTGACAGCACTGAGAGGAAAACAGAAGGTCCTCCTCCTCCACTCCGAGTCTTTGTGAATTTAGATATAATCTATTCTGATGCCTGCTGCCAGGGCACTGATGCCCCCATAGGCTGCCATAAAGAGAAATTTTGAGCCAGGTCCTTCTCATGGCATGGGAGCAGGTGCAGGGGACGACAGCCGACAGGGGCCTAATCAGCAAGAGAAAATAAAGCAGTACCTAAGGTCAGGAGGGAAATGCTAACATTAGAATGTAATAATGTGTGCCAGTCACTTGAGAATCCAAGTGCTGCAATAATGACTATGAAACGAGAACAAAAAAAAAGCAGGGAAATGGCGAACACACACACACACACACATACACACACACACACATGCGGTGCGTGCGTGCACACACACACACACACATGCACACACATTTCTACATTTGTAAGCAAATTTCATTATCATGACTATTAATAGATATAATTAATTCTGTTCCAACACCTAACTCTAACTCTATACTCAGTAGCAACAAAACTCTTATAGCTTCTAAAAATAAAGCTACACTTTTTTGTAATAAAGCAGTTTTCCTATCTGACAAGAAATGTCACGGAAATTTGGGCAAGCACAATTTGGTAAAAGTATAGATATTTTTAAGCAAAAAAAAAAAAATTTGCTTTTAAAAAATTGCGTCTGAACCCTGCCAGCAGCAAAAATACCCCGATGACTAAGCAGTTCAATGTTTAGCTTACATCTTATTAGTCACTTCTTCTTACATCACATCTGTCAGTACCTCAGCACAGACAATGAGGCAATACAAAATGAAGTCTAATTAAGATTTAATGATGCATCTTGACAGAGGTGTTTTATTAATATATTATTCACTTTACCAGTTTTCAACTAAAGAAAACATCTGATTAATCTTTTAATTTTGTAATCCTGCACTAACATAAATAATGCTATTTAATCCTACATGCCCCACCAATGCTAATTTTTCCCTAAATGTAAATCTTATTTTCAGGACATTTTGAACTCTTCCTGTCTGGGATTGTCTGATATGTACTGATTGAAGATTGAACTCTCTGATCACTGTAATGAAGTCATTTGGCCTTACGTTCAAATTGGGACTATGGGGTCCAAGTCCAGTCTAAAGTCAAGTCCTGAATGGGGTGATGTGCTGGATACTTAGTGAACATTTATCAATTTATCCATGTGGCAAGCCGCTTAATCCCATTAGGGTTGTAGGGAGGCTGGAGCCTATCTCAGCCAACTTTGGGCACACTCTAAAGTCCATCGCAGGGCCAACACACACTTACAACCATTCGGAACAGCCAGTTAGCCTTATGTGCATGTCTTTGGACTGTAGGAGGAAACCAGGGTACCCGGAGGAAACCTACACAAGCATGAGGAAATGTGTATACTTCACACAGAAACACTTTTGTAGAGACTGGGACTTGACCCGGACATGTATGCTTTGAGGCATACATAATAACCACTACACTATGTTAAAAAAAAAAAGTATACAGGCAGGATGAAAGCACAGTGTGTGGTGGATACAGATAGAGTAGGAAAGAAGCATACGAACAAAACATGTTGCTAAGCCAACTGGGGCCAACTATAATAACCCTTGGCCATTTTAATACCCCAGTTTATTTATTTTCACTCAATCGATCACCTTGTAATGTTGCAGCAGCACAATGCAGAAACCAGTTAAAGATTGGGGAAAATCTTCTGCTTTCCAGAGTCTGAACCCACTGTACTATAGATTCCTGGTCTTGGCTGACAGGAATGGAACTCAGTGTGGTCTTCTGCTGTTGTGACCTTTCCTGCTACAAACTTCAATGTGCTGAGTTCTGTGAAGCTTTTCTTTTTACCACAGTCGGACTCTTTCATAAAATAAACATTCCTTCTTGCAGAACTAATGCTCACTGTATTTTTTCTTCTTCTTTTATTTTCCATTCTGAGTATACCCTATAGACTGGTGTGCATCAAAATCCCAGGAGTTCAGTACTTTCTATAATACTCGAATCAGCTATTCTGATTCTATCATCAACAAGTTGTTGAAAGCTCAGATTTTTCTGATGCTAGTGTATATAAACCATGTTACACAGTAAAACACAGTATGTTACTTAGATCTAACATGAATCTGACTGCATGGATAAACAAGGTCAAGTATTTCTGGGGACAAGCTTTGCCTTATTATATTCCCAGGTTACCTTCTTAGCGTTTTGGATGCAAAAGTAATCCAACCTGTTGTAAACTTTCACACCTAACAAAAGAGTGAGCTTAGATTTTTGTCTGTTAAGTGCATTTTGTTTTTATATCCTAGACTAAAACATCATTTATCATCAATATTGCTCTGAGCTTTTACCACAAGTCATTACCACATGTGTGATCTAGGGCAGGTATGGACAATATTTAATGCCTCTCAGAGAAATAATCACATCATTCTATAAACTGTGAGGGTTTATGAAGTCATATCATGAGAACTCAATATTATTGAATGCTAGTCTTATACTAATGTGCACCACTAGACCTTTGCTTGTACATTTACATGGATAGCAAAGACACAAATGTAACAGTAACACTATACTAACCAATAAGAGGAACCACATATGCATTGCACTGGCTAATTTATGTAACACATTGAAAGTGCTCTGGCATTTACATTTCAACACAGCAACCAATAACAAACAGTTCAAGACAA
>JBCNYG010000001.1:24952758-24971372 GCA_039654305.1 Porochilus rendahli
TGATATAAGGGCTTCATGTCAATATAATTTCAGCATGAAATATTATTATACTGACACATCCACAGTCAAGTACCATATTTCCTGATCATATTTCCCCATACTTAACTCAAAACCCAAAACTGAAGTGCAGCCAGATCTAAGACACATGGCCAACCAACAACATATGTGCTATTCCACTAAAACCAATGATTATTAAATTCATCCAGAAAAGCTAAGCATGAATATTACCGCCTAGAGTTACATTTGCACAAGTTTGCATCACATGGCTATTATCCTGTCTTATACCAAAACTGCGGAAGGACACTAAAATAAGGTGCATATTTCTTTAGCTGTCAAGTTTAAATATGAATAACCTTTCTGAATATTTGTAATGCCTTTAATCTGTGATTGTTCTCTTTTTCTGCTTGATTTTAAAAGGGATTCTAACATTAGAAGTTACAGTTCATAAAAATGTATGTAATATGCTGTATTATATCTAGCAATATATCCTTTACCAGTAAAATCAGCATCACTGCAGAGATGATTTGAGGCAAGTCAGTTTGCAGAGGATGCAGGAAGAGGGCTACAGAGGAGGCACCTGCCTAATCCAATGTGCTAATTAACCTTAGCGCTGCAGAAAGAGAACAGGTGGAGGAGGATGGAGGAGGAGAGGAAAGGATGGGTGGATGGATTTGTCTAATGAACGTCTCAGCTCTTTCTGTCTGATCAGCCCCCCGGGGAGACCTTCTGCCTCAGCTGATGGCTTCAAACAGTACAGTCTGTCAGAGAAGAACTCAAGTTGTGTTGAAGAGAACTGGTCAAGACACAGATCAATCACGACAGAATCTCTACACATGGCACATTTTATTATAACTGTACAAACAAAAATAGTGGAGATGGGATGATGTCTTTCATCTCTAAATCTTGGGGGGTGGGGGGGTCATAGCCCAAATGAAACTCACATTTGTTTGACTTGTGCCAAGGGCACTTCAATGAATATCATGTTGTGTTGAAGTGCATGTCTTTGTTTGGAATTCGAGAAGGGATTAAAATCAAGGGGTCTTCATCATACCTGTGTGCATTTGCCCCTGCCCTTCCATCCCACTCTTGTCCTTCTGAGAGCTGTCCTAGTTTCAGCTCACACACGCTGTGATACCCATCTTTCACTGGAGCCAAATCCTTCTCCCTCTCTGTCAGATTCATTTTCCAGAGCTATTGTTCAGCTGGCACACTCCTACACCCTTATATCACTTCCACAATCCTGCTTCCCCAGCAACAAGGACACCAGAAATGAACAAAGCTTTTCTTCATACATCTAATTAGGGCATGGACGCCATCAAATCCAAATAAAGGTATCATTATTACCCCCAGAAATTACTGATATATGCAACATTCTTGAAAAAGATTTTTCAGATGAGTTTAAGATTAAAAGTAAACCCTGACTATATATCACCCATGATTACCAGAAATAAAATATAAAATTAATACCATTGAAGCGGTTATTAGTGTTTACTAATGCTCTCCAGATTTAACCACTGAAGGGATCGTATCAAATCCATATCCTCCTTCTAAGCCTCTCTCTAGACACAGACACCATGCAATAGTGAGATATCAGGATCGGCAGATGCATCTCTTATTCAGTAGCAGAATTGCCTACACTGTTTCTCTAAGCAAATTAAATTTTTTGAATCAGTCAGCTATTTATGGTTTTATTACCCGTGTTTAAACAAATGATGCTCAAACTTGACTGAGATTTCATTTTTTATAAGCATTGTTGATGTTGTTTTTTTCTATCTAGCTAGTTAGGCAGCTAACAAGCTACATACGCAGCGTAGCTACAAACAGCAAGCAGACCTAATTGGATTATAAAGGTTACATTGAATGACACTAGTTTATTAGCTGTTTAATGCATGTTGTTATCAATAAATAAAGTAATAATTAATTAATAACTAAATAAATAAAAACATCCACACAGTGTAAGGTATCCAACTACATAATGTACAAGAAAATGTTACTCTTTAGGAGAATATTTTTTGAAGGATAAAAATATTATATCAAAACCTACCAAACTCAAGAACGCATGTCGAGCAGAAGCAAAGCTCCACATCAGTTTTCCAGCCCTTTGAAACTCTCAAGTCTCTCCAGTGCAGGAAAAAAAACACCAGTGTTCACTTGTCTGCTCTCATGTTTCTTGTAGCTTTATTTTCCACTATACGAGTTGTGGAACTGAAACTTTTATTGTATGACTTGCCTTCTTTCCCCTAACTTCCCTCGTCGTATCAATCACTCGACCATAATCCTGGGCTTATATTCCTTCCAGCCAAACTAGAGTTTTACTTCCTGTCGACTTCTCGCCTACATGCAAATACTTTTCTTATGTGATTAAATGTAAGACATGATGGTCAGCAATGTTTTCTTTTCTTAGAGCAGCTATTTTAGTCCTACATGAGGGGAGTTTAGCCGAGCTGTTCACACTGAATTGCTTACATTCAGCTGTGAGTAATATACCGAAGAGAAAACTGACTAAATATCATCATCCTGTTTAATACTGTTCATGTTTAAGTCGGGTTCAGTTGTGTTTCTGTATGCTATCAGGAGTTGTAAATAATACAGCCAAGTAGGCAAAGCGTGTGGCAGATTGTGCCTTTTATATCTCACTGAAGCCATTGCCCATACAACCCTTGTTAGCCTTAAGCACTTCCCAAAGGTAGGCTAGCATTAAGGCTGCAGGAGGAGGAAAAGCATGTGGTGAGGATTTAGGCCAGATCACAGCCTGCACTTTGCATCCTCAGAAGGCTCATACAGAGGGCATTTGGCACAGAGTATCGGGGGGGAAATTAACACTAGTCCACTGGCCCGTGGCGAGTCAAAAATCTGTAGGGCGACTGAAATTAACTAGGAAGTCATCCTGTTGGCGACCCGACAAATCCAAACGACAAAGCAGATATAGTGTTTCTGACCAGTAAATATGAAGAACTAATAGCTTAATTCCACTAGTCCAGTTGGTCAGTAGCTTAGTTTTGCTAAATTCCACCCCTGCAGTATGGTGGTGCAGTGGGTCCAATGCAATAGATCTAGGTGTCATGTTGTAACTACTTTAAGCATAAATTGCAAGGCTGGTCATTTTCATGTCTTTTCACGAACACAATTTATGTCAGTGACCTGCTACTTGGCTGAATGACTAACTTCTCCCAAAACAATATGTTTCTAATTACATATCCATAACTTTGAACCAGAGTTATATGTTTACTTCTAAAGGTTCAGATGACACATTGGGGGTTGCTGAGGTTTTATTCACTTCAGAAGGTTTGGTCAATATTGCCAACAAGATGACAAGCCTTTGAGGGCTTTCAATCTCGGTCTCAGTCTGCTCCTTCAGAGTTGTGTATTGACTAAAGTGCTATATAAAACCTGCACACCAACAGTTCCCTCCCTCTTTCCATCCCCTCACTTGCTTCCCTCTGAACGCGAGCTCCTCAGGGGCTTAAATCAACTCTTCACTGGTCATGGCTCTGTCTCCATGGATACAGCTAACGGGCGCTTTCCATGTGTGGTGGTGGCACAGAGGGGCACGTGTGAGGGCCAAGACAGACACATGCAGGGCACAAAGACCCTAAGGAGCTCTCACTTCCAGAGCTCTCTTTCTGCTTCCTCCAAACCTTCTAAAGCTGCCAAAATGGAGACGCTGAGACAGACAGAGAGGCGGAGAGAAAGAGAGAGAGGCTGAATAAGGCTTTGGAGAAGCATGCCGGGAGGAGTGCACAGCAGAATCAGAATGTTAATGATGCCCAGACAGCAATAAGGGAACCTTCTCTCTCTCTATCTATCTCTATCTCTTTCTCTCTCTCTCTCTGCTTTCCTCTAACAAGTAACTGTGGGTTGGGTAGTGAGGCCAACAGGAAAAAGCAAACCGTTTCTGGATATGAGCACTTATTTACCATTCCCATCTGTCTGCTGCTTGATTGGCTTCTTCTCTTGCTCTCCATCTTCTACTGCTTTCACGTCTTTCTCCTTAGCGTGCACTCTCTTCTCATCCTAAATCTGTCTCTTTCTCTCACTCACTCGGCTGTCTATGATGTATAGCTTCATTTTCAGCCAGCAGAATAAGAATACAGTCTGGCCAATTGAGCGGAAAGATGGATAGAAAAAGACTGAGAGGAAATTGTTGCCCTTTTTAGACCTTGTATTGCTGTTGTTTAAAAGGTACGCACACACTAAGCGTCTACAAAATGGATGAAGGAACTGCAGATAGACAGACATGTTGGCCTGGAGGGAGGGCAGCTTAGTGACAAAAAGCATGAGTAACAGGAAAGGCCTGCCAGGCAGAGAATGGGTACACACTTTGGCCTTTCAAATGGCAGGCCTCGTTATTATTCCTCCAAAAGGGCAAAGACACTAAAAAACACAAGATCATTAACGCACAGAAAATTGGCAGAAGCTTACTACCATTGAGGTCGAGATCAAAAGTTTAACAAAAGCTAACTGATAAAAGCTAGATTTCCTTCCTTGTTTGTTATGTATATTAAAACACTACACTAAATTGTAATGTATGTGAAGCCTAGGAATAAACAGAATGGGCTAGAAATATAAGATCATAAGGGACAGTGGATTCATCCATCCAAAAACTAAGCCAGCGTTAATGACGTTCGGTCTCATCAGAACAGAACGGTAGAATAGAGAGTGTCCTAAATGCAAAGCTTTCTCGAACAGTTTTATCCAGGCTGCTCATTCCCCTCTGACCTCTCTCATCCACAAGGTGAACATGCAGAAGCTGGATTCACTGATTGAATGTTGGCCTTTTTTGTACCATTGTGATTAAACTCCAAATTTCTTAATTATTAAAAACCAGCCTATTGGGCACCAACAACCATTCAATAGTCAAAGTTGCTGAGATAGCTTCTTCCCCATTCAGTAGTTCTTGATCTGGATTTGCATGATTTATACATTATGTTGTTGCCACAGGACTGAATAACTGCATGGAAAGGATTGAATCAGCAAGTGTCCAGGTTTTTAGCATAAAGTGGCTAGTGAGTGTATAGATGCATTTCTGTGTGTGTGCGTGTGTGTGTGTGTGTGTGTGTGTGTGTGTGTGTGCGCGTGTGGTTAACGGAAGAGACGGACCTGTCCAGACTGAACAGTTTACAATCTGCTTGTCCTTCTGCATTTCATCCTAGTGTAAGAATTCATTCTGAAAGCTCCGCACGCACATACTTGTCTTTGCAAGTCCCCAGAGAAATTTCTAAACATCTCCCCAGCTTTCTGTGTTGTACTTTTCGCAAACAACGCCCATGAATGATAATGCAGCTCTGAGATTATAACCTAGAGAGCATTCCATCTATTTATCTATCCATCCATTCATCCAGCCATCCCATCCCATTCCACACAGCTGGGTGAATGCGTGTTTTGCTGCAATGTATGCTTTGTACACAAGGTTGCAAACTTTCTGCGGATCATCCATTCACAACAAATGTACATATCTTTGGACAGTGGGAGGAAACCAGAGCACCAGGAGGAAGCTCATACAAGCATGGAGAGTACTTGCAAACTCCACACAGAAACTTGCTCAGAGACCACAGGGCTTAAACCTAGGACGTTGTTGTGTGAAGCAAGGGTTCAAACCAATATGGCACTGTGTTGACCCCAGAAAACATTACAATAGATACTTTTTAAAGCATTTCAGCTATTCTAACATTCACGGCTGCTGTGACTGATGGAAGGTACCACCGTTAATACTAATTACACTTGGCACAACATGGCTAATACAAATCACATTATCTTCTGCACCAGCACCACCTTTGCTCATGCACCATATGCTTTAGTAATCATGATTTGAGTCTTTGACTGGAACTTAATTGGTTTTTGTGTGTTGAACAGAAGTCCTGTAATGAGCAGAGTGCTTCGGTCTGGCCAATACTTGCTGTAAAGTGGCCTAATCTACCCGATTGAAAATGAGTACGAGATCTGTTTTCCTGATCAGAAAGCAGAGTGAGCTGACCTTGTGAACTTTTCAAGTAGAGGAAAGAATGGCAGACTCTTCTCCAACCTGTATGTCCTATTAGGGGAGCAGGTAAAAGACCACTCAAAATTATACAATCTGGAAAGTTACTCTGAATCGGAGTCATCTGCTTATCCATTTCAGAAGTCCAGACTACTTATGCTCCCTTCAGCATGCAAGCCTTTTATTTTCCCGTGCAAAAATAAAACACCTTCAGAACCCTTCATCGGATTTTGGAGTTGACGGGAGGTAATTAGTATTTACTGTGAATAAGTGTGGGACGCCATTAGTGGCACTTTGTCTCGGAGACTTTGCTTGTGAATACTGTATGTGTCTCCAGCTGACTGGGGATCAGGCCTTACTGTGAAAGGACTAATCAGATGAGGCACATGGGTACAGCAGCCACTGGAGGAAGGGAGTGAACGGCTGGCTTGTCTCTCAGATGACATGGCTGATTTGAATATCAAAACAGAATGTAAAACGGTGATTAAAACTCAATTATGCCTCATGCAGCTGAAAAGTCAATTAAAGACTTCTGAGGCCTGGAGGAGACAGATGCCAAGGTGAAGAAGGGGGAAGGAAGTGGTGGCAGCCCTGGGGAAGTGCTGATGGCCAAGATAAGAACAACATGTGTGAGAGAGCTAGGCCTGCCATGCTCAGATTCACACACGCGCACGCACACACGCGCATGCACTCAGGACCATATTCATATCTCTAGAAGCAGCTATCATAATGTGGAAAAGGAATTAAAAAAAGCTTCCTGTCAATTTCATCATGACCTATCCATAAATTATGAGCAATTTACATCACAAGAGATTCATTCGGGAGAACTGAGAGCACTCAGACACAAAGGAGAGGGGGGATCACAAAGCTAAATATTCAAATGGAGCTCCATCGAGAGCTCCCAGTTCTCACACTGCTCCATGTCCCTCCTCATTGATCCCAAATTACTTATTTATGCCTTTATAATGAGTGCTGAATATAGAAAGAGGGGAGCCGGAGAGATGGATTGAGGCAGATGCTGGGTTCTGATCCGAACTGTACAGCCATAGGGGAGTCCTTTCACCATGCTGAAACCCATCAGACCTTGAACCTGAAGGCAGCCAGAAAATGAGAGAGAGGGGGACACGTCCTGAAATCATGCCACTAGAACTGGGTGAGTTTAGTATGATTCCTCTCCATGCAAAAGCAAAATGTTCAAAGATGCTATAACATTTTAACCATATAGAGCAAATATTCAGCACCTGCTTCTTGTATTCTTCAATGGTGACCCTGGAGAAGTTAAGGCAAAATGAAAAAAGAAAAAAAATTGCCATGCCAGCAAACCCAGGTGCCATAAAGCCTTTTTCATTTTAGGAAGTGCTCGTCAAAGAAAATGAGGCAACTAAAGGGCCAAGACATGATGAAACAATTGTGGCAAGGGTGTCTCTTTTTTTGTGTTTTCAGGGGCTCCAGGGACGAAAGGGAAGCACATAGTCACACGCTATCTCCAGTCCTCTAAAACCAGGAGGGATCGTTGTTTGCATGTTTTCTAGGATCTGCAATCTTCCTTGGCTATGGAAGCACAATTTCTTTCAATATTTCAAGTTCAAATCTCTAATATAAACTCCAAAAACTTGTCTTGATTAGAAATTTACTTAGGATTATAGAGTAGGGAATGCAGATGATGGATAACAACAGTACTATTACTATTTGGAAATCCTTAGTAAATAACATATTCCCAACATCTCTTCAAGCTGAAAAGAGGTTTGATGAAACGTATTAATGTCAGGCATGAATCCTTGAACATGCTCTAGCAGTTAGTATTACCATCTGAAAGAGAGGACTGGAACAGGGTGGAATAATCTACAGATGTGTTTCAGAAAGTGCAAAAGGAGACATATTAATTAAACCTGCCTTTGCGAGTGGTGTTGACACAAAGCGAAGATACTTGCTTACTATTTTCCCCATTGTTCTCTAGAGAAATACAACATAAGCCTGGCCTTGTTTGCCATTTCTTGGGCTGGCATGCATGCATGTGAATGTACATGTGTGTGAAAAGACAGGGTATCTAAAAAATAAATAAATAATAAAACAGCAGTAGCTCTAACCACCATCTAAAGAAGTCATAAAGTGTGGGTCGCATTTCTGCTGCCATGCCATCTTTAGCACGTTATAAAACCCACTGTTAAACAACCACCAAAATGCTCTGCCACAAAGTTCAGGTTTTACTCCCTGCCTCAATGTTTAATTCAGCCCTCTGTTGCATGATGCAAACTGGAAAGTTGATGGACAAAAAAAAAAAAAAAACACACAAAAGAATTTGCAACTGGCTTTGTACACCTATTTAAACATGTCTCTCTGTGATATGCCACTGTGGAAGTTCCTCACCTCCACACTGGTTCTAGCTGATTGCATTTTCTAAAGTGTGCTACAGTCACTAGCATTCACCACCTTCTCTCCGCTAGCAGGAGGTGCCTCCTTCTTTTCGTCTCTGATGAAAGTGTGCGCTGTGCTCCCCAACTGCTAAATCGACACTATTGATCCTGGCATTTTCTCCTCCTCGTGTCTCATTAGCCCTTTTTACACAGAGATTTCGCAATAATGCCATAAAGAAGACCCCCACATAACAGCTTTGGTTGTTTATAATGAACCATTAAGCTGCACCCATGTATAAATTATTACACATTGGAGAATCAGAGTCTAGTTTTTAAACAAGATTGTATGAATCAGAAATATGAAATCTGCACAATTAGTGAGCATAACAGCAATTAAACTGTGTGTTGAGGTGATTTTGCTTGCCATGCACAATTATACCACACCTTAAATGCCATCAAAGTAGCTGAGTGGTGTGTATGTGTGAAAATATATTGGAGGAGAAATTTAAGAGATGTGAGAAGCAATTCAAGGGAGAAAGCCATGCAGACCTTTGATTTTGTGCTGGTTGCGTGACAGACTGGGACAATTTAACAGGGGTCAAATATGGTATATTCCCCCCAAAACAAACAAATATTTGAAATGAAATGTAAGCAGGAAAACTGATCACATGCAAAATAATTTATATAAAAATATTTTTTGTCCAGTCACAGACTAGGATTGCAGAATCGGAGTATGACGGTTTTCTTTCTGAGATCAGTGTCAGTGTTGCCAAATAGATAAGATTTCTTCTTTTTTGTTAAGTTTGTGACTGGACAAAACATATTTATATAAAAATATAAGCCTGGCTGTCCCTTATATAAAAGACATACAACCCGTATCTGTTACTACCATTCATTGCAGATCAAAGGCAAAACAAAGTTCTAGAGTCTGACTTTTTACATCGTAGGGCAGGCCAAAAAAAAAATAAAAAATAGGCACAAAATTCCCACCACACCCCACAGGCTGTGTAAAAGGGTCTATTGTCTCAGACTACCTCGAACTAGAAGATTCGAGCACTTGTCCACTTGTTGCTTTGGGACAGCAGCTAGCAGGTGGCCCATAGCAGGAGCCTGAGGCAATACGAGAGCAGGTTAGTGGTGCTGTTAGCACCAGAAGATCCATTAATTTGTGCCAATATCAACGTATATCAGCATGGGAGAACAACCAGACACTCTACATCCTTTAATAATGAAAGGTCCAGGGCTAGCAGCATGAAATCTTTTCAGCTTGACATGCGATTTTCCTCTTGAATGCAATTTGCTTTGGAACCCTGTAGCCCATTATGCTGTTAAATGGATTGCATAGCAGGTATTCCCAGTTTCGCATTACTGCTTTTAACTAATAAAGTCATAATATACACTGTAATACACAGGCATTACGTACAAATGCAGATGGATTTTTGATGGCAGTTAACACTAAAGAGTAAATGGGAGGTTTAGTTCTTTTATCTGGTATTTTATGCTAACTAATACGCGAGTACAGCAATTGTGTGAGATTTGGAACAAGGATATAAAAGGTTACTGAATGTTTATGGAACGGTCCTCATATCCATGAAAGTATTTTGTGCATTACATGATGAGGCAACACAACCCATGTAACTAAACTTTCTCCTCCAAGTACCTTGCAATAGTATTTTTCTACGAGAGAATGACAAATTCCATAATGTATCCTATAAGTTGTAAAGATAAAAAAAACTCTAAATATTTCATATCTTCAACATAATGACTATAAAAATAAAATATAGAGACCTTGAAATGGTTTTAGAGGGAATTTTAACACTATTGTCTTCAATCAAAAGAAAGCCCCTTTGGAGGTCCGCAGGGTGCCTTCTGGCCCTTAACAAGACACTTCTTAATAACTCACCTCTCAAAGTCCTGAGACTGAAGAAAACAAGTTGTCTTGCCTCAACAATAAAGGTGCCAAATGCTCCATCTGAAGCTGCTCCATCCTACAATATCACAGGCCAATTAGAGAGCAACAGAATTGGCGTGTTCCACTTCGGAAGAATAGAACCTAAAATCTCCATGGTAACACAGATGGTGGTCCAGAGTTGCAAGTTGTTCAGAGAGTGAGCGGTAAATATAGTTTTTGTCAAAAGCATCAAGTTTCTAAATGGAGGGGGGGAATTACTGAACATTCTGAAACCCCCCTGAATAACATCCGCCATTTTCCCAGTTGTCCTGGCATGATTATTATGGCTATGAAAAGCAGGTATGACTCATCCGGCACTAATACTGGCAGCAGTATTCTTGGACACACTAAAAGTTGGTTCCAACTGTAATATCTGACAGAGTAATTTATGTTTGGAGTATGAATAGTATACAAATTAAAAGCAAAATGGCACTGAGAACAAGACATAACCGATAAGCACTGGAGGATACGGTGTGAAGGATAGGTGCCCAAGCCGGAAGCTGTCCTTACCGAGCATGAAATAAGTTATGTAGAGTATTAGGTTTCTTGATGTCTCATTATCTATCTGTCTTTCCCACCTTCTGTTCAAGTTGACTTGGCTGCTCTCTCATTCCCCACTCCAAAACACAGGTGTATTTTTAGAGGCACTCCACATCTCAGCTCCTTCTGCACAGTGGAAGAGTGATGAACATGAA
Organism: Porochilus rendahli; assembly: GCA_039654305.1. Classification (NCBI taxonomy): domain Eukaryota; kingdom Metazoa; phylum Chordata; class Actinopteri; order Siluriformes; family Plotosidae; genus Porochilus; species Porochilus rendahli. Next base: position 24,963,736 of record JBCNYG010000001.1, read on the forward strand.
ATATAAGCAAATAGATAAGAAATAAGAATAATCACAAATTCATTAGTAAACCAAGTGGGCAAGTAAAAGCCCCAGTACGCTTTAGAGTCACATGTTTTTGTTGCCTTGAAACCTAAGCGAAAACGTTTTAGCTGAGGTGAGTTATAGAGCGGTCATGAGAATTAGCACTGTCTGACCTGTGGCTGCATAGAGGGGGTTAATCTGTAAACAACTGTAGTAGAGGAGATATTGTTTTGCAATTAACCAAAATCAACCTGCTGAAGCATATAAATATGAGAGGTGGATTCAATATGGATTCAGGACAAGGTTACAGGGCAGTAGCTAACATGGAAATGTACCGCTGCTTTAACATTATCACTCTTTACGTTTACTTTGCTTGAGTTTCCTTCCACTTCTTGTTCATTTTTGTTTTAATATTAAAAATTCTTCTAATGTTTAATTTTGTCTTCCATTTTTTCTCCCTTTACTTTTTTATCATTTCTTCATTGCTCTCTGAAAGGGGAATCAAGGGCTTTGCAGTGAAAATGTTTCTGTAGACCTAAAATACAAATATAAAACATATTTTAATCAAGGTTTGTATTTTGTAGTGTATATAAAATTTCTTCAGATATCCTCACATGATTTTTTGTAACATCTCCCACTTCAAATCCTTACACTGTCTGTCTGTCTCTTTATTTTCTCACCATAATGTTATTTTCTAGTTGACTGCATGTAGCACTATCAGGAATGTTGTCAGCTGTACTATTTTGTCCGGCTTCCTCATTGTTTATAATTTTCCTTTTTTTTGTCTGCAAAGATTAAAACTTTTTTTTGCTGTTACACTTAGAAGTCAATAGTGTTTTTTTGGCTGTTGAACCCACTTGGCCACTGGGCAACCAAGAATGAAAACTAACAGTTTAGAAATATCTGCTTGTTCTAGACACCTGGGCTAGTGATTCGCCACCCCTGCCTTCACTCCCCAACAAACACCTAAACCAATTTCTCAATGTTATCAAGGGGAGAGCCCAGCAGTTGGAGATTTAATAGCAGTATCAGGCCATGTCAGGCTCCATGGTAAGGTTATTCATCACTGTGGAGAGGTAGGTCATAAGAATAAGCATTGTTCAACCTATGGCCACAGTGGGTTAATTTGAGAACAGTGGCAATTGTGTTTAACAATTAACCAAAATCAAACTTCTCTAGTATAGTATCACAGGTAGTACAGATCATGTGGCTTCTGGTGTTCTGTGTGTCTTTCTTGACACACATGCTCAAGGATATTTGTGCCAATGCCCTAAGGTGGCTGATTTTCTGCAAGAGGCATTAACTGCTCAGAGGATGAGGAAAAATAAGAAATACATTCTGATGAAAACAGAAAAACAAGAAATAATTAATCCAGTGCTGCTGTTTTAGCAGAAGAGCATGAATTCCGAATGCAAATCATCACAATCAAAAGAATATTTAAAAGCTGTAAATAAGCCACAGGCGCAGCATGAGAGATAACATACAGACTTGCTGACTAAAATCTCTGAAATAGGTAAGCAGGTCAGCAAATGTTAAAGCTAAAGCACTGCATAAAAAAAACTTCAAAATATTCAAAATACTTGAAGTTCTAATTACTAAAAAAATTCTAATGAGAAAAAGATATTGTGGAGAATCACAACTATGCAAATCTTTTCAGGGACTTGAGAAATGCAGACATGTCTATGTCATATGATCATGAGATAGCGTGAGTGTGCAGACTGAGTTAATCATAGGACCCTGCCCAGTTCTGGAAATGTGGCTTCTCAGACTGGTTTTTCCACATTGCCTTAACAGCTCCATGAGGTCTGTTCTGACAAACCTTAATCCAGCTAAGACTCACTGTATTCTCTGTTTACTAGGTGGCGAATACTCTGCTTCAGGCTAAGGCACCCTGGGAAATGGTTTTGGAGACCCCCATAAATTTAGTCAAGGATATTTTACACCACTTGGATGTTTACACGTTTTTGCCAGCTGTTTTTTTTTTAAGCACATCTCCTCCAAGAAGAAGCAGGCACCAATCAGTTACCATTGAGAAACACACATTATTCTAGTTTGATTAAATTACAAATAAACAAATATCTCCTATTTAGAGAGATAAAGAAGAATGCAACAGCAAATGAAAGACGATGTGTGAAACATGGGGCCAGAACAATCAAACAAATTGTCCTAGATGTGAAAACACTTTGCCAATATCCTGTTGGTCTGCAGATTAGCTATGGACAGTGTGGCAGCAAGCAGTGGCAATCAGAACCATGTAGTTTAATAACGCTGGCCTTTCTTGACGAGGGCACACTTTTCTCAGCAGAAGACTCATCCATTGCCCTGAGGGGCCACTTATGTTAATTGGCAGGTTGTGTGGGCACTGCTGCAGCATTAAACCCATAAGAGGCAGACTTCATTCTCATCTTGAGTAATGGGTCCTTCATACCCATCATCTCTTTATTCCAATCAGTGCTTTGAGCAAGTCAGGCCTCTTGAATGCGGTTACAAACTGTTTAGTTAAATTAGATTAATGAGTCACAGAATGAAGGAGAAGGACTAAGACAAAACTGTTACATCTGTGATGACCAATGGGACATGACGCATTCAAAGAACAAAGACACAGAGACATATAAACATCTATTCCTGTCAGAATTTAGAAACTAGGTCAGTGTTATTTGGTAGTGAATATGAAACTAAGGAAGTTAACAAGTTGCAAAACTCTACCAAGGCAGCAGAGTCCTTAAAATTCATTCTCTACTTAAGATAATTGTTTTTTAAGAATCCAATTAGTGATGGGCCTTTTCATTTGCCCTTCACCCTTGTTAATGGAGGCATACTTGGCAGGGATTGAAGTTAAAACAGACAAAGTCACAGATCTATTCATTTTATTTGAGGTCTTCTCTCACTGTCTAAATACAACCCAATAAACTGCAATGCAATAAGCTTCAATTTATAGTGAGGTCAACAAAGGCACATAAACAGATAGAGAGAGGGGGGGGGGTGTTGTGCAGGGAAAATGTTTAAGGGAAGAACAAAAAAGGATTTTCCCTCCTCTCTCATTTGCAACAAATCACTCACAACAAAACAAATGTTTGTCATCCTCAAGGATATGCACATAAATAGTAGGATCCATTATTAACCCACAATCATCTCCTTCTGCCAGGATGTTATTAAAAAAGGCTGGTCTGGCGTGTTTTGGACCCCCAGGATAAATGGGTGGTTGGAAACATATGGCTCTAGACCCAAAGCAATGCAAAGCAGAAATTTTAGTCACGCCATTATACAGTTTCAGGGGGAATTGGTGTTTTCTTCACAGCTACTAAAGACCAGATTTACTGAAGCGAAAAAAATAAATAAAAAAAAAAAAAAGACCAAAAAAATGAGAGAGAGAGTGAACATCTCTCTATCACTGGGCAACCAATATTTCACTAATTATTGCTGTACATAACAATGACTTCATTGATTATGAGGAAAAAGGGATTATATAAAATCCCTTTTCCATTATAACAAATGAAGTCATTGTTATGTACAGCAATAATTTATATTAAATAATATGCAATAATATATGTATTATTGTATTTTTTTAGGAACCTCATTTTTTCCTGTTTGAATTTTGACTGACAATGCAATCACTCCTTAATTTGTCCTCTAGAAAGAAACAAACGGTAGATGAATATTAGTACCTTTAAGTCTGCAGGGATTTTTACATTAGATATTCTTGTCCTATTTAAATTTTTTAAGTCTTCTTCCAGTGGATTTTCTTTAAATGCAAAATGACTACGGAGGTTTAATCCTGCACTAGACATCAAACCATCCCATCCTCCCTAGCTCTGAGATCTCAGGTCTTATGGGAACTTTCAGGTGAGCCATTACTTTGAAGTGCAGTGATGGAGAGCTTTTGAGATAGCCTCATCCTTTCGGGGCTACTGGCATAAACGCACAGGATTACAGGGACCCAAGAGTCAACGGAGAGGACTGGAGGCCCTGGTTAGCATATAGGTGCCCAAGCATTTCCTACTGACTCCCAACCAGTGCACAACTAAGGACAATGAGGAACACACAAAGGTAAAAGGCTGTAGTATATGGTCCTTAGAAAACAATCTGCTGAAAACGTTCAGTTTTTTGAAGCTTTAGCTGTTCAATTATACAAAGAACGTTTACTCAGAGGCTTCTGGGAATGTAGAACTACCCTCATCCACCTCAGTAAACATACGGTCCAAAAGTGGAGCAGTCTCTGTATTCATTATTTACAAAAGTGACACAATATAATGTGCTAAAGTGAGATACTGAAGAATGTATGCACAAAAAACACTTGAATTAAGCCGCAACAATAATAATAGTTAACAATGGAGTCTTTGGTCCAGTATAAACCAAGGCTGGAGACATGATTCAAAAGATTCTAGGGAACATCAAATATATATAGAACTACCACAACAACCATGCTGATGTTAACACAAGTTATAAAGGAACATCACAAATCATTTATAATGGCACAGTAAAAATTGGACTGCTTGTTAAATGGCCACTGAAACCCTGCATGGCGAATAAAGTTTTTTTTTCAAAGAAAGGGTAAGCTGTTCTTAGAAAAAAATGGCTGGTGGCCTGGCGAGCTGTACAGGGTGTACCTTGCCCTTGCCCAGAGTCGTTGAGATGGGCACCAGCCTACTCACAACCCTAATTAGGATTAAGCGGCATAGAAAATGAATGAACAAATGACATGGACATGGGGTGACATTATTTAGTTTGTGGTTCTGATAAAACAGAAATGGCAGTATCAGAGGTGTCTCGAGAGTCCTCAGGGTTAGCTTACAGACAAAAAATGCCTAAAAAACTGTTTGTAGGTGAACACTAAAGGGTGAGGCTAGCTGAGATTTCAACAAAAATGAAAAGCAATAAAGGGACAACCAACACTTAGAGTCAGATTTTTTTCCCCATTCTATATAAATTAGCTCCAAATGAGCGGCTCAAATGATTGCTTGGACCAATCTTTTGTGCGTGGCATAAATGGCAGCTGCCTTGACATTAATTGAAGCCCCCACTTACAACAAAGTTCCTACCTGCAATTACTGCCCATTCAGGATTTGATGCACAAAAAGAGGAAGAAATCCTGTATAATCATGGGTTCATTTTAGTATGTCAAATATAGCCATGTATTAAATGTGTATAGAGACCTTATAAGGGGAATGGGGTAAGCAGAAAGTCTAGCAGGTAAATATTAGCAGTATAAACTGTATACTGGGTGCAGGACTATACATTTTCTTATCAGAAAAAACAAACAAAAAAATCTTAGGGTATGTGCCTACAAGCGACAAAACAAGCAGTTAAAACATGACACAAAGACAATCACAAACTACTTTGAAAGTGGTCCAAAACACTGGCTACAGCCCCAGCATTGTCAGTGTTATATTTATGTTGGGAATGATTTTTCACCCAATATCCAGTCAATGTCAGGATAATGGTGGTGTCTTTCAGGTAAATGCACTTGAGAAATTACCCAATAAGAGCTCAAAGTAGCTTTTCTAATTAACATGGTGGTGAGTGTGTAGTAGAAATAAAATTGGACCTTGTGCACGCTTTCTGATTCAAATGATTAAGAGGGAACAGCTCTTTAACATCCAGAAAACTAGGGAGTCCAATTACAGATGTTTTTGGCAGTTCAACAATCCTGCAGAGGCCACAATACTTGTATTAATTAGGTGAAAGCAGCTCATGACCATACAGTCTGATACAAAAATAAATAAATAAATCACATAATCTAGTTTGGAAAAAGGAACACTGTGTCCCATGTTAATCCAAAAAAAATAACAATAATAATAAAAACATTATTTCTAAATGTTGATTTATTAAAAGGAACTAAATTCAAACTCTTCAAGTCTCCAGTATATTATGCAAACCTTTCCTCAGTATGCTAAGGTTACAGTCAAATAATGGCTCTTTGCACTCATTTTAGAAGCATTAAGATTAAGTTCAGTCCAGTGGGGGAATTTTTTAAAAGAAAGGGGAAAAATACACAATAAAACAAAAACATTATTAATATTGACCTCAGTGGCCTGGCTTCGAGTTGTATAGCACTTTTCATCTCTTCTTCTGAGCTCGCGTGACATGTGAGGACTCAGAATGAATGTTTTAGTGCTTGGCACATAGTGGCACTGCGATGGATGGCAGTTTCGACAGGCGTGAACAGAGGGAAGTGGGTTGAACCCACACATCCAAAATCAGCTGACTTAATAAGGCTTCTGTCCATCAAAATTGAGAATCTGTTCACCCAATTATAACCCTCTCTGTTTTCCTGTTCCCTGTTGCACAGCGACCACTATGCTTTCTTTGTGGGAGAAGCAGCACTGTGCAGTTCAGCCATGGATGTAGCTAAATGCTCCCACATTGTAGGAATATGACAGCACTAGAATGAGAACCTTTATAATAGCTCCCAATGGCTTTACTAGGGGAAAAAAAGCATAAGCCGTCAAAGTAAATAGAGGCACCAGTGAGCAGATGAGGAGCAGCACAGAAAGAGAGTATGAAGCGAGGAAGACTGTGCTGCTCAATCGTCTATGGACACCAAGGTCAAATCCAGGCATGCATCTGGACAGCCATCTGCTCCCAGCAAGCAGTGGAGAGACCCTGCCACCTGCATCAGCACTATGGCCAATCATCATGCTTGGTGGTAGCGGTGGTGTATATGTGCACATGTATGCTTGTGTCTGTGCTCCCCAGAGATTGGAGGTCCACTCTTAGAGGCATAATCCATGGGGATCTGCAGAAAGTGGGCTGTTGTAAATATTGACTATACCTAAACACTGAGAAACGTCCTCTGTTTTAATTCTGGCTCTTTTGTCCTCCCTCACAGCATAACCCATATTTCTTAATCCTGTTTTATATATGCTATTTTTCTCAGTCTGAAACCATCCAGCTACGTCTCAGTGGCGTGCACACCAATAAAAACGGGTAACAGTAAAGCTGTCAAATATTACTTCTACAGCAGTTTGATAAATGATAGATTAACGTAGTTCACTCTTCATAAATTGAAACGCCAAATAACTTTTTTTTTTTTTTTTTGGCTGGAAATTACTCACCAAATATAATGAGTACTACTATGAACTAGTACATAGTCACACAACCAGCACAATCTGATCCACTGTCCATTATCATGGGATTAGAAACCATTATTCCAAGTGGTAAATGCTTGAATTCTGACTGTTTTTCACTGTTTTAGTCTTATACATACTAATCGTCTTAAGTGGAGTTAAAGAGACATGTGAACTCAAATTAAACTGCTTTCATCATGATTTTTAAAAAGCTTATAAATAACAATTAATCAAAAAAATTTTATATCTGCTTACTATACTTTTTTTTATTATTATTAATAATAATCTCAATTATGCTGCTTTTTTGTGCTGATGTTTCCATGTATTATAATCCTAAAACAATTATGCACCTCATGCTCGGTGGATGTCACCAAATTGAACAGTCTGTTCAGCAATATCCACTTCACCTTTGGTATGTAATTGTTGATTTCAAAAATCAAATGAATTATATTTAATATATATATATATATATATATATATATATATATATGTATGTTTTTTTTTTTTGTTTTTTTTTTTTTTTTTGGTTTGTTTGCAGGTTTCCAATCGCCACACCTCTTAACGCAC
>JBCNYG010000001.1:24974239-24985767 GCA_039654305.1 Porochilus rendahli
ACACACACACACACACACACACACACACACACACACACACACACACACACACACACACACACACACACAAAAGCATTTCTGAGCATAACATACAGAAAAAAGACAACGGCCGTAATGTACAATGTATCAATTTATTTGTTATGTGTTATCCTACAAAAATCAGTTGTGTCCACAAATGATGAATTCTTTTGGCTTTTTTAGCACCATCTTTCACTTGCATCATTAGTACTCATTGCCAAATCGCACAAAGAAAAAGTAATTTATACAGAAATCACTGCCTTTAGCATAACAAAAAGGAAGCACTGTTCATTTAAAATTCATTATGGGCAGAATTTTAACAAAATCTCTACAAATCCAATTTCTGAGGCTATCCAAATCTGTGCAGAGTGCAATCTGTTCCTTCAATCTGCTGTGAGTTTACACTCTTCTCAGCCAGTTTTCTTTACTTGTGCAGACCTGCAGCACTCGGATGCTCTACTCCACTGCCGCTCTCTTCTTTTGTGTCTGAACCAGTCTCACATTTGTACGCATTTCAATGTAATTGTCTCTGCATCCAAATTCATGCCCTTCATCAGTGTGTCTGTCTTCCTTACAAAGAACAAAGTGCAATAAACCTGCTTACATCACATGCATGGAATAGCAGACCCATTTTGTCCTTGTCTCTCTGGAGAATAATAGAGACAATACATGAGAAACTTTCATCTAATTACAGTCGTGTTTAATATTGTAAGATAAGGTTCAACTTCCAACCCCACCCCCCTCCCCCCACCCCTCAGGGCAGGCTAAATTGGTTATGCTCTTGGAGAGGCCTCTTAATTCGAGGAATTAAGAATCTATGAATTATAGACCAGTAGAAAATGTTAAAGGCTTTCTTTGTGTGTGACGGGGGTAATTTTGAGCTGACAGAGAAAGCAGAATAGGAAATTACCCTTAAAATTAAATATTAGCAAAGGTACAGTTTGCAGTTCCGATTTACTAGCATGAATAGCCAACATTCTACGACATTCATTCAAAATGTACTGAATGCTGTCAGGATTCTTGAACGTTTCCATAAAGTTCCTCGTGGCCCATTTATGTGGAGCACGTCTAAAAACATACCAATTCACTTTGAGGCATCAAGCACAGCCATATGTTTTCAGGACAACTACAAAAAGGGCCAACTTGAAATCAACCCACAGCCTGAGTAGTGTGTTTGGCACAGTCTGCTTTTTAAACCCAAAATGAAACTATCAGCAAGCACCTGGACGGAATGCAATTCCAGTGCAGCCTGCTTTGCTTTGTTGCTGAGCTGCAGCAGGTGCCCTGTGGCCAGGTTCTGGTGGGTGGGTATTTGAGTATTTCTCTGAGGCTTTTAACACGGAAACTAAAGCTCAGGAGGCAGTTGGTTATCTCCTGTTCCCTGGAGTTTAGGTGAAGGGGAAGCGCTGACCATTTTTCTCTACCATGCTGCACGATTCTTTACCTTACCAGTTTATATCTTTCACTGCTACAGGCCTCCTATTTACTACATATACTACATTTACTACTACTTATATACTACAGGTCTCAGTAAATGTTTTTTTTTTTGTTAGTGTACCATAGAATAGCCTAGAACAGAAAGGCAGAGGAATGTAACTTGAAGGAATCAGATCAGTGTTGATCTAGGGTTCATATGATATGCTTTGGACATGCAGCCAGCATATTATTGTGTTTTATGCTCTACTGAACTGGTTCCAGCAGGTAGCTTCATTTTTTTTTCCCATGTCCTTCTCCCTCTGAAAATGATACTATCTGTTTTCTCTACTTACACTTAGAAAAATACTACCCAGCTGTCTTAATGATAACCAATTTTGCAGCCCTAAAATGTCAACCATTAAGAACAGGAAGCACTATTAAGTGTGGTTTAAGTTCAACCTTTCTTTCCTATAGTAATCCTAACAACAGACATTTTTTACACAGCAGCTTTACAGAAACCCAGATGTACATTTAGATCCCTAACAAGCACACCAGATGCAACAAGGAAAAGAAGACAGGATGAGGAAAACACCTTGAGAAAAGGCACATGGTCTTCTGCGTGACAGCAGACGGTGTCTACATTCTGATTGGGAGAAAATTGGGAGACAATGTTTTCAGTCTATTTATGAGGTTTTTACAAGAAACTTGAAAATAAAGCATTTGGACATAATCTATGTTTCTGCCAACTTTAATAACATTTAACCCAAAGCAGGTACACATTTTATAGTCCAGTGCTTCATAATCAGAAATTGTTTCTCTAATCACTCTTTTAAAATGTGGCACTACATTTAAGGAGTCTTTTAAGTGGGTTTGCATCTATAGCCATGTACTGAAAAACATGAACTATTAGAATATCGGTTAAGAATGCACCATTTATCTTAAAAGAATAAGATAAAAAAGATAAGAAGAGGCGGGTTTAATGAGAGAAAACAATCTAATCAGCAAAAGATAAAATCTGAAAGACAGAAAAAGAGGCAGCGTGAGAGAGAGAGAGAGAGAGAGAGAGAGAGAGAGAGAGAGAGAGAGAGATTATAGCACAGCTGCTCAGTTTGGCTTCACCTCAGCACTTTAACTGCCTGTGTCTCAATGCAGCTCTCTGCGAGCACGACTGCTTTAACAGATTCCTGGAATAACATCCTGCATATGTTAAGGTCTCCTTTGTTAGCCACAGTGTAGATTTAAAGAGTAAATATATCCTTCTCCAGCATTTTCAACATGATGCCTGCACCTTGACTCATTGCATACTTCTCCCGGGCGCAGACTCAAAGGCACATAAAGTTGACCTGAAGCATGTAAGGCTGACAGGAGCATGGCATGTCTGAACAGAAGAATAATTTGTCCCATCACAAGCTGTTTTTTTTCCTCCTTAACGAGCAGCAACTTCAACTTTGATTAAATCGGACCCATGAGACAAAAAGATTTAGCGTCTCATCATTTGGAATAAAGCTCCTAGCTTTAGGAGGATCGCATAATGCGCAACCAGCCACCACCGTATAGCTCTTTATACACATATAGCACATAAGCACAAATGGGTCCTTAACAGCAGTGCGTTTAACTTGTATTTAAGAACAGATGTGCATTTCAATGATCCTTTCCATGGAAATCCATTGCTTGCTAAATACAACACAAAATAGTCATGCTGAAAGAAAAAACAAAAAACAAAAAACAAAAAAAAAAACAGGAACATGGCTGTGTCTTAAAATTAGGTGTACTCTCCTATAATTAGGTGTGCTCTAATTTAACTATAAATTAAATTCTGGGCCAAAAGCACAGCATGACTGCAGTGAGTGCATAATGCAGTTATCCAGACCTAACCATGGCAATAAACAATCAACCAAGAATTGAGAAGATCCTGTTGAAGAGAAAATGGCTTCTTTAAACAGAACATTTCAGTACAGCGCCAAGATAGGGTTACCCCTTGCCCTTCAGCTGCCTATTAAAAGAAGAAGCACAGCTCTGTGTCCTGTTTTTGGCTATGGCAACGCTTGCTGAAGATGTCAGGTTGGAAGCAGAGAGAGCGTAGACATGTCGTGAATGCCCCGCTTTCTTCTCCTTTCACCAGTGCATTCCTGTCTCCCCCTGTTCTTACAGGGGCAAATGGTCTGACCTGAGCTATCTCCGATGCCTGCCCCCACCACCCCTACTGACGAAAATCAATCTCTTTACTATTCAGGCCATGAAGTTATCCTTGCTTAACTGCTGACCCTGTGACCTGACAGGATTGTGCTGGGAGGAAGACTCGGATTTGGGTCACCCCCTTCAGTCTGCTGGGCGTCAGGCTGTCCAAAACAGTAATAGAGATGGCTCAGGCCAGGTTGATCTTTTTTAAAAAAGAGAAACAAGAAATAACAACCGGGTGGTCCTTGTCCAGTTGGCACCCTGACATGAAAACATGTTTAAGCCAGCTGGCTTTCACTTTCCTTACTTCGCCGACTGAAGTAAACCACAATGAAAATGGCTCCAATTCAAGATTGTCCTTCCCACCTCTCTAAGCAGCATCCTTTGCACACACACACAAGGCCATGATCTCCTCATAGAGGACCAGCAGGAAGTGATTAACACGGAATAATAGCTCAGGAACAAGCCTGTTAACCAACCATAATATCAAGTGCACTGCAGAAAAAGAGACATACAATTTGCCTTTTGTGTTCCGTTTCCCCTTTTGCTGACAGTCTGCGATATGCGAGATTTATGGAGGAGATCAGTGTGCTAGTTTAACCGATGAAGCGTTCAATATTACAATAAGCTGCTGCTATAAACGCAGAGAAAAAGATCGAGAGGGAAAGATGTGATTAGCTCTTTTACTCCCTCTCCAGGGTGTTATCATGCTAATTTAGGGATGGGGAAAAACACACCATTTGTCTGAATTGAAAATAGGACAGATGTCCATAGAGCACAAAAGCTTGGTTAACTGAGCGCTTTTAGCTTATTTTGTTAAGGGGCAAATTGAAACACATACAGTGGCCAGCAGTTAATTGGCAGTTGCTTTAAGCACAAAAGAAATCTAAAAGATATGCATTGCTGAGGCTTTTGTTGACTTTGAGACTAATTCCACTGCAATGGATGTTGATCTCTGGGTGCTTTTCTATAGAAAAACCTCTTAGCTTGCCTTACTGTCCATTCAAAGCAACAATCAATGAGCATAAATACAAATTCCAGCTGAGACATGCTCTGACTTACAAAGAAATATATCTCAAGAAGACACTCAACAGCCTTATCGAGTCCTATTCCTTCTGTCCCCCAAAAAACCCTCCCCTTCTAGCCACCATTTAGAAAATCACTTTGTGTTCACAGTACACTAAGCAAGCGCATATATATTCTAGCTGACTCACCAAGCAGATGGAGTTTGTGTAAGATCTGTCTGTCAGGACATATATGAAGATGATAAAGGACAAAGGTATTTCTGGGGGAACGCTGACATGATTTCGGTTTTTTTCTCAGGAATTGTGGTACCCTGAGAACACTGACATCCTCTGCCCTTGCTATTTCGGTATACCTTGGACCTGCAGGGAAAGATAAAAGACTAAGCTGCGGTTGGCTGTATATGAGACAAACTGTTAGCGGTAATGGAATTGTGTGGTTGCGATCTGTTTACGGCAAGCTTTGATACGTCAGTGCGAGGCAGAGATTGTTCCCCTGAGACAAGCAGCCTGCCAGGACAGAGACAATGTGAGAAAGTAATAAGAAAAATCAAATGAAGTTAGACCAGGGGCACATACTATGTTCCTGTGAGTGTGTGTACAGCAAATGGTTTAAACAGACAAAAGGCATGAAAAACATTTAGTTGCACAACCTCAACTGCACACATCTGCAAGCAAATGTGCTCACACGCACACACTGACACCGAACTGAGTCATCATATGGTTAACAGGAGACACACTTGAGGAATGAAAAAGGCATGGAGGAGGGGGAACCAAGAGGCCCTAGTGATGTTTGGCCCTATTCCAAGGGGAGATCTAACACCAAATCCACCAACCCCCACACTAGCCCTTTCCCCCTTACAGCTAGCACTAAATATAGACTCCTGTGCTAACAGGCTTCAGCATTCACAGAAACTCGCAGAGAGCCGAGTGGCTGCTAATCGTAAATCCGACCAAGTCCAAAATCAAACCTGTGTTATCGACCATCATACAGATCGTCCGACCCCTCAAAACCCAGCATTAGACTGAGAGCAGTGAGATCACAGCCTTGCTGCTGCCCCGCTGCTCCTCTCAAGACACATGCATCAACTCTCGCCAAGATTCTCTCCCTGAAGGTCAAATGAGACTTCTATTTTGGGAGGCCTGGGAAATTGGAGGGATTTACATAATGTGCATATGGTCACGCTAGATTCACAGTGAACAGCTAGCTCGCCTCCACGAAAGGCCACACTTACAAATAAAACCGGAATGAAAATCTCGATAGTCACATCAAAGCCCTTCAGTGTTGCTGATGAAACCCTGCCGCCCTGAATGAATGAGCTCTGATGATGCAGCTCTGCTGGATGAAGCTACAGATTTAAGTGCAAGAAAAGAAAAGAAAAAAAAACTTGTCTTATCTTGAGGCTTTTAATTTCCTGCTCCGTTTCACTTTTTAGAAGCATAAAAAGGCTCGCTTTAAAAACATGCAGTGAGGCAGTAAACTGTTACTCACATAGAACTTTAGGTATTTAAAATATTATGTTAAGCACTGTGCCAAAGCATTATTAAATTCTGAAATTATAAATATAAAACACAGCGTTTAGAAATGTTAGATGTAAACAATTAAAAACACAAAAATGGTTTCAGTAATGGTCAATGTTTTCCTGATAAAAAAAAAAAATCATGAAAAAGATTTGCATCCGAGCACAAACATGTTTTTTTAACCTGAGTGTTCAAAGAAAATATGTGAATTATTAGAAATATTATAATGCTGAAAACTGCACTTGTTTCACTGTTGTAAACTGACCCATTCCGTCACTTCTCTATACAATAAATTACAGACCATATCAAAAAGTAAATTAAATAAAAATAATAAGGGCAAGTGCGCATACCTTTGACCCTCCTCGCCCTAAAGTGCCAGCATCTTTTTTTAAACTGTTTCCAATGAGAATACAGACGGCTACCAAAAAAAAAACTGGGCCCAGCATCATTTTCTCCAGAGCGCTCTGCCTTTTTTGTACAGCTGCTTCGAACGCTTCTAGGTGAAAATCTCTGAACTTTTCAAAAAGGCACTGGTGTTGCCCCTGTCACTCCTTTTTAGGCAACCAATCATATAGGCGTTTAGAGTGGTGATATGCTGTCAGGCACATTTTCTGATGAAGCACTGCTCCCCGGCACTGTTTTTCTGCCAGAGAAAAATGTTATATGGGCACATGCCCTGACTTATTAGAGCTACCATGTTTTACTATGTTTTAGTTCGGGGCAAAGAAACACCTGTGGAGATAACAGTTGCAGTCCAGCTTTGGGATTAAAAAGTAAAAGCTTGCAATGCAAGCAGCTAGTCAATGTGAGGGTGGAAAGTGCTGGTCCATGACAAAGTGTTTAACAGATCATTTAAAGCACAAATCTGTGCGCCTCGAAACCTCTTCGGAGTAGAGGAATCAATAAGATGCATGCAGAGTCTGCAACAAATAAAGATGCGGATTCGTACTCCTGCAGGTTCTGTTTCATATTCAGAGATAGCGGTAATTAAAAAGGGTCTTAGTAAAAGTTAATAGAGGGTGAAGCTTATTCTCACTCATAGCTAGTGGATTTGGCTCGTAATGTTGGCATACCAATGCGAGAGATACAAAAGGCTACTTGTGTGGTGGAAGCAGGGAGCTGAGGATGCAGCTGAATGTCCAAGTGCAATGAAATGGAGTTAGTCATCACTCTGTAATCTGGTGCGAAGAAGAGCCAGGGGCTAAAAAACAAAGCTGTGTCTGCGTGACTTAGCCAGTCTGCTGGTTCTAACTCGGTTTGATTTAGCTCTCACAACTCAGTTATCCAAACATTCTTAAAGATGACAGTTGGGCAAGGAGATTGTAGTTTCTGTCATGCCAATCATTGTGTCTGCGCAAGTAAGTGAGTGTGTGTGTTCTCTCTTACACACACACACACACACACACACACACACACACACACACACCTTTTAAATTTGACCGAAAGAGTTTAAAAAGGACAATAAGACAATTACATTCCTGCTTAGTTCAGACTTTTGTCACAGACAGAAGCTGCTATCTCACACATATTTCACCAAGCCTTTGGTTTTCCTCCTTCGACTTCACACCTAAACATATACAATACATAAAGGAAATGAAACTACAGGACAGTTGGAAGCACCAGGTTTTACATGATGCTTGTTCATTTGCTGCCATTTCTTTGGCACTGTCTATTAGGTGAAGTGCATCCATCTGGCAAAAAGTGAGACAAATGCATTGTCCCTCCACTTCTATGGTTAGTTCAGGTTTGCCAGAACCACCAAACAACATGCTTGACAAAGGGGTTACAGTTTCCAATAAATGGCTTACAAAACCCATTGGAGCCAACGCAAGCCCAACGCAGCATGGAAATAATCACAGAGGTCTGCCACTTGTCCAGTATGAAGTCCAGGATACGTTCTGGCTCTCCTTAACCCTGCCTAAAATTTAGAATTCAGTGTGTTTTCTCCCTATCTTCTGAGCCAGAAATGGACAAAGACATACTGCGTAAAACAGAAACGTGTATGTGCTTTCTCCTGAAAATAAGGCATTCATATTTAAACAATGACTTCATCGCTAGTTTTAAAAGATACTCTGTAAATAGTTTGACTGGTGTTTTAAATATAACTATGTGTGCATCTCCAAATACAACAGAATTTACCTAAAGCCTCAGTAATACTCCTTAGTGAATACACACAGACATTTGCAGACACCATGGACGTATTATAATATACATTATTGTGCGCCTGAAGGAGAAGCACATCTGTCTCTTAAATATTTCCACTTCTGGGCAATTTTCCTCCAATAAATATTGCACACATGATTGCTTTTATTTTGTTTTCAAGATGCGTAGTATTTATGCTGGTTGCAACGGACCTCTACGCAGTTGCAGTTGGTGCCCATGTAGCGTCGAGGGTACATGGAAAACCACTCAAAGCCTCACAAACATTCACTAATGACAATATTTACATCTCTAGTAGCCCATATATTTGTGGATGACGAAAATATTGCAGTGGCCTAAGTATATCCTACGCAGCTTAATGCTGTAGCAGCAATGTAATACGTTTTCCCCACCCAGAGCGAGGAAGCCATGCTTGAAGGCCAAGGCTAGCTGGTCGTGCCATTTGCGCTAGCTCTGTTGCCCTGGTGTCACATTCAGGTTATGGATGATGTGGAGGCTCCACGTCTGGCAGGTAATAATTCACTCCCCAGGGGGACAAGGCCCAGTACTGGACATGAGCAGCCATGCGGGAAAACGCAGCACTCTTGCCTATTAAAAAGAAGGAAAGAAAAAAAATCTCCTGCTGCCTTTTAATTTCTTCCCCCAGGTGTATCTGCCAGTTATTGGCTGAACTGTCACTACTACATTCAATATGAAATATGAGGAGAAACAGCACAAAATGCTTCAAATGTTAAGAAGTGAAGCATGTGATCCAAACCTGCTCTTTACAGAATGTTATTTTAATTGTCTGTAATGAGAAAAGTGTTATAAGGGGGCAAACGAGGTTCAAACGCAAAATGTGTCAATCTGCAGTCTGATGGAAAGGACAAAAACGGAGAAAAAAATTGAGCAAAAAGATACTGAATGGTAGATGGCTTAGATCAGTGCGCATAGCACCAAGCCTATTTCAGCAGTCATTACCCAAAGAGCTATTAGGAAGGCACAGTCATCCGCAACACACCGCCAGCGTAACATCATTTAGGGCAAAACTACAGCAGCGGAAATTGGAAGTAAAATTACACCCTGGGCTATATGCATCATTACCCACACTAGCAAAAGGCCTGGTGATGGGGAGCTTGGGGAAAGGTGCAAGCAAGTTTACAGTTTAAGAGAACAGGATCGTTCACCCTTCATAAAATCTGATCATAAAGAACCCTCATTTTTTCCTGGACACCATTAGTAACACATGAAATGGAATTATACATGGTATAACTTCCAGTGTTACAACTGTTTTACCTAAAGAGCTGTCGTTCAGAATGTAATGACTATACCATGGTGATTATGTTTATAAAAACACAAAACACACACACAAACAGCTTTTAAACTCTACAAGGGTGTCAGAATGGTGCTCAGAGTAGTGCTTTGTTTATTTAAAAAATAAATAAAAATAACTAAATAACCAGTATGGCATACTCTAGCACACGTATAACAGTTTGCTCTATTATTACAAGGCCCTCGTACATTTTGCGTGACTGAAAGGAAGTGACAGCAGAGTGCAGTGCCATTCACAGATGTTGAAGCTGCTTTCTACCACTAATGTTCATGCTTATGCTGTGCAATATTGAGAATAACTTATATGTCAGGAAGACTGCATGATTAACTAGCAGGTCTTCCCCAGTGTACCATTAGACTCTTGCAACTGATCCAAAATGCAGCTGCATGACTTGTTTTCAATGTTTCCAAGTACTCCACAGCTTGACCTCAGCCCACTGCTACATTAGTTCCTCTGACTTCCTGAATCTTTCCACATCAAATTTAAAACACGGATGCCTGCCTATTGTTGCAAATGGACCCACCACCTACACGAGGACACTTATAACACCATATTATGCACCACATTACCTTTTGGACTCGAGCTAGTATGACCCACTTTCTCTGAATATACAAGGAAGACATGCCTCATGACTGTTCTCTGTTCTGGCACCAAAATGGTGGAATGAACTTCCTCAGCTTTTTGAACAGCTGAGTTGTCACTGGCTGTCTTGGAATGAAGACCGAACATCTTCTAACTAAGCACTGGAATGAGTAGTAATCCACTCCACAAAAAAAACCTTGACTTGTACTGTTTTTCATTGCTGTACTAACTCCTCTCGAACGTGGTTTTAACTTAATTGGTTTCTTAGACCGTGACCTAATTTACTTGAATGAAGGACTTGTGTAACTTTGTTTTAAAGGGCCAGTATGACAGTTGTTGGAAGATAATAGACTAAATATCATCAGCACTACTATGAAAAAAGGCAATAATTCATATTCACAAGACATGATCATACATTAAATTTGTTAGGGGTTTGCAACACAATCTCAATCTTTGAAAATGTTTATCCCAACGAGATTTCAATCCATTTCCATCTGTTCCATATTGGGCTCAAAACCTTTAGACTGCTTTTACTTTACAAGATGGCCTGCTACTTAACAAATATTGAAAAGTGATTCAAACTTCCATTGCAAATTAAAATGATATTTCAGCAAATATATTTGGGTAAAAATCATGACACAGCTCCTTTAACTCTTTTCTGAGGCTGTTCTCAGCCGACTCTGGGCGAGGGCATAGTACACCCTGGACAGGTCTACTCTTTTCAAAAGTCAGCAATGGCTCCTTTCCATGCCTCTCATCACATTACAGTGACAGCTGTATTTCATTTTCTTATGAAACTACAATGACATCACTATCGGATTTATGCCTCAAAAGGTTCTGAGTGCTGATGTTTGCATAGGTGTCTATTGAAATTGATATGTACCTGCTGATTTATATTTCTATTTAGGTTTCTTGGCAGAAACTTAAATCAGCCATTTCATTTATGAAATTACCAAGCCATTTCATTTCCTCCTCTGATTATCTCTTAATCACGCACTTCCATGCTGTTGTTTGTTGCATTGCTTGTGTTAATGTAGTGGAAAATGTGAATTAGTAAATGTAATTCCTCAAACAATATGATAATATGATTTAATGCATATCTCTCTTTCTCATAATATATATATATATATATATATATATAAAATCCTTAGTCGATTTTCTGTAAGACAGAGCTCGATACAGTTAAGTAGAGCTATATATGTGGTATAAGGAAATAAACAAAGCTACAATTTTGCTACATTTGAATATTCTCAATAAATCCCCTGATGAGTGGGCAACCACGAAACAGGTCTGTAGGGAGCAAAATGTAGCTTTGTTTT
>JBCNYG010000001.1:25000245-25014371 GCA_039654305.1 Porochilus rendahli
ACACACACACACACACACACACACACACACACACACACACACACACACCATAAGCAACTCCACATCTATGAATGTTTTAAGAGAAGGGCGATGAAATCAGTGAGGAATCAGGAGCCCACATAAACACTGGAAGAGCATGTGGAAGTCTAAGCAAGCAGTTAGCAGTCAAGAAACTGTTACAAGTACAAAAGTGAGTACATTTCTGATCCAACTTAGATCTTTACTTGAGAGTGATTTGCACAGCAAGATAAATTTGAACAGAGACCCAAGATATGGAAAAATAAGGGTTAGACAACTTAAACGAAAATGTTACCGTTGAATGAGAAGCCACAGCAGAAACTAGCTTTGAGACGAACCAAACAACAAGCCATTTACTACAACAGGCAGTCAAGAATGCACTGAAGCCAATAAAGTGCTTAGCTAATTGTTAAAAGCATTAAGTAAGTCTGGAGAAATTCACCCATCAGTGCATAAAAATTCACTGCCATGACGTCGTGAAGGCCTTTACAAAGCTGATCCATGCAAACTATAACAAAGAGACTAGAATTTGGTCCCCTTGTACATGGAGTAGTGAAAACCAGCTGAAAGTTCACCTTGGGCTATTTCAAACTGTGTAAAATCCCTGTGACTGGCTAAGAGTACTCAAAGCTATTTTGGCAACAAAAACAAAGTTATTCACCTCAAGTTTAGTGGGTGTCACTAAATTGAATAGTCATCTCAACATTCCATCTTAGAAAGGATTTGGTGATATCTACCTTGCCTGAAATTTTTTTTGTTAATTATCTCAAGTGGATAATGCTTGAATTAAGTAGTGGACAAAAACTTGTGTATACCATGTAATGGCTTATTTTTTGTTTTTTTATAGTTTTAATAAAGTGCCTTTTTTAAAAAAGTGTCTTTTTACCCTGAAAAAAAACAAAAAACAAATACCATTTGTATAGCTTTCTTCATATTTTTTAAGATGACATTTTAAGGATATCAGAATCAGTGACCATGGCAATCCACAAGTTTTTAATCATTGCTTTGATTCAAATATGAATCCAAATTTTTAAAGATGAATAATGTCTATTAATACATGACATGGTGGCATAGTGGTTAAACACTAAACAGAAGCAAGAAAGTAAGAAAGTAAGAAAGCAAGAAAGTCCTTGATTTGACCTCTGTGCTTGGCGAGGACGCATCTGTGTTCAACTCTCATGTTCCCTCCATGCTTGCATGGGTTTCCTTCATTTGCTTCAGTTTCCTCCGACAGTCTGAAGACATGCACATTAGGCTAATTTAATTTTCTTGTTTGCCCCTAGGTGTGAATGTGAGTGTGAATTGTTGTTGGTCTGTGTCACCCTGTGAGTCAGCTGGGATAGGCTCCAGCCTCAGCTAACAGCCTCTGTACACCCTTACTCAGAAAAAAAGGAAAAGGGTATTTTAGTGTATACTACGGGAGACAAATAAAATTGAATTTCTATTTCTCCATTTTAAAGTGTGAAGTGATTACACTACTTGCTCCAGGTGCCCATGATAAACTGTGAGTTAGCTGTTTTGATTGAAGCAGTATCCATTCGGAATAATAAGCAATTATTAAATGAGGTAAATTATGACATGAAGAATTATTTGATCAAGGCACTGTTATTCACTGAGGCCAAAGGCGGTTAACACCCTCTGAGATCACATAATTCTTCATATCATACAGAGGCTGAATTTTTCATTCAATATTTTCTTAATTTAATATTTTCTAAATATTCATACAAAATATATAAGTAGACAGTGTAGGATGTTATTTAAAAACTTGGTGGAACTAGGTTCTTAGAAGAGGGAAGGCTACATGCTGAGAGAGCAAAGAGGAAGAAGAGAGCTGATGCAATAGTCATGTTAGCTATATGTACTCTGATAGATGTCACCTGTATGTATGTTTTTGTACAAATAATATAAATTATACTGTATTTTGAAATTATTTTTGTATATTTTTTTGATGGTGAGAACCTATACTTTGGTACGAGATTTACAAGAATTTTATCCGTATTTTTCAGTGTACAGTAAGCCTTAAAAGTGGGCAGCCATTTTCTGTAGGACAAGGGAAGAAGAGGAACATAGATATGATACGATTCACCATGAAGAACTGTAGTCCTGAGCTGTAAACATTTTCTTTTCTCAATTTTTATGCTGCTGTAGACCTCTGTCTCTGTCTCAATGCTTACAATAGCATAAATAGTGAGAGAATATACTGTTTCTCAGGGCTGCAATGCTTCAGCATTCTGCTGTGGGCCTATCTACCCTACATGATATCTCTGAGGGGGAACATAGGCATGTGCCAATTAACCAATAGCAATAATGCAATATAAAAAAAAAAATTGATGGCTTTCCACCAATCAAAAAAAATCTCTTGAATGAATAGTAATGTCTAATATCTCCAAGAGAGTGAGCTAATCATACCATGCCCTTCCCTTGTACTATATGCTAATATCTACTTTTATTCATTCAAATGATCTTATTTCTCTTTGTCCAAATATTATACTTTGCCTCATTCAATAATTGGTTATTATCCTAAGACAGCAAACCAATCAGATTGCACCAGTCCCATGTAGTATATGGTAAATACATTTTAGTTTAGTAAGTAAATAATAATTATTATAATAATTAAGGTGCCCTGGCCTGGTGAACTGTCCAGGGTGTACTCTGCCCTTGAGCCGGCTGAGATGGGCGCCAGCCTCCGCGTGACCCTATTTAGGATTAAGCGGTTGTGAAAATGAAATAATTAATAATAATTAAGGGACCTGGTATACTTAGATTTTAAATCCTCCAACTGTAATTAATTTATAAATTAATCGTGATTTGTTAAATTATGAGACCTTAAAATATAGAGCTCCCCCACATCATAAATTTTAATTTAACTCCTGGTCATAAAGCGCAATGTTTTGCTGTTAATGCTTTCGTGATTACAATATACTTGGGATACCCAAAATAATTACAGACGAGTCATTCAGTGAAACGAACAATATAATAAAGTCAACAAAAGTGAATACAATCAAACTGTTAAATAAACATGACCTTTTCCCTACTGAAATAATCAACTCAAAAATAATTACATCCAATAAATAAATATAGGATTTAAAGGTAATAGCAGGTTGCTCTAGAATACTTCTACAGGAAAATCCTACTGACATCATTTCAACTTAATTAAAACAAATTAGCATTTATCTGCTCCCATTTTAATTCACTCAAAAATTATGCTACCTTCATGTTATGTACAGTGTGCAGTACATATATTAACTTAGCACCTTATGGTTTATGGTTTATTCCAAGAATTCTGGTGTTTGTACGCGTAACTTTTTAACATTCTGTACATATATACATATACATTTTATAGGGTATATATATCATAGCATTTTAAATTGAATTTATTTGAAAAGATACCATACTGGCATAATATATAGACACTGTGCAACTATTCGGCTTTTGAAACCAGATCTAGGTTTATCTACCAAGAACGGCTTTGGCACAGCTGTGGAAGTCTACTTGAATACAGAACTCATTCACAGATTTGAAAAATTTTACAGCATCAATCATAATTTGGATGTTTTGTTATACGGAAAGCTGTGGTTAAGAGTTGACATTTTAGCTCTAATTATATCAATTAATACAGTAGAATGACACCTTGGCATTTTTTTATATATTACCTTGGTCAATGCCACTAGATGTGACTGTGAGTGTGAATGGCTCTGTGTGTGTGTTTGCCTTTCAATGGTCTAGCGAGCTCTTAAGGTTCTATCTCCCCTTCACCCAGTGTTGGCTAGGTTCACCGCAACCCTAGTAGGATAAACCGGTCTGGCAAATGTGTAAGGGTGTGAGTAATTTTGTGTACAATACTATCTGATCTTTAAAGATGTCTCTTCTATGCAAATTTAAATACAGAGACAGAATTTTCTACAAACCTGAGCAGCAGTCCTTCCTGTTGTTTTAGACTCAAGATTTAAGGACTTCGAGGGGTCTTCCTTAATAGGAGTAGCTCCATCTAGGTGGACAAAGGAAGTTTTCTTACTCAAAAGAAAAAGGTGAGAGCATTATTTCTTTAGACACTTTGTTTAATCAAAACCTTGCACAAATGACAGATGTCAAAAAGCTTCTTTTTTTTTTATCTTAAAATGCTTCAGAGAAAGGATTTAAATTACAGCTATATATTAGAGTGTTGCCTGATTACTGGAAAGAGCAAATGATACCAAGGGGATTAAGAAAAAAAATCCATTCATTTGGTACTTCATTTGGACAAATGTCAAACTCAGACCTATATAGCCACATTTAAAGAAGCGATTTCTACAAGATTTAAAGAACAATACTTGCCCTTTGAAAAAGAATTAAAAGGAGTATTGGAGAAATTAGAGAGAGAATTGAAGCAGGAGAAACTGGCTAAAGTTAAGAGAGACCAATCTGACTACAAAGAGGAGAGAATGTACATTTGGAGAGAAAAACACAATTACCATTCACAACTTTACTTGGTCACCATGCACAAAAGACACAACAGGACACAAAGGCGACAAGAAGGAACACAAGGTAGAGGCAAGCCAACCAAAAGCCAAAGGTCAAGGTTTACGAACTGGGAGCAAACAGGACGAACAAGTGATAAACATCTCAGGTATTCCTCTTTTTATTAGCCAAGTCTGAGTTCTATCTAAAGGCCCCACTTTTGCACCTAGCAATACAGCTAGAAAATTCCAAACAAAGGTTGACTTCTTCAACTTCTACAGCAACCTTCAACTCAAACATTTGGTTTCATACTAATCCACATGAGGCTAATTGGCTGTTCTAAATTGCCTCTAGGTGTGAGTGTGAGTGTGAAGAGTTGTTTGTGTGTGGATGGTTTGGCGAGCTGTTCAGGGTATACCCTGCCTTCAACCAGTGCTGGCTGAGATAGGCTACAGCTTCACTGTGACCCGAGTAAGATTAAGCCGTCCAGCAAATGAGTGCATGACAGCGTGCTAGTGAACCGTTAGATCCCTGAGCTGTTGGGTTCTGGATATATGATTGACACTGCTTAGTACTTTTGATTGAACTGCAAAGATATATTCAAGCTGTACTGAACAAAAGTTTTTATTTATGAATTTATTTATTTATTTTTGTGAATTGTTACCCATGCTAATAATTGCTGTTCTGATGATTCCTAAATGAACAGGTTGCTGGCAGTTTATCAGCTGATATAGTGAATATTTAGTCATTTAACTTTAGACATAAACACAAGACCAGACAAGACCCTCGCATTACATGCCTTTGGTGGCCGTCATATTACCAATCACTAAACTCTGCCATTCCAATAAGATGTTGAATGTTGTGTCTCCAATAGTATCTCTAAAGTGCAAGGAATAACACTTTAATTGTAAGTATTGTGTCTACAGAATGATTGCATTATTTAATATTTATTCTCTCTTTCAGAAAAAAAATCTAAAGTCCAAATATCTGTTTAATTTTACTTGTACCATGCTATTTTACCCTCACGTATAACAATACAACTCAAAATAAAGCGCAAAATGAAGCAAAATTTCTCGATCCTGCAGCTTGTTTACATGCACAAAGCCTAGTTGGTCAAGTGTAACCAGTCTCCGTGCGACTTCAGCATGTGCCAAATACATGGACATACAGAGTAGCATTGATCTTGTGTTTATATCTATGCCTTTATTTCTCAAGAACAATCATGATGCCATCTCTTTTTGATTATATGACTACTGTTCAGTGAAGAGCCCACAAGCGACCATCTTAAATTGCTCTGAGGAAGGCCTTGATGACTGAAATGCATCGACAGCAAGTTATATTCTGATCTTCAAACCATGAGTCAATAAAGGCTTTTTTATCTTAGTCTCTTCTTGAGTGCCTTCAAGTTTTTCCATTTTTTAACACTGAGATTCCTCAGCTGAAGAGCACCCAAGGGATAAAATTTTCTACACACCCGAGCAGCACTCCTCCCATTTGTTTTTCTGACTGAACACACACATTTTTGCTTGTACATCAACATGATGATAAACTAATTACCAGTCCAAAATGTCCAGTACATAAAAGGCCCAAAAGACAATAACAAATGTACACAAACTTACCAAACCTACCAAGGTTATATGCTAAATAATTCCAGATAAAGTTATTTCCCCAGGCTGTGGTATTAATGCTGACACATATCAGCTCTCAGTAATGTTTACTGTACTCTTTCCAACATTGTATGAAAGCATGAAAATAACTTTGTATCCTAATGAACCATATAGATTGTCTATACTTAATTTTAATATGCTGTAAATTTGCAGTCAATCATTTTGTTGTACAGTATCAACCTTATCAATGCAGCAAGCCAGCAATGTACCCAAATAACCTTTTGTCTGCAAAATAATATCCACATGAT
The DNA here is from genome assembly GCA_039654305.1 of Porochilus rendahli. NCBI lineage: Eukaryota > Metazoa > Chordata > Actinopteri > Siluriformes > Plotosidae > Porochilus > Porochilus rendahli. The sequence continues at coordinate 25,006,616 of JBCNYG010000001.1, forward strand.
ATACAATCCTCATTAGCAAAATGAATTTACACAAATTGCAAAACCATTGCAGATCATTTTCTTTGTATATTCCATTACACCATATAGTGAATATGCCTAGACATATTCATTATTATGCAAAACATAATTACAATTTATGTGATTTATTTCTTGCATGGCAGAACATTAAAACTCTTTCTTTCTCCCTCTCTCATTTACTCTCTCTTTCTCTCTCTCTCTTTCTCTCTTTCTCTCTCTCTTACACACACACACACACACACACACACACAAAACAGTTATTTTATTCTTCCAAACAATATTTTTGTACTTTCATATTAAACCTAAAGATTTTACTCCATAACAAGAAGCACAGACGCTGAGGTCCAGAAGCGTCAGGAGAATTTGAGCAGAAGTCCAATATTATACTGCCCATCACTGCAAGGATTTCAGATGGTTTCTCATCTGCAAGTCAAATCTTCACCCATACTTTTATTAGTGAGTAACTCTTTCAAGGGCAAATGCATAAAACATAGAATGCGAGACTACACCAGGAGTCATGCTGCTGCTAGGGCTACCTGTAACAAATCCATCACTTCATAAAGCAAGCTGAAGCTATAAACCCATCTGAGGTTTTTAACATGTTTATTAGAGAAAGCAGTGTAGTTGGTGGATAAATAACTGGTGCGTATTTAATGGCTGTGTAGGGACTGAATGTGCGTGATCGTGTGACTGCACATAATGAGGATAATCTTTTCTGTAGAAGGCATGTCATGGCTATGAGGCTAAAACAGATGTTTTATTGTTTTAGAGTGAGGTTTTAGATGATTTACTTTCAGCAGTTTTTTTTGTTTTTTTTTTTTGCATTCTGAAGAATCAAGTAAACAAAATGTTTTCCTATGAGATTAAATCCTGGGTAGAAAAATGAGACTTAAAAATGAGAAAAAAAAAAAATCAACATTCAACATGTAACAAAGTAACATTCAACCACGTTTTATATTATGTGATACAGTATGTCTATAAATGTTAAATAAGTATGTTATGTGTAGATTATTATTATGCAAATTTGAATTTGACGTTCCTTTTCATGTATACATAACATGACACACTTCGGATTTTTTTTTAAGCGAACTGACTACATAATTTTCTTTTTTAAAACTGTTTGAGTTTTAACAATAAGAGAACTTGAAATCAGTGTACCATATCCATGCACTTTTCATGTCCGTCTGATATTTTATAGCAATGCAGAGCAAAATTGAATAAATGTACTTTGGAGGGCTCCTGTCCTAGAACGGCCAGACAGGGACGATAATTCAGGCTGGTTCACTTGTATGTTATGGATCCCCTGTAGAAGGATAGTCAATGTAAATCATAACAAAGTTATTCTGACTAATCTGTGATTAAACATTTCTATCCAGATGGATGCGGTTTCTTGCAGAATGACAACACCCCTTTCGACAAAGCATGATGGCTCACTGAATTATTTAAATTTGAGAATGAAAAAGATATAGATTAAAGGCTAAGATCATCATAATATCCAGACCTCAGCCAAAGTGAAGACTGCCATCATCAAAATAGCAATTATGGGAATATCTTTTGTAAAAAATGTTGTTCGTCCCTCTAGTACATTCACTCATCTTACTCATTTTCCAAACTGCTTAATCCTATTATAGTTACAAGAAGGTTGGTGCCTATCTCGGTTAAAACTGGGTGAAGACAGGATACTCCCTGAGCAGCTAGCTCGAACATTGCAGGGTCAACACACGCGCAACCATTCACACTCACGTCAAGGTGCAATTTGTAACAGCCAGTTGGCATAGTGTGTATGTCTTGGAACTGTGGAAGGAAACCAGATTACCCAGAGGAAACCAACACAAGCACAGGGAGAACATGTCACTTCAACTTCAAACTCTCAAACTTCCAAGCCCCAGACTCGAACCTAGGGCCTTCTTGCTGTGAGACAGACAAGCTAACCACTACGCCAATATACTGCCCCCCCTCCCCTCTAGTACAGCTCCGGTATATTGTATATTACAATCTATGCCAAAGTGCATGGAAGATGTTCTGCCAGCTGGTGGTGGGCCAATGAATCTTTTATCAAATACATAAACTACGTAAACAAACATTTTGATTAGAATAAACCAGAAAATAAACCATTAAATTTTACTTCCAGGAATGCATATTTTGTGCAATACAATCTAGTTTTCCCTTCTATTAAATTGTCTTAAAGGATATTGAGAAAGTAAATGAAACTGCAGAATCACATGGCAGTAGCACAGTTTTTTTAAATAATTATTGTGGATACAGATCAAGGGTTTCTTTTACTGCTCACATTGAATTTCAGAATGGGGAGAAAATGTGATTTCAGTGACTCTGACTGTGGTGTCAGACAGATTGATCTGAATATTCTAGAAACTCCTGCACAGTAAAAAAAGAAAATGACAAAAAGTCTGTGAGTGGAAATATTTCATTGAAAGAGGACAGAGGAGAGTGGCCAGACTGGATCACTAAGAGAAAGCCTGCAGTAACTTAAATAATTAAGCTTACAGTGAGCACTCACATCAAAAATGAAGAGCTCAAAAACATGCATCATTTTTTTTTTGTACTGGCATTTGTGGATATGACCTTTAAAATCCCTACCAATATGCCCCCAGATATATACTGGAAAAACTAAAACCCAGAGGTAGAAATGCCACAACTGCCTCTAAATTACATTCATTAAGTTCATGACTGGTCTGAACTAGTGATGTGCTTGAGGCTATTTTTTAAAAATTATTATTATTATTATTATTGCACTCACACTCTCATTTGCCAAACCACTTAATTCTACTAGAGTTGTGAAACACCCAAGCTCGGGAATCGAACCCAGGACATTATTGGACATGCAAACCACTGCCACTGCATAGCCCTGAGGTGGACTTGCTAACTTCTACACCTTCTATCACAGTTATTATTTTTTGTTTTTTCATGCCATGTATCTTTTCTAATGAAGATGCAGTTTGTTTGACAATTTTTTCCTAAATTATAAATTCTGGATGCTATTTCGGCTCTTGTATTACTGCAACATTTGAATTCCCCTTTGGAGATGAATAAAGGATTATATTACCATATCTTACCTTTTCTTATAAACTAATAGCCCATTGTAATCCACTCCAGCCCTTACCAGTCTGTAACTATGAGCATACATCAAGCCTCAATACCAGAGCTTCAATTGATATACAGTTTGGCACCGCTTGCAGAATGTCTTCTCTCCCTCTCTCCCTCTCGCTAGCCACCCCACCATTCCTCTTCATATTCATTTTAAAGGGAAGGTAGCTAACATTATTATATGCATGTATTTCCAGGCTGAAAAGATTAGTAACTTTACCCTTCCTGCGTGCTTTGGAGCAATATGTCTCAGCTGAGTGAACAGCTGGTTATTGGAGCAGAAAAGAGGGGACGGGGAGATGCTCAGTTTGACTGGATGTTCCTGAGCTGTGCTCTGGGTTTATACATTGTAAAAACCGATCTTGCCGCCCAGGCAAAATTGACAGTCAGGCCACCGGGAAATCTCCTCATGCATGAGGTCTGTGCAGAGCTATACTATACCTACCCCCCCACTTCCCCCCACCCCCCTGGTTCAGGGTCAGAGCTGAGGAGAAGTGTCTCATGCCTGCTCCTAGGATGTCTATGCGTCACACTGACTTTGGCTGTTCTTTCAGCTAAACCTCTAAATAACCTTTCAGTCTGAACTCAAGACACCCAAACAAAGCTGCTTGTTTAAAAGGCCAGATGAGCAGGCTCTGTGTTCCTTTCACCTTTTTCCTTTTTTCTTTTGAGCGTGGAGCCACTCTGGATGTCATCCAAATCCACACTTAGGAATCACAGCATATGCTATCGTGTAATTTTTTTAAACTGTAGTCTGCATGCAAATTTTCATAATGTTAAAAACATCAGATTTAACCGATGAGTTGCAATTATGGTGTTTTGAGCATACCTGTAAATTAAACAAACAAGGTCCTCAGATTTGGCAGCTCATGCTGATCTTACCGCACAATCAGTATGGGGTGCCAGGCCTCCATCAGGCTGACTGTGCAAGAAAACAAAAAAATTTTACCCTCTCCTTTGCACAATCTAGTCCGTGTTCATACAACCGTGAAGTTTCAGTCAATAGTCTGAGTTCTAATTAATCCCAGGACACTCCTTATTTTAAAGGACCACATAGGGGTTTACAGAGATTCTTGGGAAAGTTAACAGATTTTCACTTTCTTTCTCTGATGGGAGGGTTCAACATACACTGATCAGCCATAACATTAACACCATCTGACTAGTCTGTGGTTAGGCTGCCTGATACACAGCATGCTTTAATGCACTGTGTGTTCTGACACATTTATATCATAGTCAGCATTAACAGTTTCAACTGTTTATGCTTCAGTAGCTCTTCTGTGAGATCAGGCCAGATGTACTAACCTTCACTCACCACACACGTCATTGATTTTTGACACTCATTACACTCCTGCTAGTTCACTGGATGTCCTTCCTTGGACAACCTTTGGTAGGTATTTACCAATGCAAACCAAAGACATAAGACCTGCTATTTTAGAATTAATAGACCCAGTACTTTAACCGTAACCATGTGGCCTTTTTTAAACTCACTCTTATGGATCACTTTCTACTTAATACATACCATGAGTAGAGCAGCACCCAAAAATCTCCAGCAATTACTAATTCATTTTCTGTGTGACTCATTTTAATTAGACAATGCTTCCAGTCAGTCCTGGAATATTGGTAAATAAATATTAATTTACATGATTACATGTTTAAACAAGAGCTCAAGTGGGTAAAATCACCCTCCAAATAAGCTGTGAAGCTCATTATCTCAAGTAAAGTGAGTGGTGAAGCTCATTATCTCAAATAAAAAAACATCACCTGATGACAAATATACCATAATATATGTATTCTTAGCATGTATCTAACATTTATAGGAAAATTTAAGAAATTTCGAGAAAAGCTGTAGGAGAAGTTGATTTCAGAAGATTTTGGGACAGACAGAGGGATGGTACAATAGCATAATACCCCTCTGAACCTTTGCCTGGTGGGGGATGAAAAAGATGTGGTAGCAGGATCCTGATGCAAAAGCATGATCATAACATTACTCCAGTTCTCTGCACTCTATATCACTCACCAATTTCCTTTCAAATGTAATATTAAGCTTGTAGTAAACTTCTCCTGACATATCAATGTGTCACATCCACTGAAATTCCCCACTCTGTCTCAGAAGAACCTGACCCCTATAAATTCCACCCACGATTAAACAATGACCTTGTCTTTTATATCCCAAGGAGTAAAATCTGCACAGTGGGATTTTAGTCCTTCTGTTCAGCAACACCTTCACTGTTGAATGGGTTCCAAGAATGAGGGCATCACAGATTTTGGACCTTAGATTTTTTTTAAATGTAAGTGTTTTTAATGGATCTCTTTTAAGATTCCAGTTTAAACAGTAGTTCATTCATTTATTCATCCATTTGACTCTGGGTGAATGCGGGGTACATCTTGAACAGCTTGCCACTTCATTGCAGGGCCATCACTCAGAACCATTTACAGGCACACCTAGGGGCAATCTGGAGCAGCCAAATAACCTAAAATGCATATCCTTTTGTACTGGAGTACCCATATGAAACCCACACAAGCATGATGAGAACATCCAAACTTACAGAAACACCCTTGCCATGCCACCCAGCTTTCCAAATATTTTCTGGCAATGTAATGTCTCCAATATTGTTTTATCCAAGATTTTTTGTCAAATTGTTTCACCCAAAAATTCTAATATGAATAAAGTTTGTTACATATAAACATTTAAAAATCAACAAATGAATCTTTTCCTTATAGAGCGCAGGGTAAGGGAAAATACTCTCTCTCTCTCTCTCTCTCTCTCTGTATGTGTGTGCAATCTTTGTGTGTGCATGTGTGTGTATGTACATCAGCAGTACTGTAGGCTTGGATACACTTGTCTGGAGGCATTAGGAGGGCCATTGCTAAGGATGTAGAGAGCTGTAAGGATCCATAACACACATGGGAGGTTTTCTACAGCATGATCACCCAAACACGTGTTCATTATGGCCCCTTTCTGTTTATGGCCATGAGTTGATCTAAATAAAGCTAATTAGGCTGTCATGTGGAACAAGCCTTTTCTCTAGCCACTGTAAGGAAAGCAATTAAAGCCTAGGGATTGCTGTTGTGCTCCGAGAGGTGACAGGTACGACGACACTTCACTGTATCTCAGGAGCGCTATGTCAGTGCAGAGACGAAGCACACAGCAGGACAAGCAGTGCACAAATGTCGAGTGACATCTGTGATGCTTTGCTGGAGTTGCATCCCCCTGCTGCTTTTTGCAAATATGGTCTCGATGTGACACAAAACCCTTGTTTGAGCTCAGTGCACCCAAACAGAACAATTCAGATGACAGTGACACTTCTTTCTGACCAAACCACTTCAGGAAGCACACAACCGTCCCATTCATGACAGACTGTTTCCATATCTCTGGTTTGTGGAACAGCTTTGATTAGTATAAAGTACAAGGGAATGGAATGATCTGGTTGGTCTACAGTCTCAGGACCATGAAGATTTATTCTAAATGGATAATGCTTAAATCAAAACGACAGACACTCACAGGTTGTCACGGGCACCCATGCAGGTAGCACCATCATTGGAAAATGAATAATTTGTTTTTATTGTGTTTCCTGTAATATGAACTAAAACACCTTTAGGGAGCGCATTTTTTTGTTTCTATTAGCTACACAGAGCTGTTTCATCAGTTGAAAGCGCAAAACCCACCGGTACTGCATCAGTAACAGGGTTAAAATGTTTAAATATAAATTATAAAAATCTCATATCCGTTTGTTTTCATGTGTTTCCTTTAGTTTATACTAAAACACCTTTATTTAGTGCTGTTTCCTTTCGCTAATTTACTTGTGTTTCTGAACAGATGTTGTTAGCAACACAGAGCTATTAGCTGTTTAGGGTCAAATCTGCCTTCACCCAGGGTTGGCTGGCATAGGCTCCAGCTTCCCTACACTAAACAGTATAAAGCATTATGCACAGGTAATATATGTAAATGATCTCATTTCAGGTGTTTTTCATAATGTTATTCTTAATGTGTAGTGTACATTAAACAACTATGCACCTCAGACTCAGTGGATGTCACTAAAAAGAATAATGCTTGCAATGCGACTATAACTTTAAGCAGTATTTCAGTTTAGCTTGTGAACAGTGTGCTTTAGATCTGCATAACACTGGTGTGCTAGGTTTTTGCAGTATGATTATATTTTCCAATATCATAATAAAAAATTCCAATATTTTCTATTGGGATATTATGATATTTTAATCATATTTATGACTGGGAGCCGCTGATTTATTGCTTAAAAACATTTTAAAAGAAAAAGTTGAACGTTTTGCCTCTCTGCGATGTTCTCAGTGTTGAAATGAATTTATTGATTCATTCATTTGCTAAGACGCTTAATCCTAATTAGGGTCGCAGGGAGGTTGGCACCCATCTCAGCCGACTCTGGGTGAGGGCAGGGTGACCTCCACACGGAAATACATCGTGCCCAGGAATGCCCAGGCCTTCTTGCTGTGAGGTGGACGTGGTAACCACTGTGCCACCGTGGTGCCTGAACTGAGTTTAAATGTAATAAATTATTTTGTTAATAAATTATTTAATAATTCACACACACACACACACACACAGACACACACACACACACACACACACACACACACACACACACACACACACACACAC
>JBCNYG010000001.1:25082279-25102605 GCA_039654305.1 Porochilus rendahli
TATATATATATATATATATATATATACATATGTTCACATTAATTACAAAAATTGCATTGACGTTTGGCACAGCACTATTATTTAAGTATTTAGTTGCTTACCTGAAAACAAAACTTAGACTAATGTCTGCTTTTTCCATTTTTAGCTGCTAATGGTACGCCCTCCATGATCTATATCAGACCTTCCTCTGGTCTGGCTGTTACAGAGTCAGTCAGAGTCGGTCAGAGCAGTTTTTCTAAGAAACCAATCAACTTTTAAAAAATGTATTTTTCTTAACAAATGGATACAGAAAAATAAATCATAGCAGATGGATCCGATCTGTTAACAATCAAGGCTCTTAAAGGTGGTTCATATGTCACATTTTAATGTTTGTTATTGGGGGTTGGGGGGGGGGGGGTTCAAACACAAGAACAGCCTAAAAGATGCTTTAATACCTGCATAGTATAGTATAGTTTTTTGAGCTCTGTATAGAATACACCAAAACTTTTGTCTAAAACGGCTCCTAATAAAAAGAAGTTAAAAATGTTTAAGTTTGGTTAAAAAAAACTGAACAATGTTATTGTAGGAAATAAGAACTGAAAGAAAAAAACATTCCGAAAAGTATATTGAGCTAAAAGTATGGCTAATAAACAAAAACACTGAAAATACCAATTTTTCAAAGAAAAAATTAATAATGTTCTTTTTTTGACTTTTGCATAGCATGAATGAACTCGAGCGAGTTAAAACATGAAAAAATACGTCTATGCCTAACACTATGCCTGAAAGTTTAAATTCTGTAATCAGAGTAAAGGGTGACCACACTATATATTGCCTTTTTTCTCAAAAAATTGACTGATATTTTTGTTATGACAATATATTGTTGTTTGTTGCCTTATTCTCATCAATATAATCCAATATTACATGAAATAAATACTTGAATAGTACTTGGTTTCTGATTTATCTTCATTTTGTTAAGTGTATAATCATCATTGCACACTACTGTATTTTTTTTTCTTCACTTGCTAAACCATTCCATATGGTTTGAAGTTCCTTCATGCCATGCAAAAGTAAAAAAAATTAAATTTGTTACACCTTTCATTTTCTCTGAAAAATTGGTGTTTTCAGTGTTTTTGTATATAGGCATAGTGGCTAGCTAACTGCTTTATTTGCCTCTAGGTGTGAGTGAATGGTTGTGTGTGTTGGCCAGTGATAAGTGAGAGAAGGTGTCTATCATTCACTTGTGATGTAAACTTTTAATATCAGCAAACTAATAAAGTTAACTAAATAAACGTATTATGTTAATTTAAATAAGCCACGGGTGAAATTTTTGTCTGAGAGCTATACACCCACTACCACCCCATTCTCTTGCTATTTAACCAAGCACAAAACTGAAGAGTTGATCATTGGACCATTACTGCTGCTGGCACCCAATGGGAAAAGTGCCAAATTCATTCTTCCAATACTATAAGTGCTAATATAATGATGGTAGACAGGGAAATTACAGCTTGGTGGTTGTCACAGCAGCTTGAACCTGGAACAGTTCCACCTTTATAAAGGAAGTGTGAAAGTCTGAAACTAATTCTTGTTACATGTCATTAGGCAGAGTGAAAATGAGAATCAAGGCACAGAGGGTAAAGGGAATTGAGGGCTGGAAGTGAAATGATGTAAGCATGTTACACCAGCTCAGCCAAATAACACAGTGAGTTTGTATTGTTTGATTAAATATTTATTCTTAACCAAACATGATAACACAAACCTATATAAATGTATTAGATTGGATTAGCTCTTTTCAGCATTATTTTTAGCAGGTATTGACACATTTTGAAGAGTACAAAATTCTTAATTTATATAAGAATGTGACTTCATTCATTCATTCATTCGCCAAACTGCTTAATCCTACCAGGGTAGTGGGGAGACTGGAGCTACAACCCCATTGTGCTGCTTAGTTTTGAAATATCTTTAGGAAATATGCATGGATGTTCCAAAATCTCAACATACATTACTGCATTATTGCTGCCACCACAGAAGTGTACGTTGCCAAGGGCATTGACACAATGCCATACCAAGACAGACCCTGGCATATATGCTTGTTGCTGATAACAGTCTGTATGGTTCTTTTCATCTTTTGTCCAGAGCACTCAGCATTCGTTGCTTCCAATATAGACCTGGAATACTGATTTCTTTTTAAAACCACTATATATGTTTTCACTGTGTGTTAGTCTGTGCGTCTGAACCCAGAGAAAATTACAGTAATTCTGGAATCAACATAAAGCTTTCTTTTGCACAGTGACATTTTAACTGGTATTTGTGTATGTAACTCTGTATTGTAGTTCTTGACAAAGCTTTGTCAAAGTATTTCCGAGTCCATGTGGTTATATCAGCTATTGATGAATGACAGTTCTTGATGCAGTGCCGTCTGAAGGATTGGGGAGCATGAATGTTAACCTAGGGTTTTTGTGCTTGCCCCTTATGCATCGACCATTTAAAAATTTTCTCATACATTAATTGACAAAACGGAAATCCTCAATCTATCTTTACTCCCTTAAGACCAGGGCTGTTTCTTAATATCAAGCCTGCCAAGTTTATTCTCTGGTAAATTCATACTCTTTATTTGTGAGGTTTGAGTTCAACTATGCCACATCCATTTCTGTTTGAATCCAGTCATCAAGTATAGATACAAGAAAATAGTACATGATATAAAACAAGCCTACTTCTTTTCAACTTATTTTAGGAGATTAATAAATTATCAACATCATCATCATTATCTTCTTCCGCTTGATCCGGGGTCAGGTTGCAGGGGCAGCAGCCTAAGCAGTGGGGTCCAGACATCCCTCTCCCCATCCACTTTCTCCTGCTCTTCCAGGGGGACACTGAGGTGTTCCCAGACCAGCCGAGAGACATAGGCATACGCAAAGACCTCCAGAGTGTTCTGGGTTAACCCTGGGGTCACTTTCAGGTTGGACATGCCAGAAACACAAATCCAGGGAGGTGTTCGTGAGGCATTCTAATCTGATGCCTGAGCCACCTCAACTGGCTCCTCTCAAGTTCTTCGAGCTCCTCATGACAGAACTTCTCACCCTATCTCTAAGGGAAGCCCTGCCACCCTGTGAAGGAAGCTCAGATGCCAGAATCACCTCAATTGGCTTTTCTCAATGCTCAAGGATATTAATAAATATTAATAAATAATATCCAAAATGCACAGTATACATAAAAACCCAGTGTCAGGAAATAGGTTGCAGGAAATTATTGTTATTAATGAAAGTGAATTATTGTTATGAATGACTGTTTGACAGGAGAAACAAAAAAAAAACCCTAAAATTAAAGAATAAAAAAAACAACATTGGACAAAAATTACACAATTACTAACGCTGGTGCAAAATGCATTCTGGGAAACTAGGTGGGAGCTGCAAAAACATATCAGATTATGTAAGCCTGTGATGGATTATGTTTGAGTCCACAAGAGCAGAAATATGGACAAGAATGCTAAAAGCAAGCAAACCAAAAAAGCCAGCTTACTGCTCTAGTATAAATTATGATTATAACCACCTGCTGACCACCTTGTTTAATTATTTTATCTCATTTGCCCCATCTCAACTTTATGGGGATGTGTTGCAGGACTGAAACCTAGAAATGGATGTATATTACAAATAAAAAGTTGACCAGACAAAATATGAAATATCTTGGTTCATGCTATCTGCCAGAAAATTTACAGACCACTCCTTTCTTTTCCTATACCAGTATGCATTTTCCATGTTGTACCATGTTTTTCATTTTGGTGTAACTTCTTAGGGCTGCATTTTTGTCAAAGACAACATAGAACACAATGCATTCTTTTAACATACTTACTACTGAATAATTTGCTCCAGTGTAAAGAAAGCCTGATACCAAAAGGCAACCCTGAAGTTTGCCAAAAGGAATGTGAAAGACTTTCTAAACATATGGAAGAAGGTCCTCTGGTCAGATAAGACTAAGATTTGACCTTTTTTTTTTTTTGGCACAAACCCAAAACCTCTCATCACCCCAACAACACTATGGTGGTGGCACTATCATGCTGTGGGGAAGTTTTTCATTGGCAGGGACTGGGAAACTGGTCAGAATTAAGGGAGTGATGGATGGTGTTAAATACATTCAAATTCTTGTGGAAAATAAATTCTTGAAGGCGCTGGAGCAGAATTGTTTTGAACAATGAGTAAATTTCCAGTTACTTGACATGCCAAGCTCTTAGAGACATAACCTGAGAAACTTGCAGCTGTAATTGCTGCAAAAGGTGTCGATTTTTGTATAAGTTCTTGTCTGCTTCACAGTAACAAATATTTTGCATCTTCAAGAGTGATGGCATGTTGTGTTAATTGACTGACAACCCGCCAAATATCTGTTTTAATTCCATGATTAAGGCAACAATATAAGAAACACGGGGGTTAAATAATTTTGCAAGTCACTGTGTTTGTATAAGTATAAAGTATATTTGTTAGAACTTAATGATGCATAAGCATGAGGGGCTGGCTTACCCTTTTCAGATCCTTCCTGCCATGTAGCGTTTCACATTCTTTTTAATGCTATTGATAGCAGAAAACAGCTTGCAACAATTTTACACCATTTGAAATTATTTTGACCTCCTTTTCCTTTTGGTTATGTTACTGTAAGCAATCCACTCTGTGCTCAGCCATCTTGCAAACCTTCCACAAAGAAAGAAAGGCTAAAGCATATTGTGTTAAAAGCTTTTGTGTAGACACATGGATGAAGAAAATGTTTCAGATGGACTTTATGGAAGTTCACATGTTCTCCCCATGCTTGTGTTGGCTTTTTCCGGGTATTCTGGTTTCCTCCCACAGTCCAAAAACATGCATGGTAGGCTGATTCCATATTTGTCCCTAGGTGTGAGTGTGAATGGTTGTATGTGTTTTGGGCCTGCAATGGTCTGGCATGCTGTTCAGTGTGTACCCCTGCTTCACCCAGAATTAGCTGACATTGGTGCCGGTCTCCCTTAGGATTAAGTAGCTTAGAAAATGAATGAATGAATGAATGAATGAATGAATGAATGAATAAATGAATGAATGAATTAATTAATTAATTAATGAGTAAGCAGAGCAGCACTCGTAAACATTCAAAACTCAGCCCATATGCATGTAAAAACAACAAAGTAGTTTTTGGCCAATTGTGAGCTGGCCTCTTTAATAATATTAATTAACCATTTCCCCCATTTAAACCTAATTTTTACTCTTTGCAATGTTTATTGTAAAGAATATTTCCGTTGTATGGAAAACAATGTGTTCATTTTAATGGTATATGAATACTCAGCTATTTCTAAAATTATGTTTATTTATATGGCACTGTTGGAATTTAAAGAATATTCAATAATGCAGAACATAATTTTACTTACCCTTACTATCAATTATTACTTAACTGTTTAGTAGCACTTTGTACAAAATTAAGTAATTTAAGGATGAATGAATGAATTCACATTATTCCATTTCATTCACTCAACATTATTATGACAGCTCTTCAACTGCATTGAATAATAATCCTTCAAAGTAACCAGCATCAATTTTTCAGATTTGGAAAGTTTCAATCAGGTAGTACTTCAGAATATCTTATCAAGAGTATACCTTCAATAATCTCAGCTCATACAGGTTTCACATGGCACAACACCATGTAACTAACAGAAACAGTGTGCCTCAAACTTAAAATTAGGCAATCACTGTGTCTCCTAATGATGCAGGTGTCTCTAGATGATATGTCTGTCTCGGCTTATTTTTTTCCCCATTCACTTCTCATTTTCTTCTTTCGCGATTCCTCATTTTTCCTGTTTAAATGTCTCTGGCTGCCTCATTTTCCCTCATATGTGTTCATTCTATCTGTCGTTTTCTCTCCCTTTCTCTCTCCAGGGTGGTCAAATGGTTGACAGACAGAAAGGTGGGTGGGGGTTGTTTTCTCAAAGGGACCCTAAGACATGATGGACAGTACATGACTGAAACCATAGATCAGGCTAAGACAGAGACACACAGAGAATAAAGAGAAAGAGAAAGAGAGAATGCAGAGAGACAGTGATGGGAGAATATTTGAATTCTAGTTGAACTGCACTGACATTCTTTTTTCCCTTTGTGGTTTCAATCTAAGAGTTTGGATTTTTCCCCCCTAGTCAGCATTTCCTAATGAACCTAAGGTGAAGTTTATGAAAACAACCTTACAAATAACAGGCATACAACCTGAAAAGAGAAAATAAGAAAAGTCATCAGAAATTGTTTGGTGACTGTTGGTACTGTGCTTAGTGCACATTAGTTGATATGAATAAGCAGATGTTTCCTCTCATCTCCCAACTAGAACTTATAAAGTAATTTAAAACAGGTTTGCTAAGCTTCCATACCTCAAAACAAGTTAAGATGATTTACTTCAGTGATGAGTTATTTGAGTTGGCCTTACTTCAAACATAAAATTTTACTCTTCCATAAATCAAACCATTTTCCACAACCACTTCATTAACCTCAGCTAATATTTTTGTTGAAGATATACAAATGAAAATTATGCATAAGCTGTACTGCTTAGCTTAGCTGTAATGCTAAGCCTGTTGATTATCAAGGTGATTTATTGTTGTCTGTGGACGAAGAATGACATAATAAGCGACTATTGAATATGGCAAAGTATGACATGAAGAATCTCGGGTGTTTGTTATAATAACACCTGGCTTCTTCTTCTTCTTCTTTCAGCTGCTCACATTAGTACCTCATGGAGTGGCGAATTGTGGATTTGCCAACTTTTCTGACAAATGCTGATGAAAATCAGGGCTTGTCTCTGTCATTTTGTGACATTCACTAAGTTTACAATATATGCCATCTGTACACTCAGCCATAGATCGATTTTGTCGGATAACTCTGTCTTCTGAACAATTTGCCACTTTTTTGCCTCAATCTTCTCTTTGTCCTTCCCCTTCTGCTACAAACACCAATCTTCTCTTTTCACCAATCTTCTACCAATATACCCTTCATCCATTTTTAGTACATGCCCAAACCATCTCAGTCTGGCCTCACGTTATCACAAAACACCCCTACCTGTGCAGTGCTGCTAAGATTCATTCCTAAATTCTGTCCATTCTTGTCACTTCCTGAAAAAATCGAAGCATCATCATCACTGCCACTTCCAACTCTGCCTCCTCGAAGTGGCAGAGATGAAAATTCCGGATTTTTCTCTGAGATAACACCCTCCAAGACCAAATTATTCTAATATCATGAGAACACTAAGAGGACATTCAGTCTTTTGAAGGAAACCATGCACACATATTCACAGCTAGGGGCAATGAAAGCTACTTACATGTTTTTGTAAAAGTAACATGTGCTCAGAGATTAACTTGGAGCCTGAAGTTGTGAGGTTGCAATGTTACCTTAGTGTACCACATGCTTCATGCTTCTTATAAGTGATTGTTTTGCAAACCATCATCGTTTTTCAACCTATGAGCTGCATCAGCAAACACATAGGAATATTCACCATTTTGCCCCATCTACTTCTTCAGCTAACACTGAATGGCATACAGTATTTTTTACATACATTTCTCGGAACAGAGTTTCAATGGATTGTTAACCATTGCATCCATACAAAAGCATTCACTAAACCTTCTGATCTTATATAAGTTTATGGGAATCATCTAATTAAGCCTCAAATGACCTGAGCAAAGCCAAGAGCCTAAGTCTTTGCAATGGCGGTTAATGAATGCTAGATTTGATTAAGCACATGATTGTGTCTTGGCTCAAGATTAACATAAATCTAAGCTGAACCACATTTGTTTTGTACTGATTTCAGTAACATCTGATTGAGTTCAATTTTGTACTGATTATGGGAAGCACTGATTAACTTCGAGGTCAGAAGCCCGGACTGAGTTGTTGAACTAATTTATTTCCCCTTGTATACCCCATTCCTCTTCTGCCCTCTCAATTCCCAACTGATCACTAAAATGAACATCATAAGACATGGTGTACAAAATGAAATTTGTGGCTTCTCTTTAGACAGGTCCATTAGTTTTGCTTCTATATTTTTAATTACAATGCTAAGTTTGGTTAAATTCATCCATCCTTGTTTGTTTTCAGCTACAAGACTTCAGTATGTAGAATGATCATTTCTGGCAGGGTCGTTTACATCAATATGTCTGCATGTCTGACAAATGTGATGTGCTATTCAGTTTGATGTGTCATCAGTATCAAAGTTCGCTCCCACCAGAGCTGCCATCATCTATTCACAGGCTTCTAGATTTACACTCAAAACATAGCATCTCTAAACAGAGTAGTCAATATTCATCTGCATTCATTTAAAGGTTATTTAAAAAGTGTTGAATCTGTCAAGCACATTCAATTTGCTTGAGTAAAGATCGCCGAGTAAGGTGTCTGTTTAATTATTCACAAAAATAATCTTAGATTAATTTTTGTGAATAATACATTCAATAAAAGTAATCACCTTTCTTCTCAGAGGAGGAGCATAAATGTGAGATTCAGAAAGCTTTTATCACACGTTGTCATTTAAATGCATTACACCCACACCGTGTCCTGCTTAATGGGGAATGTAGAAGGGCCTCCGATTAGCTTCATGCTCCACTAGCAGCACATTCAGTTTTATCAAGAGCCAGCTATTTTTCATCTGCACTTTTGGTTTATTCATTATCTCAAACAATAACAAATCATGCAAATGAGAAAGCAACGCTCAGTTCAGCATATTTGGAAAAAAAGGCTATTCTGATTGGCTCAAAGTTGTTTAAAATGTAAGAAGATATTTGTCAGATTTTTTATTTTGACCCTAACTTAATATTGTAATTTTAATCATTTATGGTTTCAGATTAATTCAGCCAATTCCTATGAAGACAATCTGTAACAGACGCTATTGTCAAAGTTTTCATACGTGGTTTTACTTTAAAATCTTCCCTAATGAGGAAATACTCCATTGTGGTTGTGTTGATCATCATAAGTTTCCCAAGAGACAAATGGTGTTCAACATTTTTAAAGAGTGTATCAGACTATCTATAGATTAGGGTTGCTTTGGTCACAACAAATAATGACCCCGAAATATCACAATACAATTGTAATGTACTTACCTGAAACAATTACATTATTTTAAAAATATGTTAATATTCATTTATTATGTATGTGAGGAAGAAGAAGCTGAGCCAGAAGGCTGAGCTCCCAATTTACCAGTTGATTCACGTTCCTACCCTCGCCTATGGTCACTGAGAGAACAAGATCGCAATTACAAGTGACTGAAAAGAGCTTTCTCTGCAGGGTGGCAGGGCTCTCCCTTAGAAATTGGTTGAGAAAGTCTGTCATCTGGGAGGAGCTGGGAGTAGAACCTCTGCTCCTCCGTGTTGAGAGGAGCCAGTTGAAGTGGGTGGGCATCTGATCAGCATGACTTCCGAACGCCTCCCTGGGGTGGTGTTTCCGGCATGTCCAACCAGGAAGAGACCCCGGGGTTGAACCAGGGACTATGTCTCTTGGCTGATCTGGGAATGCCTTGCCATCCCCCCGGAAGAGCTGGAGGAAGTGGCTGGGGAAAGGGACATCTGGACCTCACTGCTTATGCTGCTGCCCCTGCTACCCGACCCCAGATCAAGCGGAAGAAGACGAAAGATGAAGATGTATGAATTTATTTAGCATATGTTTGGATACTTAGTTTGTAGGTGAACCTCTTTATCACAGCACAAAATAAGGATAAAGTGTCAAGTCTGTTCCTAAATCCACCTCAAACTGCATTTCCCATGATCCCCTCTGCATACAGACAGAGATGTGTCCCACTTTCAGGGCCACATCCATTCAGAGACATAAAGAGCATGGTCTATGAAGGGGTGACCCTATGTGACTGCAAAGGCTGACCGTTGTGAACCAAGTAGACGGTCTTGTCAAGAAAAGATTTCTTATTTGTGTCATTAATTTATCCTTTGCCTTACAAAGCTGTCTAGCAGCCTTCACAGTTGAAATATGGTAAATAAAATTTAATTATGGCACTGGCTGTGTGCAGACTTATATATGGCAAATTCATTTCATGTGATAGGGCAATATGCTAAAGATCCCCCATTCTACCTTGGAAAAACAAGGCTGCATTTCTTTTTAAGGAGCCTTTAGAATGGGACAGCGTAGGCACACCAGTATGATACATTCAGTTGTCGAGTGCAGACCTTGGGGGAGGCAGCACACTGGGACATAGTGATGGACTCTCACAACATCCATACTTACTGAATCATTGACAACTGACCAATCCCAGCTTTATCCCATTCATCCAATCCGCCACACTATGCAAGGACTTGGCTCATACACACACCTTTGCAGATTAATTTCAGTAATTCCAATAATGTCTGTCTCTGCCAAGTCTTGATTATAGTAATTGTTATTCTGGTTTTGATCCTGCCTGTCTGCCTGGGTTTTTTATAATTATTATTATTCTGCCTTTGCCTAACTTAAATCTACTTGATGATTGCCTTAACATTGTTTATTTGACCCTCACCTTGAATGATGTTTTAGATTTGTGTGTCTCTATCTCCATTAAGGATTGGAAGCCACACACACACATTCTCGTCTGCCTTATTCCCTTAAATCTGACATCAACAATCCACTTGTAGGATGGTATTAATAAATGTAAACTGTGAATTCATGACCATTTAAAGGTCCTCCATTTCATGCAGTGAATGCTCCTACTTTAATTAACTTTATTTCCCTGTTCCTGTAAAAATGTCTTTTCTTGTGCTTGCTTTTTTGTTTTGACTAAGGATCTTCATTTATTATCTGAACCTCTTAATCCTAATTAGGGTCACAGGGAGGCTGGCAACCATCTCCGCCGACCTTGGGCGAGATCAGAGTACACGCTGGACAGCTCGCCAGGTCATTGCAGGGTAAAAACACACTGATGGCAATGCAGCTTACTCTTGACGAAAATCAGCAATGGTTTGTTTACATGCCTCTCACCATAGATGTGAGAGGCATGGCCAGCATTTAATAACCCAGTTAGCTGCCCTGGGGGGACAGTTGAAACCCGTTGAAAGTGGGGCCTATGGTCCTACCAACATTTGGATATATGATGACAGTTATTGGTTTTCCTTTAATAAAAATGGGGCACTTGCATTCTACCTCATTAGCTCAAATGTTAGAAGAAAAATGCAGTCTAGACCTTTTGTCTAATCACATTTAAGGAATGAGCAACAATTTCATTAATTGATTCATTCAGTCATTAATTAATTAATTAATTAATTTGTTCATTCATTCATTCATTCATTCATTCATTCAGCCAAACAGCTTAATTCCATCATGGTGGCAGGGAGACTTTGGTACACCCTGAACAAGTCCGTCCCATGGCAAACACAACCACAACTATTTACACTCGTACCTGGCGGTAAATTGGAAAAAAACAGTTAGTCTGCATGTCTTTGGACTGTATGAGAGTATGAGGGAAAACCCATGCAAGCACAGAGAGAACATGCAAACTCCACACGGAAACACCGGAGCCCGGGACTGAAACCCAGGACCTTGCTGTGATGCACACATGCTAAATACTATGCCACTGTCCTACCCTGTGTAACGATTTATAATCTTTAATACTATGACAGTGCGGCTGTTGACAACAATTAGTGATGAAGTATTTAAGATGTTATTTTTTGCCTGTTCCTATTGCAAATTGATTTTAAGGTTTGAAAAAGTACGGGGCTGTCACTGTCATATTTTCTTACCAAAATACATCATGTGTCCTCCTTTGGGTACAACTCAGGACTGCAGGTAGGCCAGTCCAGAACCTGCACATAGCTATGCATTTGTAATGTGTGGATAATAGGATTTTGTATTGTCTTAAAAAAGATGCCATCTTGAGAGCAACATATGTGCCTCCAAAAGCTCAGTGCAGTTTTCCGCATTATTATTGCCCCCACAGAAGTATACGTTACCTAATGGATACTGATGCAACCTCATACCATGACAGACCCTGGCTTTTGTACTTGTTGCAGGTAATATTCTTGATAGTCCATTCCATCTTTGGTCCACATCATATGGCATCCATTTTTTCAAAAATAGATATGGTATAGTGGTTTGTCTGACTACATTACATATTTTCACTGTGGGATGGTTCATCATAGATGACTTGTCCACAGTGTCCACAGTTTTGGAAGATGGAAGACTGTGTTGGTGTGTTTACTTATTTTAGTGTTTTAATTTTTTAGCTCACCCAAACATTTCTGTTATTCCCCCTCATGTAATAATTGAGTGAAAATGGCATTTCACCAACTTTCTTCTCTTGCTGCAACCATGGAGATGGAGAATTAATCTGCCATGAAAAGAGACACCAGGAGGATGCAAATCGAGTGAGAAGTTTATTTAACCTGACAGACAAATCTAAAACATGAGGCAAAATGATATCTAAAACAAAACAGCAAACATAATTAATTAGGCAAAATCTATAAATGCCAGAAACTATTGTGAGATCAAAACACCAGAAAACAGTCTATGTTTTACGAAGGCTTAAAAGATATGCTTTACTAAAATTGTTGCTTTTACTTGTGACATATTGGTTGACTTTAATGGCTGAAGAATTGATTATTTCCTCAATGCAATGACAATTTAACTGCACTGTGAGAAAATGTGGTATTTTTTATAAAGCAAACTTTGCAAAAATGTTTGAAATAGTACATTTATCTGAGAACTTATACAATTCACAATAAACAATTAATCAGAGTGTAAACTGGCATGATTGAGCATGATTGAGTGCCCTTTGCAGACAGAGAGGAGTCAGCTAGATCCAGCAGGTAGGATGTTGATGAGTTTCATCTGCATTGAATAACCTGGAAGATAGTTATGTTTTTTGTTAGTTTGCCAAAGAGAGAAAAGCTACTGCAACAATAATTGTGCATTTGTCTGTGTACATGGTTGGTAAAAAAATTGAATAAACAGTGAACAGTCCATCTGGATCTGTGTCCTTTATATCCTAAACCCAGAAGTGTCACACTGTGGCCAAAACCTGGGATATGGAGTAAGAACTGCCAAGATAGAATCCACTTGCTCTTGGAGTGCAGTGCTTCCAGGTGCAGTTCCAGGTACAACAGGCTGACTGGCATGTGCACCATCCCTTCACCAGTGGTTTAGAACTGCTGCTTCCCTGGTGGCTACTTGTTTTCCTGTTATCACCTCTACTAAGATGGGGCCTCATGATAATGTTGAAGCCTTCCTCTAGCTATTTCAACAAGTGGCACAGGGGTGGAGGTGGCTGGAAGATCATTAGGTGGTCCATCTCCTACCACTCCTGTGGTGCCAGGCCCAGAAGCTGCAGTCAGCCAGCCGTTTTAACTATACAGACCTTAAACAGGCTGTCCTTTAATGATTTGGGTACTACCAAAGGAGGAGGCTGGCTGACCCTTTTTGCTTGTTCAGGAAGTGTCTGCTGATGATGGAGGAATGGAGCAATGGAGATTCTCAACACAATGGTGCTGGAGCAGCTTATAACAAGACTCGCATTGGGAACAGCAGAATGCCTCTGATGTCATTATCTGGCGATGCTGCTGGAGGTGATCGAGCATGCAGTGGATCATCTGGCAGTGTTTCCTGAGGCAGGCCAACAGCCCACGCCTTCATTCTCTCATTCTCTCTCTCTCTCTCTCACTCCACTCATGCCTTGTCACTCGTCCTGTCCCAGCACCAAGGAAACAGGGGCCCATTCCTTGAAAACCTGCTCTCGTTACCATGTTCCTAACCAATGCATTTATCTTTCATCCTTGTATGTTCTTCCACAGGTGAAACCATTCATGCGCACCAGGAACAGTGACAAAGCCTGAGCAGAGCCATATACATGGTAAAATGCCATTGTGTTCCAGGGTGTTCCATACTGTTTGTGCTTCACCTATTCACTGATTTTGGAGATAAATTAACGAGGGTTCCAAGTGATATTAAAGCATATTTTTGTGGCTGGGTCCTACCACAGTATGACATGGGGATCTTTTAGTGCACTGTTGGCTTGGGGGGCTGTCTCAAGGCCATCTATTGATTTCTCATTGGTGCAGCCATAGTAGGACACCTTGAGACATGCTGTTGGCCAAGTGAAAATACGTGATGGTAAAAACCTCAAGCTAAATGTTTTGCTAAGCTTCCCATATGTCTCTAGTAATAAAAATAATTTACTTCAAGTAATGCAGGGAAAGACAAGCAAGTTGCTTCTTCCCAAGTTCCAAAGGGAATGCTTTTCCAGACTTCTAATGTCATGATGGAGCACAGGGGCAGGAAGAGACACCGAACCATCTCATAGCCCATATTTACTGGCCAGATATTCAGGGTGATGTTTGTGCGTGATTTGCAGCAAATAAACAAATGCTAGCCGGTGAATCCACCAACCACCCCAAAGGCGCCATTGCACCCTTTGCCTCTTATCAAGGTCCCCTGTAAATGAACTGACTTGGATTTCATCAAGGCATTGGATCAGTCTGCATGTGGGTTTTACTTTCTGTTCGTCTTATTGGATTATGCACTGCACTAATTAGAAGCAATGTCACTGCATCATTCCTGCATGTAGATTTGTGTGTTCTGCCTTATCTCTGAGAAGTCTCTGGAAATTCCTAGAGAGACATTCTTCCTGAACAGTGGATCATGGTTATGTCATACAGAGTTCACAGAAAGACCTGGTGGTTAAGCAGTTCAGCCAAACACTCAAAACCATAATTCATAAGTTAACTCATAGCAATGCATGGAATTGGGATAGATATAAAGTAGACATATTGTGTATACAAGAAAACAGGTATAAAGGGAGTAAGGCCAGGAACAATAGAAGTAGATTCAAGTTTTTCTACCATGGTGTGGGTTGGAAGAGGAATAGAATAGAAGTAATTATGAATGAAAAGCCCATCAGGAGTGTGCTGAAAGTGAAGAGAAAGTCTAACAGATAAAATTTCAAAGATTTCATCCGTGCATATGCCCCACAAGTAGGGCGTGAGAGGGTGGAGAAGGAGGACTTTTGGAGGGAGTTATATGAAGTGGTTGAGAGTGTTCCCAAAGATTGGTGATTCGAGCGGACCTCAATGGGTATGTTGGTGAGAGGAACAAAGATGATGAGCAAGTCATTGGCAAGTATTGTGTCAATGGGAGTAATGCTGAAGGGCAGATGGGTGTAAATCTTGGAACTAAAATTGACACGACAGGCATGAATACATGATTTAACAACAGGGAGGAACACTGAATATCATATAATAGTAGAGAAAGGGGCTCACAGGTGAACTATATCCCATGCAGGAGACACAACCTCAAGGAGATTAGTGATTGTAAGGTGGTGGCAGTGGGTAGTGCTGCTAGATAGCATCGGATGGTTGCATGTTGGATACCTTTAGAGGTGAAGAAGAGGAGGGTGAGAAGTGAACCAAAGATCAGAGGAATAGGAATAGGAAAAGCTAAAGACAGAAGACTGCTGAATGAAATTCAGAGAGGAAGTAAGATATGCACTTGGTAGCAGCAAGGGCATGTAGGAAGACTGGACAGCTACAGCAGTTGTGGTGAGGATGGAAACTAGGAAGGTACTTGGGGTGGCATTTATTCAGAGAAAGTAGGAAGAACAGACTTGGTGGTGGAAAATGGAAAGCATCAAGCAGAAATGATTACAGAAAAAGAAGTGGGACTCTCAGAGAAGAAAAAACAGACATGGGTACAAAGAGTTTAGGTGCAAGGTGAAGAGAAAGATGGCGAAAGCTAAGAAACAGGTATATAATGAGTTGTATGATAAGCTGAACACAAATGAAAGAGAAAAGGACTCATTACAACTGGCCAGGCAGAGAGACTGAACAGTGAGTGATGTAATGCAAGCTACAGTGCTATGATTATGTGTTGACAAGTGAAAAGAGAGTGCTGGGAAAGTGGAAAGTGTATTCTGAGAATCTGATTACTGAGAGATGGTTGGAGGATGTAATGAGAGTCAACCAGGAAATGCAAGAAATTAATAAGGATGTGGAAGCAGTGAGAGCAGCTATGAAGAGCGGAAAGGCAATTGGTCCAGAAGATATATCAGTGAAGGCATAGAGATGTTTAGGTGATATTCCAGTTTTTACCCAGACTGTTCAATAAAATTTTGAAACGTGAGAGGATGCCTAAAGAATAGAGAAAAAAGCATTATTGTACTAATTATTAAGAACAATTGAGGTGTACAGGGCTGCATTACTTCCAGAGGTATAACGTCCTGAAACCCAAAAATTAATGTTGTGTGTCTTCTCATTTCTTCAGACTGCTTCTGACCTGCAACACCCAATAATTTGAAACTTGTTCAATGTCTTCAAACAAAGGGAAGTTTGGCAAAAGAGTACCCATTGGTTCTCATATGAAGATCTTAGAAGGACATACACACAATATTGCGATCAGCCCTGAGCTCTTTCTTCTCTGCAATGGTCATGGACAGGTTGACCAATGAATTCAGACAAAAGTCTCCATGGACTATGATGTTTGCATATGGCACTGTGATCTGTAGTGAGAGCAGGGAACAGGTAGAGAAGAGTCTGGAGAGGTGGAGGTATGCTCTGGAGAGAAGAGGAATGATAGTGAGCAGGAGTAAGACAGAGTATATCTGCATGAATGAGAGGGAGGGTGAAGGAAGTGAGGTAAAGGAGAATTTGGTGGAGAAGTGAAGAAGAGAGTACAGGCAGGGTAAATGTGTGGAGAAGAGTGGCTGGAGTGGTTTTTGAAGGAAGGGTATCTGCAAGAGTAAAAGGAAAGGTTTATATGACATTAGTGAGGCCAGCTATGCTGTACAGTTTGGACGTCGTAGTGCTGACAAAAAGACAGGAGGTGGAGCTGGAAGTGGCAGAGATGAAGATGCTGTGATTTTCTCAGGGAGTAACACCACAGGTAGGAGTGTTTGAAGATAAAGTGATAGAGGCAAAATTAAGATGGTTTGGGCATGTGCAGAGAAGGGATGAAGGGTATGTTGGTGGAAAAATGTTAAGGATGAAGCTGACTGGAGAAGAGGAGATTTATGGATGGGGTGTGGAGGATATGCAGATGACTGGTGTGATAGAGAAGGATTCAGAGGACAGAGCAATCTGCTGTGGCAACCCCTAGTTGGAGCAGCCAAAGAAAGAAGATCAAGAAACAGAAGATCTTATTCTGGGGCTTCATGAAAAAGGGGAGTACATATAAAGAACTGAGAGCCACAGTAGTCTAACCCGCCAAATAAAATGAAAAATGAGATAAGGTCATATTTTGACATATGTGGATAAGGTCTATGCGTGCCATAATGGTCTTTTCATCTTTCTTATGACCTTGAATCATATCATGAGCATTAACCCTGATTTGTGTTTATATTGCAAAACCTTTCATGTTATTTTCTAGAAAACGGTATTGTGTTGGTTACTCTGGTTCTCAGCCCTTCATATGCGTCCACCGCATTTCAGTTTTTTACTTTTTTTGAGTTTATAAAATATGTTTTTTTTATAATTATTTAATTTTTTTATATTTTATATATTAGTCCATTACATAAAATCCAAGAAAAAATATTATGTGCTTTACGCATAACACTTACATAATCACATGAGGTAAAACTCACAAATGTTTTTGTTATATTTTTTTAATATATTGCACATGTGACTTCAAGTGAACACATTTGATTTCATCTGATTAATTCCAAGTAAAGCACAAGCACTTGAAGAGTGCAAACTGACATGTTTTTTGCTTTTCTGTAGTGGATAGAACGTGCACTTTGAAAATTAATTAAATAATGTTATTGCAATTAAATTTACCTGGAAGGGTTAGCGGTATATGAGAAAGTCTATACTTCTTGAGTCTTTAGTGACAACCTAGAAAGTCATGAAGCAGTGTTTTGAGTAAATGAATAAAAACCCTCAACTGACTGCTTAAAACAATTGTTGACCTACTAAGTATTACCAGGACAAAAGTTATGAATATGCATTGCTTTTTAAATTATTATTCACATACATTATATACTGTAGAAGAGTCTAGCAATACTATTTAGCACATAAGACCATTAATTCATTCATTTATTCATTTTCTGTACCGCTTAATCACAACTAGGGTCGCAAGGAGGCTGGCACCCATCTCAGCCGACTCTGGGCGATGGCAGATCACACCCTGGACAGCTCACCAGGCCATCGCAGGGCAGAAACATGCTGATCGCTGCTTACGACAAAAATCAGCAATGGAGACAGTGATGCGGGCAGACAGTGAGAGACGTGGCTGGTATTTGATAACCCAGTTAGCTGCACTGAGGGACAGCAGTGACAACCCGTTGATAGTGGGGCTTGAACCCCCTACCACCCAGCACCCTACCACCAGGCCACCACTGCCCCATCACATAAGACCAAAGAACTAATTATTCACAACCCTTAAGCACCACAGAGAGGTAAAACACACTTTTTCCTTTTGTAAAGTGTCATTGCTCTTTCTGAAACCAACAATTCATAAATCCTTAATCAACAAAACATTTTACAAACACAACACATTCACAAACACAGTGGATTCATGCCGTACACAAATAAAATACAACCGCCTCTCACGAGTATACACTGAGCAAATCTCACTGCAGGCACACATAAGCTATAAATCTCCCACTCCTTCTACCTCTGTAATGATTGGTTGGAAGAGAGACTAGTGAATAATGATCAGTCGGATTCAGCTGTTGATCCTCAAGGACAAGAACATAGATTTGTTTGCCCAAATAATATGGAACACAGATGGAGATAAACAACTATGTGTTTGGCAGGTGAATGAATTTTAATGTTTTGTGTCCATGAATATCATCAGTGTTTTTCATGTACAAGTCAAATGCATGATCTGGAAATCATCATTTATTTTCATGAATGACACTGAATTTCCAGGTTGAGACTGCAAACCAAACATATGAATGTTTCCAAATAATAAAAATGTAAAAGAGAAGAAAAAAAAGAGATATTTTTAGCTCATAAAAACAGTTACTCTTTTATTATTTTCTGAGAGTACAGATACTTCATCTCTCTGCCCTGTTCTTAGACTCACACTTTAATTCAATATGATTTTTATTAAGTCTCTTAATACTGCAAAATATAATTAATCTTCTAATCATTTTGCACTTATTTGCCTTAATATTATGTGGAGAATTGAGTGTAATGAATTGTGAGTATGTGGGTGTTAATTAAAAGATAAGTGTTGTGGCAATGAGTTGAGGTCTTTTTTGCACGTGAGTTTATTGTCAGACTGACTGCTTTCTCCATGCAGGCTAACATGAAGTGTAGCAGATGAATAGAATAAATTGATGGGTATATCATGAATGGAAAGATGCAACATGAACATACAGAAAACTGAAGGCTATATAATACTAATACTGCATCATCAATAAAGCAATGTGGGAAAGTGAGTTGCTTATTTAAGGCAAGACTTTAAGGCTAGAAGTGTCACTTTCCCTCCTCATAAACATTGTTTTCTTCAGTAGAATGTCTAAGTGCAGGTTGAAGTCAATGTTCCCGAACACTATAGAATTTATCCTGCATGCCATCTGAAGTCTAATCATTAGTAAAGGCAGATGACAGAGTTCCACTGGCAAACACAGAAACATATTGCGCCATGCGTCACAAGTGAGGTGGGAGGATATAAATCATATGAATTGTTTTCATTTCAGTACTTTACTGTGGCTCATCTTTATATCATTTATACAGCAGAACCATTTTGATTTAGCAAACTACAAACTGGTCTTTTAACTTTTTAAAATGAAACAGTGCCATCTATCTTAATATTCTACCACATAATCCTGAGTTAGGACGGCATAGGGGTGTTGTGGTTACCACTACAGTGTGTAAGCCCTGGGTTTGATTCCCTGGCTCGGGCATTTCTGTGTGGAGTGTTCTCCACGTGCTTGCATGAGTTCCCTCCTGGTAGTCTGGTTTCCTCCCACAGTCCAAAGACATGCTCATGGCTAACCGGCTGTTTTAAATTGCCACTAGCTGTGAGTGTGAACGGTTGCATGTGTGTTTCCTGCGATAGTCTGCCTGGCGAGCAGGTTGAGGGTGCACCAGTGTTGGCTAAGAGAGGCAGCAGTAGGATCAAGCAATTGGGCAAATGAGTGCTGAATGAAACAATCTGAAAGATTTGACATGCTGTATGTACTGATGCTGAAAGAGTGAGAGAGAGAGAGAGTTTCCTGATTAGGGTGCCACAGTAGCATAGTAAGTGGCATGTTTACTGCGAAAGTTAAATATCTAATCCAGATTTAAAAATATATATCCAGCCAAAATACTTTTGATCCAGTTTAAGGATATATATTATATACTGAGCAAGAACAGAATGTGTACAATTATTAATATTGTTTTAAGAATATTTTGGCAGCACGGTGGCGTAGTGGTTAGCACGTCCGCCTCACAGCAAGAAGGTCCTGGGTTCGATTCCCAGCTCGG
>JBCNYG010000001.1:25155528-25166676 GCA_039654305.1 Porochilus rendahli
AAAGAAAGAAAGAAAGAAAGAAAGAAAGAAAGAAAGAAAGAAAGAAAGAAAGAAAGAAAGAAAGAAAGAAAGAAAGCAGAGGAAAGGAACTATCCAGGGCTCACGCTGTTAAGATTCAGTCTGTGTCCTGACTCTGTGTGCAGGGTAAACCCAATAAGAAAGAAGTATCATGGGATTCTGCAATAAAAATGTTGCAGATTGTGGAGTGAGAGAGCAAGAGATGGAGAAATGGCAGAGGATACTCACTGGTATTAAATATTCAATGCCAGCATACAATAGCTCCAGCTATAGCTTTTTCACAAGATTTCCATTTCCACATCATGTGAATCATCTGTGCTGGCATTGTGCAGTCACATTCCTATTAAACAACTCTCTCTGTGAAGCCTCATGAGACTAGGACTTACAGAAACCCTGATCTGGCAAACATTGTGTTTGTATTAGAAAGGCAGAAATAATCTCAGAAACCATGTCTTTTACAAGGAGGTTATCACTAAAAATTAACATTCATGAGTGAATAGTAATCAGGCAGTGGATATCCAGGGAATGAACAAGCTTTCAGGATTGAAATTCAGATATTACGTTCACCAGTAAGGAAAGACTGGAAGACATTTTAAATGTATATACAGTATAGACTGCATTTAGTTTCACTGTCTATACATACGGGCAAAATATTAAAGGAAAAACTGGTTAAGCTTGGATGAGCCTAACCAGAGTGGTGAGGGCTCCTGAGCATGAAGTAATGGTGTTGGGCATACACCATGTTATAAATCTACAACTGCCTAAACCAAATGGGCAGCAAGGTTGCTATGATGCTAAAACGTAGCTAATAAAGTCACTAAAAAAAGCATGTGATCAAAATGCAGTGAGAGACAGAGACAGGCAATGTCTTTCCTTATGTACAATAATTAAAGGACAGAAACTGAATCACACAATCACAAATTATAAACAGAGAAAAGAGAAAGAGAGGCACCTAGAGAGGAAGACTTTTAAAGTGTATGTAAAATGTAATGTAAAGACCTATATTTATTAAAAGCATATTTTTTATAGGCATTGCAAAACAAAAGTTCACCAGAATCAGAAAACTTTACTGAGTTCAAAGGAAATTGCTTATCATTACTATTCACCATCATATGAATGTATATGAAGACAAAGCTTTGATGTTCGCTAGACACTTAAGTAAAGTCTGAGCCTTTGGTAATCTGATTAATCATTGTATAAGGCTCTACCTTGCTATTCTGGTTTTCACCTTGTTTAGGTGTTTTCTGATTCTCTGTGAGCCAACTAAAGCCTGTGTTTACTGACCTCAATTCAGACTCTGGATTTTGAATTTGATCTCACTGGGCTTAATTTTATACAATGCAGAAACTTGCAATTTCTTGTTTCTGATTTTTGTGTCTCGTTAAATCGCTCAGACTGAGTTCCTGACAATACTCTAGAATTTAATTTTTTCATTTCATTTTCATGTTTTCAACCACTTAGGGTTAGGTTCACAGGGAGGTTGGATCCAGTTCCAGGTGACTCTAGGTGAAGGCAGGGTACAATTTGAACAGCTCAGCAGACCATCACACACACAACACCATTAACACTGACATTTACATTTGGGCCATCACAAATGTCCAGTCAGCCTAATGTGCATGCTTTGGACTGTGGGAGCAAACTGGAGCACCCAGAAGAAAGCCCATGCTAACCACTACCTTTGCAATATTGACATTACAAAAAATATACTGACATTGGATTATCACACAATGTATGATGAGATAACGATATACAGCAAAATCATTTAATACAATTGTTAAGTTTCATACATTTATTGTATGAATTTATTTATATATATGTATTTATATATGTATTTGTATATTGTATAAATTTATTGTATTTATCATCCATCCATCCATCCCTCCATCCATCCGTTGATTCATTCATTTATAATCTGTACTGCTTATCCAACAGGGTCATGGGTGAGGTAGAGAAAAATTCAAACGAGAGGTAGAGTGTCTAATTACCTTTTTTAAATATTAATGTATCTTATTAATAATAAATTATAGCTATTTAACAATCCAGTACATATTCTTTAAAAACACCAGGTTAAATATATCAAATATGGTTACCCATAATTCCAGAAAAACTGAGATATTTTTGAAAAATATTTATTTCTTATATAAATATTGCAGGGGATCTAAAAACAGAGGTACATTAAAACAAGAAAAACCTAAAATATCTAGCCACTAATGGAGAAGTAGTCAAAAAATGTTACCATGCCGATGTCAGCAACTGATATACAATTATGCATTTGTATTTGTAGTTCGAATAATGATCAACTTACAATTTGTATATTATCAATAAGAACAGGCTATTTGCCGTGATAATGTTCTGTCTCTTTCTACAGAAATTCAATCTGGATCTTTTGAATCTTAAAAATGTTTCAGCCTAGTTAAAATAAATTACACCTACAGTATATTGACCTTGTTCCCTTTAATTATCAGATTAATCTCACAAGGAAGTTTTTGTCATATCAACACCATTAAGTGACAAAAAGTACACTGAGCTACAAAGTCAATTGACATGACACCCTACCGTAATGTGACAAAACACAACTTTTTGTCAACTAAGATTTATTGTATGTCAAGTTGACATCAAAATTGATTAAACCTTACGTTTGCTGCCAGCAGTAAAGTTAATGAGCCTATTTACTGTAATATTTCTTCATCCAGATCTACAATGCTGACCAGGATTAAGTGCTTACTAACGATAGATAAATGAAAGGATGGATGAATGGATGGATGGATGAAGGAATGGATAAATGATGTATCTTTATGAGTATAGACAGAAAAAAATGACGACGGCAGTGACTACCTGTTGATAATGGGGCTTGTACCCCCGACCTTGGAATCAGTAATCCAGCACCCGATCACCGGGCCACCAATGCCCCCAAATATTTTTCCCCAAAGAATCACTATTCAACCTGGATTTCTAGCTCATTTCAGATAGTTTGGCAGGATAGCGTTGGATGGTAAAGGATGAGGCTGTTTATAACAAACTGTGTTCATAGAATTATTAAATTCATTTCAATAGTAAGCTCTGGGGAAGACAGACATTGCACGATTAAAATATTTCATAATTTCTACCCTTTCCAGTAAAAAGGAAAAATATAGTTTAAAGGCAATATTTGTTCAAAAGCGTAAAGGTTATTATTTATAAACACGGCTAATCTGAACCATTTACATTATCATACAAAATAATGCACTTCTTCAATAAAAACGTTTGAGGACACTGACTTAGAAGCCAAATAAGCATTTTCTCCAGTCACACACAGAAAGCATGCAATCCACACACACACACACACACACACCATATAGTTTCCCAAGCGTTTTGGATTTGCTTCACAAATAGGGTCACGGAGGATTTTTCAGCACAAAAGCAGAGACTGTAATGAAGGATTAGTAAAGAGAACTGAAATTGAACCTAGCTATGCATAAATCATGTGCCGAGCAAAAGGAAGTTGTGAAGATGAACTTACTGAACTGCTATAATAAAGACAGAAGAATGCGAACGGATGAAACCCATTAGTCAGTCTGAGATGAATGAATGGCTGCAGTTAAGGAGCTGCCACTACACTTGTACTTTCACTGTGTCTTAGAGAAATTAGAGGACAGAAGCGTAGGTGAGCTAAAGACTGGTTCAAAACAAAAGAAACAAAGACATTGCAATTATCAGAGCAGCTTTCAAAGGCAAATTAAGCCAAACAAACACAACGCAAACCTCTCTGATCTGTTTTTCAGAACACTAATTTCCTTGTCAAGCTATGTGGGTCCTTGATAAGTCAAAAACACAGGCCTTGCGCTTTCACATGAGCAAGCAAAGTACAGTATAAACATATATACTCTATGTTCATTATAGAAGAAAAATGTTCTGTAATGTATTTCCTTGAGTTGTAGAACAAACATGTGCCATATTATTCAATTAAGAAGTAAAAAACACAGTAAATGCATGTCATCTTACAAAAAGTAGATTGAGTGTTTTATTGAGTCCTTCTTGAAAGTTTTAGCGTAGCAATAGTGCCCCCTTACATTATTTTCATAGTATTACATGGAAAGAAAGAGGAAACGCTGCAGACCAAGCATGTTAAGACATGCCGTATTTACAGCATTGAGAGATTTATTTAATCAGTGTAACGTTTCCAAGCATAAAAAATCCTTAACTAGCAATTTAACCTCAACTAACCAGATGCAAGTGAAATTATGTTTATCTGAAAATATAATGGAGAAGCAGATGTAGTTGCTAAGATATTGTCTGAATGGAGATCTTGTCTCCATGTGCATTTAGGTTTTCTCAGGGCTCTCCTGTTTCCCCACTCCACCCATAATCATCCCAGTAGGTGTGCTTTTTAAAATAAATAACCTACTGGTGTCAATGTGTGTATGCATATGTGCATGCATGATGCCCTGTGATGGACTGGTACGCTCAGATTGTGTCTGCATCGTAACGCCAGTGTTGCAGGAATAGGTGAGGTTCTGGATTTCTCACAACCCTAACTAGGATACAACAATCAGCAAAGATAAAAACAAAAATGCAGTAATCCATTCTAGTGTATTCTTTCCATTTTCTTTAAGAGCTAAAGTACACTGCGGATTACAGAGCAAGTTTGATCCATTTGTTAAAGTGACTCATACTAGAGCATCAGCATTAGTGCAGACTTTCCCATTAAAAGATTTTTAACCAACAAGATTTTACGAATGTACTGTGTACCTGTGCAACCCTATTAGTGTAGTATAGACTTTTTTTCCTTTTTTTTTTACACTTCTGCATTACTGAGTGGGTACAATGACATTTCAGATTTCCAAAAATTAGTTTCCCAACAGAAATGTATATACATTACACAAAAATGTTTGTATGTCAGGGAAAAACTTTTTTCAACAGGTATAACACAAGATATTACTTTTAATCTTATTTGTTTGTTTATTTATTTATTACAATAAATTACATTACATTACAAGGGCTGTTTGGTTTTCTTGCAAGAATTGTGACTTGTCCTGCAAGATGCTCAGTAAAATGTATAATTTAGTTTGTACCTGAAACTACTACATAAGACATTATTATGCCAGATATCAACCTTGATTTATTACTTTTTACTATACTTTATAGTGTTTTGTTATTGGTAAGCATTACAAACAATAATTTCATTATTGAAGGAATCTTTGCCCAATACTTTCAAGTAGCCCAATACTTTGTACTGTGGTGTATATGAATGCAATCATCATTCCTCTTTTGGTCATAACGATGATGATTTGATTAAAAAATCTAAAATATCAGCTTGTTATATATTTATAAAATGGGGTCCAGCAGGGCAACACTTTTCTGTACCTGCCACAAACACACCTCGGCTCTCCTGTTTGGGCTTGTTTTAGCCCACCATATCTATTGTCCTGACAGAGGAGTGTGTGAAGTACATCAAGTGCCAGGAACAGGTGTTGGGCAGGGAGAGAGGGAGGCCAGTGTGCTTTAGCCTGGGCCAGTCACAACCTCCCAATGCACTGAACTGAGAAACTGCAGGTAAGCAACACCTACAGACTATGCTTATCTGGATGTACAACAAAGTACTATTTCTTTTATTATTTCTTTTTACTGTATTAGAACTGATGAATGAGTTCAGAATTTTAGGAATTTAAGCACAAATCCATGTCTCTGATATATTTGACCCTACTCTGTCAGAGGAGGAAGGGGTCAGGAGGTTCTAAACCCTCTGAAGATGTATGGCTTATATCTGGAAGCAGTGAATGACTATATTAATGAATCCTACGGAGAGGATGTTTGGAGGCTTATCGAGGCCCGAGCAGAGATTCCTCATCTCAAGTTTGTACGCCACCAAATGTACAAGTAAGTCTGCAATTTTAGTCAGTTTATGTAGAGTGAGGATATGCAGTCTTAAATATTTGCATTATACACAAGTGAGTGTTAACATAATCATTCCTAAAGGACAAAATGAAAAAGAAACTGAGTCTATAACAAGTCAAGTTACCAAAATGCTCCCTCATTATCAAGAACTATCGAAATGGTCAATTAGTAAAATTTTGTTGTTTAAAAAAAAGAAAAGAAAAAGAAAAAAAATCTGTACATCAGTAATCTATTAAACTCAATGGAAACATTTTGGTTTTATTTAAAATTCTTTTCATCGTCTGAGGAGTGTCTAGGATCCTCTCAGTTGTACTCTGATTATAGGGTTTATGCTGCCTTGTTTAAATCAGGTCTTTGTCGTCATTTTTGCTTATAGGATTTGAATTTTTGTCTTTTATCGTGATACACCCCTATATCATTTTAAGACGTTGGAATTATACCATTTGCAGATTTACTGTTAAAAATTTTTTTTTTCTGTGCCTTACCCATATGTGTATGCATGTATGTTTGTGTATGATATACGGTGTTTCAAAAGGGTACTGAGATTTCTAAAATATTCCACAAATACACCATATGCTCACTATATATTCACTGGTTATTACCACATTTTTAAAGGAAAAAACATGATTTTTTTATTTTAGTGACAATCTGATCCTTCGTCTGGCTAAAGCAGCTGGTGAGGTTCTGGGAAAGACCCATGATGAGCTGATGTATGCCTTCGGAGTCTAGATGGTCAAACGGATAGGAAACTATGGCTATGAAAGGATTCTCAAGGTGACTGAGAAGTGATCAATAGACATGCCTCCAAATGATTTCCTCCTTTATTTCATGTACACTGAAATGGAAATATGCACTACGCACCTTATTTCACCTATGTTTTTCTGTGTGGTTCAGGTGTTGGGCCGTAATGTACGAGACTTCATCAATGAGCTTGATAATTTGCACGAATACTTTCGTTTCTCGTTCCCCAAAGTGCAACCGCCCAGCTTTTGTGTGGAAGAGGAGTGTGAGACAAGTCTGACACTGCATTATCGCTCTACTAGGAAGGGTTTTACTCAGTTTGTGAAAGGTAACCAACAGTCAAGTACAGGCTGGCTGTGAAAATTGATGCAATATCTG
Organism: Porochilus rendahli; assembly: GCA_039654305.1. NCBI lineage: Eukaryota > Metazoa > Chordata > Actinopteri > Siluriformes > Plotosidae > Porochilus > Porochilus rendahli. The sequence continues at coordinate 25,162,540 of JBCNYG010000001.1, forward strand.
GATAGATTACATGGAAACATGTTTATGAAATCAATGAGAAAAAACAGAATCATGTAAATAAATTGCACTGCAGAAAGGAGTAAAGTGGAGAAGTGAATGAACAGGTTGCCGATGTATCAAGCAAATATTGACCTTGAAAATGCAAATAGTCTTTTACACATTTAGAACAAGTTAGAGCCTGTTACACTTAATTACTCACACATTCCTCTGAGCATAATGAAACAGAAGATTTTTTTTAACCTCTTTGTTCACAGCTAGTAACCATGTGACATAATAAACCAGATTTTTACTACAGTGTTTGTGCTATTAGTCTTAATTTCTGTCACATATTTCTGTAGGGCAACTTTCTCAAGTGGGCCGTCAATTTTACAACACAGACATTGAGGTGGAGATTTTGTCTAAAGAGGAAACAGAGAAAATGACATATGTGGTAAGTGTCCCAAAACAATCTGATCTATATATTTTTTAATTGAGAAAAGTTTTTAAAATATGTGCAATAGTGGAATACATTTAGTCTCCCAAGGCTGGGAATTGAATCCGTTTAACAGACTTCTCTGTTTTCACCCCTATACCTTTGTAGGTGTACAAGATGAACTTTGACAATGCTGCATTTAAGCACCGCATGCCGCAGCAAAAAACAGCGCCGGGCTATGAAAAGCTCCCTATGAAAAGGGGAATCTTCTTTGACATGTTCCCTTTTAGTGTGATCTTCCGTAGAGACATGACTATGTATCGCATTGGAGATGGGCTGAAGGAAGTGTTCTCAGATCTGCAAGGCAAAAAGGTCAACGAGGAGTTCACGCTGGTGCGGCCCATGTTAGAGTTTAGCTGGGACAATGTAAGTAGAACATGCAGCTTTGTGTGTTTTACCCGAAGAGACACTTTCTATTCAATAATGCAAAATGTCCCAAAGGATTAAGTCTCAGATAGTTAGTATCTACAGAGACGCCTCAGCATTGAAATATAACATTCCTGGTCCATTCAAACGATTCAAAACAAAGTACTTTAGGAAGAGAAGACATTTGGTAAGAATGTCAGCGTGAGATGCAATATGAGAAAAGGCACTTAACTTTGCAGGTGCCCCTAAGACATTTTCACTTATTGATTCAGAGATTGTCCGTAGGGATTGGTAGAGGAATTGAATTTACATCTCATTTCCTATCTTCCTGTGACATGAGTCACTAGCATCAAAATGGATAGGTAGAAGGTTGCTACTGCATATTACAATTAACAGATAACTACATTGTCTGTAGGATAGTAAGAGAACCCCCTGAAGGAAAGAGGCATGTAAAGATTACAGGAGCTGTCTTATCATACTAACTGGAAAGAAAAACTGTGAGTTTTAGCGAGCGACTGGCGAGCTAGTCTTCTGTATCTGTATTGAGCAACAAAGCACACATCCTTTGTGTTCTCCTTCAGATTTATACTCACCTCAACAATGTGTTCGAGCTGTTGTCGAAAGCAGTGGTGGAGAGCAAGCAGAAGGTTAACATCCCTAAACTCAGCAAAGAAGAGCCAGAGGAGAAAGAGGAGAGTGAGAAGCCAAAGAAGGAAGAACGAGGTGCTGACAATTTGCTATAATCCAACTAGATCATGAATATTTCAGCAGTTTTCACACTGCATTTCATCTTGAGTTGTCTGTGATAGGATTAACAAAGTCTACTACAAAGAACAGGGTTTTTTTTTATCTGTCAAAAAAATGTCACATGTGCTTAATATTTTATATTATGCTCAAACTTTAATGTCAATTTAAATAGTGCCACATTACTAATTAGTAATTAGTCATTAGCAATAAGTTCTTAAGTAATTACTAATGAACACTACTTAATACCCAACCGTAAACCAGTAATAGGGTTCTTGTACACTGTGTTGTTTTATGATATTAAGTAATTATAACATTATAATGACTAATATTACTGATAAATGACTGTCAGTTGAAGTGGGGATACCCTTGCATGGTGCAACACTTAATAATACACAAGACCAATGGAAATACACAATAGTGTCAGATGAATGCAGGCCAAATGATACCCAGAACAGAACAGTAAATACACAAGACAATAAAAATGCAGAACACGGCTTGTAAACTGTATCACAATAGTTACTAATCATACATTTACACTGGGCATCTGCTAGCTAAATCAGAATTACAGTCGAATAATAAATCAATGTGCCAATGTGCTTTAGACATCAAGGCACTGGATGAGATGAAAGGAGCTGATCAGGAGTACAGCAGCGCTCTGACACAATACAACAGCTCAGCAAACTCGGGAGGAGAAGACATTGAACTGCTTGCCTTCCAGACTGTCACTGGTTAGATGCGATATTTATAGAACCACTCACAACCACATTGATCAGTACAGAACCTTGCTATCTCAATAAAGATGATTTTCTCAGCATATCCATTAAGTAGAATACAATGCTAGACTCCATACCTACACAAAATTTAAGAAAGATTTAAACAATAGTTTTGTCAGATAGACATGCTTGCACTTACTGTCCGAGAGCGAATTGACTGACTGAGACTGTCTTTCTTTTGTATTCAGGTAAGTGCAGTGAAACTATATTTGAGGACATGCGAGAGCCACCTAAAAAGCCTCTCCATCTGAAGGGCCAGATGAAATACGTGCCTCAGTGGGATTCACTTATCTTCCTTGGCACACCCATGTAAGCTTTAATTACATACAGTATGCCATGCTTGTAGAATGGCAATATGACCTGGCCTGGCGCACCGCGTGGTGCTACAAGTCTAATTAATATGCTTGAAGCAATATAGAGCAGTCAGCAGTGAGTCTGATCAAATTAGAACCCTGACCAAAAGATCCAACACGGTTTATCATTTTAGATGTTCAGTCTAGATTTGTTTGATTAAGCTTACAATAAATTCAAAGCTAAACAAACATGTTGGAATCAAACAGTCCTAAAATGATTTACTCTTCATTAAAACATATCCAATTTCCTTTCTAGTATTGAGACAGTGGAGGACATGATTAAAATGGGCGTTTATGTCAATGACCTCAACCTGCATGATTCTAGCAGAGAGCTCATTCTGGCAGGAACTCAGCAATCAGCAGAGCTGCAGTTGGCTCTGGACCAGGTATACACACCATCTCCTCAAATGTGGGAGCACTTAGCATTTCCTAACAATACACTGCAAAACATCATATATTAGCAAGTGGAAATATCTTGAAAATATACCCATTTGTCAAATGTTACTAACTATGCTATTGTTGTACCTATTTCTAGATTTACCATTGAAATTATATTATTTTATTGGCAGACAATTTTGCTTCTTTTCTTTTACTTGAAATTTAAAATAATCCATCAAGCAAGCAAGAGTGTGTTAATCATTGAAATCAGAACAATGTTCAGGCTTAACTTTACTTTTACTTATATTAATTGAGACATAACACTTGCTAAGATATTGTTTTTGTAATATATGACACACTGGTAGATACCAGAGTGTTTTTTTCAATAAAAATTTACAGATCATTGGTGGGGGCAGTGGTGGACTGGTGGTAGGGTGCTGACTTGATCTGAAAGTCGGGGGTTCAAGCCCCACTATCACCAAGTTGTCACTGCTGTCCCCTCAGTGCAGCTATCTGGGGTATTAAAGGCCAGCCATGTCTTTCACTGTCTGTGGTGAGAGGCATGTAAAAGAACCATTGCTGTCGTTCATAAAGAGTAGGCCATTGGGTTGCTGTCAGCATGTTTCATCCTGGCAAGCTGTCCAGTTTTAAATCTTTCCTTTCTCAGAGTCGGCTGAGGTGGGAACCAGCCTCCCCATAATCCTAATTAGGATTAAATGTTTCAGAAAATGAATGAATGAATCATTGGTGGGTTCTGAGTTTCCAGTTAAGGTCACAATAAAGGAGAATGTTTGCTGCCTATACAGGAGCAACAAAAATATGCCCAGCTGCAAGAGATCATAAAGAAACTGGATGAGGAGAAGAAAAGAGGTGACTCTCTGCTATATGCCATGATACCCAAAGCTGTGGCTGACCGCCTGCGCAAAGGCATCACAGCACTAGAGACCTGTCAAGTAAACACACACACACACACACACACACACACACACACACACACACACACACACACACACAATGCCTATCCACCAAATCAGTCGGCTAACCTTTG
>JBCNYG010000001.1:25226481-25242870 GCA_039654305.1 Porochilus rendahli
TGTGTGTGTGTGTGTGTGTGTGTGTGTGTGTGTGTGTGTGTGTGTGTGTGTGTGTGTGTGTGTGTGTGAATATATATAAATATATATTTATTCCAGTGTGAACAAGACTAAAAATATCCCGCAACATGAAGTTTACTGTATACATTGCTTCATAAGGGTGATGTTGGGAACAGAGGAAAAAAGCAGAGGTAAAGTGGTGGGAAAAAGTGACGGAAAGCTGAGCATTTATTTCACTATCACTTATCGCCTGAGAAATCTCATATACACGTTTAGATGTGACTGACAAGCAGAGGGAAATTCAGCCACCATGACTGTGGTGTACAGTGCACTGTCCACAGGTCATATCAAAAAACTTACTCTGTAACAGAATGTCAGGAGAAATTACTTTAAATACATTTCTCATGTTCACCATAATCATCAGGTGTTGTTGCATGATTTTAAGTATAATGGAGACCTTGCAGTGTAACTTCAAGTGGCGCCACCATCTGAAAAAACACACAGACATGAGCACTTGCTAGATTCCAAGGAAATCAAGGTGTGTGCTAATGCTTTTATAGCACTACCAAGCTTGAATTAGTTTAGTGGGTGTGAGCTGGCATTTAACCTTTGTTGAACTTTGTTCATTTTCTTCTCCCACAGGTGATTATAAGACACTAAGCAGTATTTTTAACTAGAAAAATTGTGATGTGCCTGCAGTTGTTGCCGAAAAATACATGAAAACCGGCCTGTGTTACTGTAGAACACAGGAAAATTACTCACAGTTTACACAGGTTTCTAAGTAGCTGTGACAAAACAGGTGGTGATAAATCAAAGAATCAAAATATGTATGCTTTGACTGTACCATTATCTTGGGGTTTAAGCCAAGTTCTATACACATTTTCATACCAACAATTACTGTACTATTTACTGTTGAGTGGTGGCTGTGAGATCCAAGATGGCTGTCACATGAAACCCTGTTTTAACAAAGGTCTTGAATCAGCATACCAGGTTTGATATGAATAACTCAAAGCCTAAGTTAGCTAAGATCAACTGCCTGCCTGAAGCCAAACAAACAGACTCTGTGTGTGCGTTACTCGTTTTTTTGTGTTAACAAGCAGCAGGTGTGTATGTGAGGTGCATGTTCAGACACAGCTGGTCATTGCCATAGTGATTATGCTGGCAGTTACTGACCGTCGCACTGCCTTTTCAATTCAAAAATGTATATGGAGTGTATCTGGCTTTTGGACTTCTGATTTGAAAAACCTATTTCCCATTGCAGTGAGGTTGACATCATTTGAGAGCCAAGAATTTGGTGAACACAGCAATATAAATTATTTCGCTGTACTGTGAAAAGTATTGAAAGAATCACAATGTAAAAATTACCCTCGTAATGTGATAATATACAGTTTTTTTGTTTTGTTTTGACTATAAATGAAACATTCCGGGTGATGTAGTCTGAACCAGCACAATTTTTTTTTGATGTAAAATTTATTAATGTAGAGTGAAATCTTTGGGAGTAGGAGTGAGTTTAAAAAACACATTTTCCAAGATAATGCTCTCTTTTCTCACACTCTGCTGATGGCATCATCCACTCTAGCAAAGAACATTCCAGACAATAGACTCATTATAAACACAAAAATCGACTGAAAAATGTGTCAAACTTAAATAAAGATTGAGAGAAATCTATTAAAGGTAGCAAAAAGCCATTTAGACCATCAAAATAATGACTTCAGTGTCTACATTTTAAAAGGAAGTTTAAACCAATTTTTTTTATCTGAAAGTATGGCCTTCTTGGCGAGGCATCAAATTTAGTTTCATAATTGTTCATCAGCCTCTCACCAATTTTTTCAATGGGATTTTTTTGTCATGGTTTTTTGGCTAATTGTGTTGGCATAGTAACGTAAAATGCCAATAAAAGTAAGAGCACACTTCGCGGCGACGCACGTTTTGATATATACATTGTATGGGTGCACTTTACTATTCAGGTCACATTACGTGCAACGGAATAATAAAAATAAAAACGAACCAATACTAGGTGAACTGTTTGAACTGTTTAATCCTAATTAGGGTCATGGAGAGGCTGGCGCCCATCTCAGCCGACTCTGAGCAAGGACAGAGTACACCCTGGACAGTTGCCACGCTATCACAGTAAAAAATTTTTATCTTGTTAATATATCAGCTTATCAATTGTTGAATTAACAAAATCCCTGAATCTTAACTCTTAACACAGAGATTAAATGTGCCTGATTTAGTGAAATCCGATGGTGCCCGAGCCCCAGCTTATCGCAAATCTCCAGGGCAGATCTGCCCTTGTTTACCAATAGATGGCATGCTGCGTGATATTATGTCAGCTAAACTGATGCAGTACTGCTGTTCAGTGACTTGTGCACATCAGCTCTTGTTTACACTGAAATGTTTATACCTTAATGCTTTAGCCTTGCAGTCATTATTATGTATTATTATTATTATTATTATTAAAAATAATAATAATAATAATAATAATAATGTTAATATTATAATTAATAATAATAATAAGTATTATTATTATACATATTATTATTATTATAATTATTATTATTATACATTATTATGTATTATGTATTCTTATTGAATTCATTGGTCAGCAATGGTTTTGCCCTGCAGTCTTATCCTTGCTGTGCTGATATGTAAGTCACATGTAATCTTCAAGACTGCACTGATGTTTTAACTCAATTAGTCATTTCAAATTCAGTGTTGCAAACATCCAGACATGTTTTTCAGATGCAGCAAGCACAATTTGCATAAAATGTGTAGTTTTTCCATCTGGGTTTTGTACTTGTTTATTGGTACAACTGATTCATACGCACAACCAAACTAACTTCATGAGTATGACTTCACTGCTAGCTTTAGCCATGCTAAACGTTTAATGGATACATGCATGCTTCATCAATTTTTGTTCCAAACTCTTCCATTTTTCTTTTTTGTTGTTCACGTAAGAAAATAGTGTTGGAACTGCTTCCGGTATGAGCTTTGGCTGAAGTTTCAAGCCCAGACTTTTCATAATCGTAGGCAGTGGAATGCTCAAAATGACCTAAAGACAACACAGTTCTTTTGGTAATCCAGTTTTTGCACTGATAATCTTCAAATTTTGTGTGTTTTCAAATCTTTTGCTTTGATAATGGCTTTTTCTCAATGGTCTGATGTCATACATGCACGGTTCTGACTGGAAAGCAGTTGCATTGTTTCGCTGATATTACATTACACGTTGATGGAGATACATGATTGGGACTTGCATCCTTGTGAAGTATAGTGCGTGCTAATTACCTCTGTGTATCTCATTATGGAAGGCATTAGTTGGTGTCAGAGACCGTCTTTGGACATTTATAATTTATATAATTAGAAAGACACTGTAGAATAAAGCTTTTATTATTATCTTTAAGTCAAGTACCGTTACTGTCATATATTCTAATGAAAGCAATTATACGGAAATATGACAACGAATAAGTTTTCATTCTTGCTTCTGTAAATTTGTTAACACCAAAAGGAAAGTCCCGTTCCTTATAAAAACCCATCTAATCATCAGAATTAAAAACAATAGAGAGAAAGTACCTTAATTTTTGGTAGCTTCATTTATATGTCATGGCCACAAAATTTTGGTAAAGATTAGAAATTGGATGAAGAGGACAGTTTTACTCTGCCTTGTTTGTTTTACTGAGGGTAATTTCTAAGTCAAAGTCTTGTTTCTGTTAAGTGCGTGGGAAATATGTGCTTTATCAAAGTTATTCGCAACACATGCTCAGTCATGTACTCTGTATCTGATAATGACGTTATATAATTTGAAGCTGAAACTGACTCCTTGGAAGCACATCTTTGGACTGAAGTATGTTGTGTCACACCAGTGGGCACACAGTCTAATTTGGCTGTGTTGCTCATAAACTCTAAGTACAAAACAAAAGGCTATTGTAGCTTAGCCTATTAGAAGTACTCCTCTCATAACTCTGTTGTTTGATGAGCCTCTGTAAATTTGCTCAACATCCTGGAAGCACACTGATAGAGTATTGACATAGTCTACATGGAAGTAGAGCTTTAAAGATGTGATCTTGACCAAACAACTGAAATTGCACCATATCCATGTAAAGGTCTATGTGATAACAAACAATACTTCTACATGTACCTATTCTCATCTGTGTATTTCGCTCATTTATGGTGCATCATTTTGTATTACCCTTTAAAACCCTTTCCTGGATTGAGATATATAGCCTATTATACATCTATTATCTATATATCATATGTATCTGTATATTGGATATGAGGATTTTGCTTTACCGAGGTCTAAAAAACACTTGTGAAGAGAAAATATTTGCCGTAGACTCCCTCTAATCATTCACCATCTCAACTGTACTTCTCCTAAGCTAGGTAAACACTGGCTTGATGGTTCATCTACAAGCTAGATCACGCAAGTTTATGAGATCAGACTTATAAAAATGTGGAATAACAGAAGTGACCTTGAGGTCTGTGCAGAGACCCAGAAATCTTAAGATATTATTTGTAAAGGTACCTGTGCCCACACGGTACTAATGTATTTTATCTGCGCAGAGAAAACGAAAGAATCCATGTGTGGGCGTGCTGTTTCTGTACAAGTGCAAGCAAGTTTCAGTATGTGTGTGGGTGAGTGTGGGTGTGTCAAAAATTCCCAGTCAAAAACAAGATCTTAAATAAACTTAGAGTTGTCTAGATCTTGCAGCTGAACAAGACAGAATATATACATAGTTTATTTTTCGACAGAGAGCTAAGTTGCAAGCACGATCTTCCAAACACTGCAAGCATGTAACACAGCACTAAAATGGAGAAAATAGCTTTCATGATTTTTGAACGCCAGTCAAGCCATTTATTATTAACAAAACTACCCTTGTGTTCATCCTCCTGGTATGTTTTTCTGTTGCATTCTTGTTCCGCCTAGCAATCAGTTCAATACATTCCTGCTGAACACACCTGGTAATAGTATTAAACAAGCAGGACCATAAAAGTCTGCTGTCTCAAATTTATTATTCATAGCAACATCAAGTCTATTTTTTTTCCAAAGTGTATTAATCCCACAAGAGAAATTATTGCCTCTGCATTTAACCCATCCAAATAAGCACACACACACACACGTAAACAGTGAGTACACACACATTAAGGTGCCCGGTGAGAAGTTAGGGGTTAGATGCCTTGCTCAAGGTTACTTCAGCCATGTATGTGGAAGAAGGGAAGGTGCAGCTCAAATACAGTGGCACACTTTTTAAGAATTATGAAATGAGGCCATTTTAATATTTGCTTAATATAAGCTGACCTTTTAGAATGGCTAACCACTATGCTAACCAAATGGAATAAATGGTTATGAAAATGCATAACATATTGGTTAAATGTAACTTAATGCCTTGAATGACTTAATGACTTTAAGTGAATAGTATTGAAAAGCACCTATAAAAATAAATCTTTTTCAATTAACTTCAAATATTCTTGCAAATAAATAAATGTACATTCATGAATGTTATTATTTATTTCAGTGTGAAAATACTTTCAAGGGAAAGAGTTATATGGGAAAAGTTTGTTGGAAGGTAATTTATTTATTATTCAATCAAGAAAGTCCCATGTACTGTTATAAAATAAATATCTTTATTATACAATGTAGTGTAATTTATCTTTTAGGAAAATTTCCCTAGTACATCCTTGTAAATAGAAATAGAAATAGAAATGAAAATGTGAAATGAATGTGGAATGAATGCATGGTATGTAGAAACTGAAATCTGTGGGTGGTAATTGATTTTAAAAACCAGCAAATTGACATTCATGGTTTATGTGACAAATAAATTTACATGCACACTACTGTATATGTTATAACATTACAATTTTCTTTCCATGGAACTAAGGGGCTCAAAGGGAACTAATGGTTTGCCATGTTTGGAGTAAAAGAGCAAGTGGTCTGCAGAGAGCCCTGACCTCAACCTCACTGAACACCTTTTGGATGAAATGCTGACTGTACCCCAGAGTTTCTCACCCAACATCAATGCCTTGCTAGTAATAGCTTGTAATGTAATATAAAGGTAATAGTTATTTCCCTGTTCTGCTTGGAGACATGCTAGAATCGACATGCTAGAATGTGTGGCAAATTCCAGAGGATTATTTAAGCAATAAACAATAAAAATTGCTTTTACTCTATTTTTAAGGCTCCCGTAAAAAAAAAAAAGGATAAGAGTAAAGACCATGTCATCGTTGTGAGCTTAATTATTATCAGGTTAAGCTTGATTGATAAAAAGTTTATGTTCCACTCTCTCCTAAACGTTCTCATTGGTTAACTTGATTAGCTGATCTGTTTCAAGGTCAATTATAATGATCAGGGTTTTACCGTTCAGCTCCACGTGTAGCAGCCCTTAACACGGTCGTAAATGGATGTAAACGGATGGGCGATGGCCTCCCTGCGAAGGTAGTTAAGATTAAGCAGTTCAGAAAATGAATGAATGAATGAATGTCGAAATCATTTCCACAAATCTAGCAATAAGAAAAAGATGCATTAAACAGCCCTTATTTCATTTTTATTGTTTTATCCCCATGAATGTAAATATATTATTGTTTTATAAATAACATGCTGATTAACAATAATCTCCTGATTTCTTTCTCTGTTACTCTGCAGGAGATCTCTTCCCACATATACACCTTCCTGGTACACACAAAACATGATTTGCATGACTGCACATAACTTTGCCCTTCGCCAATTTGATTGTCCTGTCAACCAATAAAAAAAATCACTACCAAGTTCAAACTTGCTCCATTACTGTATAGTACAGATATTCACACTTGACTGATTTCCTACCTCAGATCATGTTTCCACTACAAAATGAATGAATGCAGTGAATGTGACGCATGATGTCATCACGTCTGATCTTACATTGAAGTTAAGGCCTTTAAACTTTGCTTATGCAAAAGAACCATATAACTACAATATAATGGTGATTATGTAATGTACTATTTTTTTACAGACTGACACCACTAATAATATAAGTTCTCCTTTTACCTCTAGATAGTTAGTGCTGTGATATCCACAATAAAAAATACAACATTTTGGGGAAGGGGTGGAGGAAGGATTACATGCAGTATACCACCAGGGCTAGGAAAAGTCACTAGTAAAACACATCACTCTACAGCTATGTCATAGCATATGTCAAAGTCCTGTAAACTACAATAATGTACATCCAGTGTTCACAGTTTAAAGTTTATAGAGTTCAACGTTCCAAAAATAACGGTTCTATTCAACATCGTAACCCCTCAGCCAGGATGCCTGAAGTATAGGACAAACTTTATATGTTTAAGGTCACTGTGTCAAGATCAAAGGTCACATATGCAAATTAGCTACCCCATGCACATGTTTAGGTCATAGGAAGTGCCTATGCAGAATTTCAGAAAGCCTGCCATTCAGTAAAACTTCATTCTACCTATTCGTCTCCAGATGAATATCATTGCCATTGTTCATTCATTCATTTTCTGAACCGCTTAATCCTAATTAGGGTCGCGGGGAGGCTGGCGCCCATCTCAGCCAACTCTGAGTGAGGGCAGGGTACACCCTGGACAGCTCGCCAGGCCATTGTAGGGCTCATTGCCATTGTCAGAATCTTTTTTTTTTTCAATCACCAAAATGATTGATTTTATGAAACTGGTTCAGTGACATCCCTCCGATCTCTCCAGTAGATAAAGCAGATCTCGACAGAGAATGAAGCAAACAAGAACAGAGTCATGCAGCATACTGTAAAACTGTTGTAATCACATTCCTCATTTATAAACTGATTCATACACTTCAGTGTTCACAAAAATAATAACATATTTAATGAATACCCTTCATTTAATGTGTTCATGTACTCTAATTGATGAGGCCTCCAAAAATCCTGCCCCAGGGTTTATAAAAAAAAATTTACTAGGGCTTAAAAATTGAGCATGCATCACAAAGTATTAGATAAAAATTGCTTTCCATAGGCAATGTAAGACCTTTTTGATAATACAAATATACTCTCTAATTATTATCAACCCTTAAGCTAGTAAAATATAGTTCAGGTTAGTGACATGTTTTTACAACTTCAGTCAAAGCCATTGATGATGGGAACAGGACCCTCATTGGAACATGACCCATAAATTACCCTTATTCTCCTTAATGCAGTTGACAGATTAAACACCAAACTTGGGCACATTTTCTCCCTAAACATGCCTGGATTTTTAAACTGCCAACTGTGGCACAAATAATAAGTATCTGTAGGGTAATGGCATTATTTCTAAAAAATATTAAAAGGCAATTTATGTGGATAGTATTATTGATCCAATGGTCTTTCAAATTGAATACACTTACAATCCTATGAGGGTCGCAGGGAAGCTTGGAGCCTTCATTAGAATCTACGCAAAGACAGGGTAGACCCTGAACACCTTGCCAGTCCATCACAGGGCCAACACACCACCATTCACACTCACACCTGGGGGAACAGCCCCTTAGGCTTATGTACACACTAAAACATAAACTAAAAATACTACACCACCATGCAACACAAAATGCTTTACAATGAAGTAAAATTTTGTTAGATGTATGCTAGATTTTCTATAGTAATAACTACTTTACACAGACTTAAAGGGATAGACAATATATAATAGATAATTATAATAGATTTTTCTATACTGTATGTATAAACATATTAAATGGTGACAAAGTACCCCATATGACTACACCTCCTGCTTTTACCTTCCTATGGATAGAATATAACCAGGTTTTGGCAGCGGTATTGTGATAACTGCTGTTTGTGAGTCTGTTTATCTATTTGTTTTTCAGTTTGTCTGTGAACCACTTCCTTACATCTATACTGCATGTTTGTTTAAATTAAATTGCGTACCGGCATTAAATAACATTTATAGGTAAATATATCAGAAATTGGACAGGTAACCCTAACTCCCGCAATGTGTTTCTACTTCTGTGATTTCATATAGAGACTAATTTAAGGATATAACAATTGTACTGATCACATCACAATCCCAAATAATCATCTTGATGGCTAAAGACTTAGCAAAGTAACCCCTGATCAATATTTGTATTATACATAATTATATTTGACATGAAATTTTTAGATTTACATAAAAAAAGTTTTAGTTTACATTTAAAGCAGTATTTACACCTTGCAGGATATTGTTAATGGGTGTCTGACGAATAGCAAAATTTTCAACCTGTTCATCTCCATTCGCATGCGTCTTGTCTGTTTCTCATTCGGCAAATGTGTTCCTTGTCAGGCAAGGTCAGGTTAATCCAGGGGAAAGTTTTGTGCCTGTACAGAACCGTCCACCAGGCAAAAGCATAATTTATAGGGACAATAATTTAAGGAAATGGGAGACTGGTTTCTATATGTATACCTTCAAATGTACAAAAATTTGTGGTGAATGATAAAAAAATTTACACCTGTAAAATGTTAGACTATTTAAAACCAGTGCAGCACAGTATTGTGACTTTTTAATGAAACACAGAAATGTTTATGGACCTCTTGCACAATTCTAGAATTTCAAATGTGACTCCTACTATTACATAATACTTCAGCACACAAGATGAACCAGAGAGGTTGTTCTAGAGACCACAGCAGTCCAGATCTGCTATTGTGACTTGTGGTAAACAAAAACAAACAAGGATAATCATTCTGAATTCTCTGCATCAGATGACATTTTCACAAAGTACTATGTTCTATGTTCTTGGTTGTATACAAATTGACATATAAGCATGTCTATTATAGAAATCACAGTTAAATTAATTAAAAATATTGTACAATACATATATTTTATTTATCCTAAATGTCACCATAAAATATAGTGTGCTTTAGAGTAGTTTATGAGTTGTTACTTGTGTAAAATATCCATCTTTTCTGGCTCAGGTAACCACAGCAGGTGGCAAGGTGTCTTTCTCAGGTTATCCTCATTAGGCCCTATGGATGAGCCTGTAACCAGAGACAGAGCACATCTGAACAAACAAATTAAGCACAACAGACCGAGCTCTCAGGCTGGGACTGCTGGACCAGTGGGAGATCAGAGCTATTAGTCAATTTGTATTATTATTTGATTTATTCACAAAAATATGTGTATGAATACTGTGAACATTAACACAAACTAGAGGTGCATTTCTGCATGTGACTGAGCCACAGTGTGGGGGAACGAAAGACAAGTATGGTTTATGACAGATGGATGAACATGTTAGGTGAGTTGTTCTGAGCGTGGCTTTCTGATGAAGCTTGTCCTAGCCAGATGATTCCAATTTCAAATCTCCATATCTGTATGGGACAAAATTACTCCAGTTATTTCAATAAGGGGAACAAATTGTAAAAAAATTGACAATGTGTGTGTCTTTATAGAAGCTGTAGATTAGAGATTACTTAAACATAGGAAGGACAAATCAAAGTTGCCTTTGGGTTAATGTATCAAATATTAATAAAGAAGAAATGAGACAAAAATGGTATGAAACAACAATCATGTGATTTTGGAAATAATATTTTTGTCACCAGAAAAACTAGAGGGGCACTCATAGAGTGTAAGATGCCTCTGCATGCAACATGGAAAAATTAGCAAATAGGCCCTATTTAAGGAACTGGTTTTATTACATACAGTGTATACTCATCTTATGATAAACTTGGTTTTCTATTAGCGTTCCATAGAAACATCATGCCTATCTGCACTCCATTCAAATTTATTAGCATTCAAATTCCTATCATCTTGATTTTGACCTTTCAAGGTCACATAAGGTCAAAGGTGATTGTGTCATTTAAATGTCAATACATGGTTTCCTATTAGTGTTCTATAATAAAGGCATGTTCATCAGCATCCATTTCAAAGGTAGTGCTCAAAATCCTGTGAGCTTTATTTTGACCTTTCATGATCACTCAAGGTCAAAGGTGATTGTTTCATTCGAGAGCATGTATATTATTTCCTATCTGTCCTTCATTACATCTTTGGAATGCTTTGATCTTGACCTCTGACCCAGACATTCCAAAATCAAATCGTCTCTGGTGCTCAGGTAGGTAGTGTCCACACCAAGTTTGATAAAAGTCTGTACATGTGTGGTCAGGATTTTGTTCACAAGCCAATCACAAATTCACAAATTCTTTGTGAGGTATTAGCATAATTTTGGCTGTTTACTATTGTTTTATTGTGCTTTCAGGTCAAAGTCTTTCTGTTTATCTAATGATTTTTTTTTTTTGCCTGCTAATCCTGATGTGTGTCTCCTTTGATTTTACCTTTGGTATTGTAAATATTTTAGTTCTGCAACCGCATCCAGCTCCCTTCCCTGCATGCCTTTCACACGTGACAGAATAGCTTGCCGCATTCATGAATTCAACAGAACTAGCAGAGATGGCCCCCCTGCGACAGTGTTGACACCCCAACAACAACTGATTTCTCCTATAGTGCCACTTGTGGATTTTAAGCACTTGTATCACCTCTGGGTACTTAGTATGGCCCAATGGCTCATCAGACCTGCATGTCAGTGGGCTAAGCATCTAATGAGAGCTCAACACCTGTGCATAAGGATGTTTTTATGAAGACAGAAGGGGGAGCTGCTTGTAAAGGTTTGGGGAGCAGCCATGCCAATGATCACTTTAGAGGTCAATGAGGCAGCTTGCTCTCCTCAGCATCATCCAGAATTCAAAAGGGTCATCTGAAAGCCATCAGGGCAGCCTGTGATCCTAAGCTCCATCCACCTGTTGGTTAAGGGAGAACACTGCATCACCACCTGTCGGCCTGGTATGTATGCAGTGCAACCATACGCTTTTTGTGCATGGGCTTCAGCAGGTATGAAATTGCCAGTTGGAAGCTGAGCAAAAATATTATCCTATCGTGGTAGAACATGTTATGTTTGGACTGCATTTTGGACAACAACTTATGTTTGCACTAAAGTCACAGAATGATTCCCTTTCTGCATCTGATATAGTAGTGAGACTAAATTGGAGTTAGATGACAAACCTGTGTTTATGTACGATTGCCTACATGCTTAAGTATTAAACTGAGCTGTAATCTGAGCCGAATGTATTTGGATTTAATTTTAGGTTTAAATGAGTTTGGGGATATATTTTTGTTTGATTTTAAATCACTGCAAACTGATGTATTGGATGAATCTGGATTTGTACCTGAAACCATACCTGTGCTTGAAGGATAATTTGCATGTGAAATTTTGTCTGTTCCCAGGTCTGCTCCCATGTCTACACCTGTGTCTCTGTCTGTATCTATTCCTGATTCTACTTTTGCCTCTGAGTCTGATTCTCCTTTAGAGTCTGCATCCGTCTCAGAGTCTGCATCAGCTGTTAAATCTGCATCTTTATTCAAGTCTCTATCTCGGACATTCCGTCTCTCCACCTGTTTTAGAATTTATTTCAAAGACTGTTTCGGAATCTGTTCTAGAGCCTTCACGTGAGCCTATTCCGGAGTCCACGCCTTTGCTCAAATTCAATACGTGTGGGGCCTCAATGTCATGCTCCTGCCAAAATGTCCAGGCCCACATGGAAATAGATTTATAAATAGACCTTTGGAGGAGGGTTGCAGCGTTAACAGCCACTTCCAGGTTTGCGGATGGGACATAACAGGGGACCCTGTTATGTTTTGATATGAGCTAAGGATATTAATAAATGTACACTTTACAGGTTAATTTAGATGCTGTCATTAGCACAGGGGTGTGATAGGATGTCTGCCATCCTGGAAAGGAATAAGTCAGTAAAGCTACACTATAAGGCAAAGCCAATACATTGTGTCATTTTATCTCACTCAACATTTGCTCTTATTGATTCTAATAAACCTGAACTCTGTCACTGATTATGACTCCAGTACAACTTGGTAAGGCACCCACCATGTCACCACACACTTTTACCAACATTACAGTTTTCTTCATTTCACAAATAAACAAAATAAATTAAAAAAAATAGAAATACATAGCAAACACTAGGACAATTGTAAGAAACAAATTATATCAGGGCTTCCTGCATATGAAGTTCCATACTTCAGAGAACATGGTCAACCTGATAATTAATGGCTGTAAGAACTCCTTTCACTCCATTTTCACTGCTTGTTTCACTCCATTTTCACTGCTTGTTAACGGCAATGACAATTAACTGGATAATAAAAATTGGACGATCCATTTGCCTGTAGTATTGTTCATATAGTGACGTTATTACAACTGCTGTAATTGGACCTGATAGATTGGGAAAAGCATTACTTTGATATCGGAACAAGTTAACCATGCACAATCTCTTAAAACAAGCACAGAGAAACTATTTTTTTTTAATTATGTGCACCAATACAAAGTGACCTCGCTAATTTAGCACGCAGAATTACGTCTTGGCCTGGATTTAGACTACAGTCGACATAACATGAAATATTTTTGGTACACAGAGGGGCTTTCTAATGCTTCTGCTGATTTTTATGGGGACGTTTTAAAACATTGACACAATAATTGACTCTAAACAGAAAAGAAACTTAACTCACAAAGATCTTGTGAGGCGCTCTGATTATTAGGGGGCCTAAATACATTTTACTGCAGAAAATTTTTTCAAGCACTTGCAACATGTAGGGAGTTATAGCTAACCTGTTTCATGTGGTATTATTAGATACTTGCACAGCCTTTGCAAAATACTCATGTATATTTCATACTAATAAAGTATGAACACACACATTCATACTGATTAAATCATACATGCAAAACATCTGTCTAAAATAGACGGTGAGAACAGTGTATAACCTGGTTGGGGGAGGGCACTGAGCCACCTGTAATAAAATATTTGCATGTCCTACAAAACCCATAGAGGCAGGAACGCTTTGGAAACTGTAGACAGGAACCAAATACAGATGGGTGACAAACTGAGGAAAAATCCAAATAACTGAGCAGAGAAATATGCTTCCATATGTGCAAGTGAAATTAATTCATACCCTTTGTTCAGGTGCAGATGTCCATGAAATTTTGGACACAAAGTGCAGGAGAAAAATGGATACAGTAAATGACTGAAAAGCGGATTCATTATTGTGGAATACATGGCAGAAGCTTCAGACACAACTGCGAATCTTTCAGTAGGAACACTTAGATACTGGATTTGGCCTGGAGTCACAAAGCAGCTTTACAAAAATTTGAATGTACATTTTAATCCCCAATGAAAAAGCTTGAGGGGACAGTGTTGAGAAACCTCTCCCTATGATGACATGAGGATGAAATCTTGAGAGGAAACAGGATATTGGGTATGAGAGTATGTGTCAGGGTTGTGAGAATAAGTCCTGAAATAAGCCCACAACACATTTCAGTGGCAGTACTTTCAGAGTATAAAACTACAGTTGAGATTATCCTTGAAGGATGATATTTTGGAACAGTCTGAAAATGGTGACAAAACTGAATCTGTCTAAAGGAAAATTACATTATTTTGCGATGTGTCTGAGTCATGTTCTATGTGCTGCTTCCTATTCATTCCACTGGTGAGGTCTGACTCGTGTGGAAAAAAAGTTGAGTGGTGCCCAAATGTATGCAAATTACACACCTGCCCCATTTCATTTAACCAACTGGGAGAGAGTAGACACAAAGAAACTAGCAGCAAAAAAGTAACTCAGCCTCTACAGATATTTTTCTTAAAGTTTGTGTTAATTAAAACTCCTGTAAGCTAATATCAAGCTCTATATACCCCATGTCCCCTTCATTGCTTACTGCTAACATTTTTAAAACAATAACACCAACCATATTGAATTTCACATTGCAGTAGTGCTGCAGCCACCACCCCAGCCACCTTTAAACTACCCAGGCCTGTGCTAAATGTTTCAGCCACTTATTTAACTGTGCTCTATGTGGAGCACACAAATCAACAGCCCATCTCCCTTGTAATACTCAAACTGAAAGCTAACTTTAAATTGAAACCAAAAATCTAATATGTTTCATAAAAAAATAAAAGGGGAAGGGGGTTAGAAAAAATGGTTACCAATGAAACTACATGACTGGCATATCAGGAAATGACACCACAATCATATTAGGTCATATATTTCAGGGTTTTTTTAACTTGTGCTAAACCCACATCCCATTTTAACTTTCAGGTGTTCAGAAAACCAAAGATGTAAATAATTGACCAAACTGAGTTTCTCATTATAGTTGATAATTTGCTTTACAGCAAAAATGTTTCATTTACTGGACTTGTGCTCTCCTTCCGTCAGATTTACATTTCCTTGTAGGTGTGTGATTACTCACAAAAGCTGTATTACATAAAGTTCTTTACTAGGAAATACCATATTGGATATTTAATATCTACTATTCGTTAATACGTGGGTCACAGTAGAGTAGTACTAAGTGCTCCTAACTTAACAAGAATGTCCTGGGTTACAGCACCATGGTTGGCAATGAAATTTCTAAGTGGAGTTTGTATGTGCTTGTATGGGCCTTCTCCAGGCACTCCAATTTCCTCCCACAGTCAAAAGTGTAAATGTGTGTGAATGAGTGTTGTGTTACAGAACAGGTTCTGCAGAAGGCTTGCAACCCTCCCAGGTAAAAGCATACACTGCAAAAAAATGCTCAGTGCATTAGGGTTTAGAATGGAATAAACAAAAAAAATAAATAAAAAATGACTCGTGTGGTAGAAAATATAGCCCACAACTATATTAACCGGATACAAATAAAATGGCAGGAATTTTAGAAACTTGCACTCTTAAGCCTGAGTATGGAACAGCAACCCATCACTGAAGACTTCTAGATGATGGTCTAAGCTGAGGAGGCATCAAGACAGAACGAAACAGCAGGGTGTTTTAAGACTATCCCTGTCACTAAGGTTTCCAGTTGGTGAAAGCATGAGTATAGCATGGCCCCTGCAGCCCTGGTGTGCTCATTTGCCACAATGTAATAATAGCTTTGCATCCCCAGAGTGTAGCATGGATCATGTGACAAGAATGCAATCATCATACTAAAGTACTACACTATAATACACTTTCCTCCCTCCTCACAACATGTATTCATGTCAAAGCAGTTAAGTGTACTTGGTTTAAAATCCTCAAGTATTAACCTTATCATGCATGTACAACAGCTGAATTTGTCAACTATTGAACTGAACCTCAGATATGAAAATCGAAATAAGTCTCTTGGCAATCCTAGACATTTCATACGTGCAACATAACACACTATTATGTCTTAGACACCTTTCACAGCCCCTAGGGTCCCCTCCCACCCATTTAAACTAACACTACAGAAGGTAATACAGTTAAAAATGACCATTGAAAAACTAAGCAGTTTTATTGCAGGCTCTGTACAATATTAATGAGGAAAAAAAGAAGAAAAAGTATTGGATGAATTTGTAGAATGTTCTGGCATTAAAAAACAAAAAAACAAAAACAAAAAAAAAAAACCTCAGCCTACAAGGCAGAAAAGGGAGGGTGAGGGCACCA
>JBCNYG010000001.1:25271003-25288570 GCA_039654305.1 Porochilus rendahli
GGGTGTACCCCACCCTCGCCCAGAGTCGGCTGAGATGGGCGCCAGCCTCCCCGCGACCCTAATTAGGAATAAGCGGTCAGGAAAATGAATGAATGAATGAATGAATGAGTCTACATAGTTCTGTATTATTTTAAATAGCCAGAAATCGACCTCTTAAATTCGTAAAATTCGAGAACGAATCAGTGTCAAAGATTCGAATCATTCTCTTTTACTAAACTATAGGAGTCGAATCATTAAAATGAATCCTTTCGCACATGACTTGGAAACTGCTGTCGTTAGTGCTCGGTGTGGTTCACTGAGGTACTTTGTCTGCAACAAATATCAAAACCCTCTTTATCCAAACCTCATTATTGGTAAGGTGAATTTATGGATATTAAGAATGAAAAGTTCTACGAAGGTTTTAAAGTGCGTTTTGTACAAAAACGAGCCGTATTTTCCTCTGCAGAATCACCTTCGCTAATTTTACGTTGCTAACGTCAAAGTATACAATTCACTCTAACAGTAACGCTAACTTAGTCGTCTGAATTTGACGTAATTAAATTAAAAGAATCCGTTTAGACTTTAATCATATATTTTAGCTAAGCTGTGACGCGATATCTGTGATTACATCGAGATGCATTGAGCTAAGGCTAATCAGGGCTAATCACATCCATCTGCCTGTAGCTAGCATCCCACCATAACGTGCTAAAGTCAACTTGGCACAAAGTTATAACTGCTATTTAAAATTACTGAAACAGTACTTATTTACTTTAATAAAAACAAAATTCTGTTTTTCTAGTTATGAAATTATACAAAAATTTTATTATTCAAACATTCTAATATGATACAAGAGTAACAAATGATTTCAGTATAGCACTCACAATTCTTACATGTGATTGTGTTTAGAGGTTTATTCATGTTTAATCATTCGGTCAAATATTTGCACGCAACAACTTTATAAGGTGCAGCATACTCCCTTTATTAATGGCTTATACATTATTTGTGTACTTAATGTTTCTTGTTTTTTTGTTTGAAAAGCACTTATGTTGAGATTTTACAATGTGAGACACTACTACCACTAAACTGTGCCCATAAATTTGTTTTATCAGAACTCACTGACACAACTAGAGAAACGAAACGATCCTTCTAATCGTCATGGCCTGTGAACAACGCTTGCGGACTCATCAGGTAAAATTTATGCAAGAATAGGTTCTATTAGTCAGCTGAATGTTTGGTCTTGACTTCACAAAAGTGTAGTTTTTATTTTCAGGCATATTCGCAGATGCTGCCACGTGTAGTGTCCACAGAGCAGGAGTCACTGGTGGTTGTAAAGAAATTACTAGCGATTGCTGTTTCCAGCATCACTTACCTTCGAGGTCTTTTTCCAGAAAAAGCATATGGGAGTAAATATGTTGAGGGTAAGAGCATTGAAATATGTGGCTATTAAAGAGCAGCTGCCACAATTGTACTCAGCAAAAAATAATGTAATTATTTTGTTTGTTTGACAAAATTTTTACTTTCCTCATTATAAGCACACGGTGCAGTGTGAGTGAACTGTTTTAATGGTTAGCCCGGTTGACAGCACAATTTCTTTAGACAAAAAAAGTAAACAATTCGTGTGTGACATCCTAAACAGGACAGTTTTTTCCTTCAGTGCATGCAAAGCGTTCACTCCTCTGACTATTCTGACATGAGTTATGGTGCCTTTTTTGCGCAAATGGAGAGGGACATGAGACGAAACAGAAAGAGAAGACACTATAGATTGTGTTCCTGATATTTGTCCATATAGATTTGATCCCTAATTGCCAGAATCTAGTAACAGATATGAGCCAAGTTCAGACACAGAATTTCGTGCTATAGTGATGACACGAACTCTCAGCAAGTTAAGGACATGCTATAGCTAGACTACAAAATATCAACTGGGAAGTAGAGTCTGTAAACATGGTTGTATGTTTAGCATGGAATATTTTTTTTGGCGCCCCACAAAGTACACATAGTACTTGTTGCCATATATTAACAGAACCATTGCATAGCTGATTAATATGATCTTAACCACCTTTATTTTAAAATTTAAAGTAAAGTTTAAATAATGATGTTCTTAAGCTATTACCACAAAAAGTTTTTGTGTGCTCTTACCTGGCATGGTTGGCATGTAGTTAGTGTTTGGTAGGCTTGTTCATGTTGAGAAATGGAGGATGACCACTAAATTGTAGGTTCAACATTAGGTAACAATTTACTTTTTACACTTAGCCTAATGTGCATGTTTTTGTACTGTGAGAGAAAACCGGAGTTCCTGGAAGAAACCCGCCCAACCACAGGGAGAACATGCCAATGCGACACAGAAACGCATTGGCTTAGGAATCGTACCCAGGATCTTCTTAGTGTGAGGCGGACATGTTAACTACTGTGCCACCATGCCACCTCCTCTGATAACATATATTTTTAAAAATATGTATCATAACCAACACATGTGTTGTTGATGGTTTTTACACCTCCATCTCCTCCAGAACAGAAAGTGATGATTCTTCGGGAGGAACGGACTTGTCCTGGGGCTAGTCAGATTGTACAGTGGTGAGTTTTTTGACATATCAGCAACTGTTTTTGGTAATAAGTTATAACTGATTATTTCCTGATTCACATAATCACATGTACAGGTTGCAGGGATGCTTTGATGCCCTTCAGAAGAGATATGTAAGTCGTCTTCATCTGGGGAAAGTATTTTCTGAAAATATCTGGAAATAAACTTGTACCGAATTAAAAACTGCAATTCCACTTAAGTGTGTTTATTATTTTCAACAGCTCCGCATGATTTTATTATCAGTGAGTACATTTTGCAGGATAATTGTTTAAAAAGTGCAGCATTTCTGTACAATAACATTCTAAGGGTCACTTTGTTTTAATTGTGATTAGTAACTTGCATTGTTTGTTTTCCTAGATGTACTCAGATCCAGAACACCCAGCGGTAGGTAGTCATGTTTGCTTGTTTACTGTATATTGTTTATGAATTACACAGAAATATTTAGATAAACTATTTATTCATCTAGGTAATGCTAACATCTCTGTTAATGTATACTATGTTTTTATTAACTGTGTTTATTGTAGAAAGTAACGGAATGCTACCAGTTTAGAATTCAGTACACTGAAAAGGGACCTCGGCTGGATTTTGAAAGGTGATCATTTTGAAGTAGACTTGATTTGAACGTTATTCAGATTACAAGGCAAAAAACCTAACAGTGTTATTAACTAATTCAATAAATTAATAAAATGTACAGGTCATTGGTGTAATGCTGGTGGGGTATTCCATCTCAAATTAACTAATGGCAGACGGATTTGCCACCACTTGCTCTCAGATCTGGCAGATTTTTTTCATAATGGGTATAAAAATGCCCCCTTCAAAATGTAAGTTATATGTTGGAATTTACTAACTACAGTTGGAAAAATATTTTTTTTCTGTCTATATTTAGAAGGGGTTTATTTTTTTCTATGTCCACTGAAAATTGGGGGGTGATATGTTCCATTTTAGAGGTAGAATCAGATTTTGAAGTTTCCCAATCATTTGCCATTAGTCTGTGTGTGTTTTTCTTCCATTATCAATTCATTTTGCTGAATGTGAAGGTATCTCGCAAAATTACCCCAGCACATACACTTAGTGTCTCTTATTTATCTGTTATACATCTTGTTTTGGATTTGTATGTTTGTTAATACTATCTACATATCGTCATCATCTTCTTTCGCTTAATGTGGGGTGGGGTCACGGAGGCAGCAGGCAAACAGTGAGGTCCAGTCGTCCCTCTTTCCATCCTATTCCTCCAGCTTCCGGGAGACGCCAAGGCGTTCAGTCAGATACGCCTCAACTATCTCTGAGGGAGGGCCCTGGCACCCTACGAAGGGAGCTCATTTCAGCTGCTTGTATTTGCGATATTGTTCTTTCGGTCAACTGGAGGAACGTTCTTTTGCAATAACTTGGTAGTGCAACAGCGATTCTTAGACAGATGAAAAAATCCAAAATCAATTGTTAAGGAATGGAAGACGGTGTATGATCCCAAGAGAGATAAAACTAGGTAGTGCATTATACTATCTTCTCTCTCTGTCTCTCTCTCTCTCTCTCTCTCTCTCTCTCTCTCTCTCTCTCTCTCTCTCTCTTTCTCTCTCAAACACACACACACACACACACACACGTCCTCCAGATCATTGTGCCAAATGGTTTGGGAAAACATTGTAGCCGATTCTATTTTATTTCCAGTTAATAACACTATATTTTATGTTTATTTAATATGCCTTATAAGTGAATGGGCCTGTTCAAGAGCTGAGGGAGATTTAGAATGAACTAAGATAATTTCATGTAATTGAATACTTTTTACTCTTAGTATCTAGTGTTATGAATCAGTTTGCAGCAATCAGTTGCCGTGCAGAAAATCAAATGTCAGAGTCAAAGAATTCCACCTTTTGGTTAAGTAAAAAAAACAAATCTCATAGAGAGGTTGTCAAACGGATTGGCCAGCTGGCCTACAGTCATCACTATAAATGAAGAAGTTGAAACAAAAAAGCGTTTTATAAGGAAATTGGCCGGTAGAATTTATTGAGCATTGTAGAGAACCTGTCAGACTTGCCTCTTATTTGCTTCATCTTACATTGAGAGAAAAAAAGAACTTTAACCCTTAAGTGTAATAAATTATTTAAGAGAAAAACAACTCCCTCATATAGAGAGAATTATTTTGAACAAAAAAGTATGTGCAACAATTATTGGCACCCCTAGAAATGATAGTGAATTCAGTGTATCTGAAGAATGTTTTCAATTTAAATTGTCGATGTTCAGGTTACTTGGAGTGTGTAGAACATTTAAAAGTGGTAAACCCACAATCCCTGATTTTCTTGAACCCCCTTACACACACACACACACACACACACACACACACACACACACACACACACACACACACACACACACACTTTTGCACATATCATAGCCAGTTGCTTACTGGCATGATTTGATTTTGGGAGGTGGGAGTAAACTAGAGGTTAGGGTCCCAAATTTATTTGGCACAGCTCATACTGAAAGAAATGGTGCACAGTACTTCCGAAAATAACATCTACTGGCTGAGCTGACATTTTGGCAAAGCTGTTATAAAGTCACAGCTAAGCCAAACTGAAAACAGCTGAGATAGAATCAACTCTGTATCTACAGGTCAATTATTTTTATAATATGTTATTTTTATAAATATGATTTTAAGTTACACTCATTGGAATCCATCAAACAAAAACTACTTATAGAATTGTTTACTTGCTACAGTCTTAAGTATGGCTTGTAAGTCTATTTAAGGTAGAATAATTATACACCAATGGGTTTACAATGATATACAGTATAAGTCTTTATTTATTAATTATTTTCCTGTGTTAACGAGTTAATACAACACCATTTAATATCTCCTAACAAACCTTTTTCAAGGAAAAATATCAGGAAAATGTTTCAACGGTGATATTCTATCTTCATCACTCACTTTTAGTGCATTTGTTTTTTAACCAAACAACTAATTTATACATTTTAAAGCAAAGTGTCGTCACACAAAATGTTGTTCAGTTTGTACTCTATATTAGTTTTTATTTAAAAATGTTCATTTGAAGGCATTTTTGCTTTGTAGCATTTCTCTGCACAGGTCGCACAGTTAATGCAGAGAAGAGAAAAAGGTTCTTGTAAGTTGTCATCCAGGCCATTATTTTTACCATGTATGTGTGTAAAATCTAATTGAACCTTTGAGATAATGTCACAGTCTGGGTCGAAGGTACGCTGTTTATTAAAGGGGATGACAGACTAATCACATCTGTTGGTAACTTATTTTTTCTAACTGCACAGCTTTGCCAGGTTGCCATCTACGCTGAAGGTCACACAAATGACCCTATGCACAACCGCCTGAAACGTATTTTTAAGTTAATCATTAAAATAGAGTTCATGGGTTTTGACAGAAGAAATAATCTTACCTGAAAATTCTGTGTTAAAAATTGTCAGCAAATGCCAGAAGAATGTGACTAAGATGGACAGCAATGACATAAAGAGAGCAAGTATTCTGTTGGTGCGTAAACTGTACACACTGATGCAGAACCTTGGCCCCCTCCCTGATAGTGTGTGCCTCAACATGAAGCTCTCCTACTATGATGATGGTAAATCACAGCTTGTTCACCGGTACTTCATACAAATGTACATCACGTTCATCCAACACAATACAGTATATCATGCACGTGAAGGTCAAGAGCTTCAGTTCATGTACACATTAAACATTACAATCAGGAAAAAGGCGATCTCCGTGCTTTTTCCTTCACAGTGAAAAGGACTTTTTCATGTGTTCTGTCTGATGATATGCTTGACAGTGACTCCACATGACTACCAGCCGCCAGGTTTTAAGGAAGGAGAAAACAGCATGCTGGTCTTTCAGAAAGAGCCAGTGAACCTGACCATGGGAGAAGTTGTTACGCCTTTCCATGCCCTAAAAGTGGATGTCACCACTGAGAGAGAGAGACTGGAACAGGTGCTATTGAACTTTATGAAGACATGGTTTAATGTTGTATTTAATCCTGCGTGTATGTATATTTAAGTTATGCACCAAAGGCGAGGAGGATGTCGCGGAATAGTTTCCAAGACAGTGTCACTTCAGTGACATTCACAGATCTTGAAGTGGATAATTGTTTTATTACTGTATATAGTACACAGGAACAGAAACAAAAATGGACACTAAAATGAGATTTTTATGTTTTACATTTTTTGAAAATGATGGACACAGGTGAGCTTAAGTGAACACATGAGCAGGTTTCTCTTTAAAAGTTTTAGTATATATGAGGGAAAACTAGATTAACAAACTAAAACAATATTTCTGTAGTTCATATTTATATATTTTAGCCATGATGTAGAAGCAGATCAGTTGAGCACTGCATTCACGCAGACTAATAACTCAGTGGGGCTAACTGCATCTGTTTCCGTCTTAATCAGACTCATTCAAGAACAAACACACACACACACACACGCATGCATACATACATACATACATACATACATACATACATACATATCTTAAGCTTGGGGCAGTGGTGGCCCGGTGGTCGGGTGCTGGATTACTGATCCCAAGGTCAGGGTTTCAAGCCCCGCTGTCATCGGGTTGTCACTGCAGCTAACTGGGTTATCAAAGGCCAGCCATGTCTCTCACTGTCTGTGGTGAGAGGCATGTAAAAGAACCACTGCTGACTTTGGTAAAGAGTAGGCTGCATTGCTGTCAGTGTGTTTCTGCCCTGTGATGGCCTGGCGAGCTGTACAGGGTGTACTCGTCCCTTGCCCAGAGTCGGCTAGGATGGGCGCCAGCATGAGTGTGACTTTAATTAGGATTGAATAGTTCATAAAATAAATGAGTGAATGAATATCTTAAATTTGGCATAGACAGGAAACAGCAAGCAATTCCCTTGAAAATGAGAAGGAAGTGTTGTTTCTGCAAAACCAAAACCAAACAGGAAACAGCAAGCAATTCCCTTAAAAATGAGAAGGAAGTGTTGTTTCTGCAAAGCAAAAACAGTTTTTCAATACAGTAAAGCCTCCTAACTTTCGACAGAGAATATATTTACGATCTGTACAATTTAGGAGTACAGAACACTCAAGGATAAACTGCGAGTCAGCTTTGCAGTAAGCTTAGTTTTGAGTTTCTACATTCACAATAATTATCTTACAAGATTTGTAAGCCTTGTGGACACATTTTTTTACAAGCTTCCAAAGTGGGCGAAAGAAAAAGAGAGAGAGTGATGAATATTCATAGACGGATGCAGTAGTTTACAAAAAAAGTCAGGATTTAAGAAGAAATTTGGCTTGCTTGCAATAAGCGGCACTATTTTTGTTTGACGGACTCTCGACCAATCAAAAGCTAGTGGACAGGATTCAAATTCTTCCTCAGAAAACATTACTCTTCATGTAGACTGTAGTACATAAAAAACAATAATATATTAATTAGGCAACTAGTTGTCTAATTAATAGTTCAGTCCAAATTAATAAAATTAATTGGTGGATGATTTTGGTGAAAAATTTTAAAGAAATTGTTTGTTTTCGAGGCACGTTGGTGTAGTGTTTACATCAAGAACGTTCCAATTTCAACTCATGGGCTTGGCAAAGGTGTTTCTGTGTGGTGTTTGCATGTTCGCCCCGTGCTTGTGTGGGTTTCCTCTGGGTACTAATGCTTCTGCGTCTGGTGAGCTGTTCAGGGTGCGATCTGTGTTCGCACAGAGTCGGCTGAAATAGTCTCCTCTCAACCCTTGTAGAAATGAGTGCTTCGACAAATAAATGACAGAATGTTTGTTTTTGTACCTTTGCAGGTAGATGATGAGCCAATATGTGCCAGAGATAAATGGACTTTAAAAATAAATGAAGAAATGGTTTGTGTGTCAAAGATTCAGCAAGTAAGGACAGCTTTTAAAATGCGGTACTCCTATATCGATGTAGTATTTAATTAAATTTTACTTGATACAGTTATATTCAGTTTATTTTTTACTTATTTATGTATTTATTATTGCTGCAAATAGGAATTTGTAACCAAAGAAAACATTGTTATTGACACTGGCATTGAGAACTCAGGTAAATTTTTTCAGATGGTTTGAGCCATGTATGCAGTGCCTTTAATAACACTAGTATGAAAAGAGACAAAACATATGTAATAAAATGTAAATTTTACTTTTGAGTCGAAATCAATTTAAAATAATTTTACTGACTTTTACAGAACTGAGCAAAGAAGAGCTGCTGGAGAATTCACAGTTCATGGTAAATCTCACAAGAATAGTGAATATATTAGAAAACTGTACCTGGTTTAATTCTTGAAGCCATTGCTTTTATGAGGTGCGAGACAATAATCAGATTTAAATAATCGTATAAAAAAATTATTTATATTATATGTATTATTATTTATATTTATATTTATTTATATATTAAACACATACACAGGCTATCAATGCCAATGTACTCGAAGACAAAGTATTATTATTATTATTATTATTATTATTATTATTATTATTATGATTATTATTATGTAGTCACAAATAAGAATATCAGCCAGTCTAACTTGGGAATGCAAGTGCGGAGACAAGAAATCAGGCAAATATAGGATCGAGGTCAAAGTCCCAGAGAAGACTCAAATACAGGCAAACAGATTCATGCAGGCACAGATGGATTATTGAAAACATTCAGAAATAACAGGTCTAACACTGGTTAATCTTGTTACACTTTATATATCTTGCAAAGAACACAACAAACAAGCCATTTCATATATGTGCTAGGTGATTACTGACAGTGAGAGCAGTTGTAACTAAAAAAGGGTTTGATGAAGTGCAGGCTGGAAAGTGTATTGAATGTCTGAGTGAATGTCAGAATGCGTGGATGCTATTCGTAATATAATGTTATTGATATTATTCTTATAATAACACAAGTGGAATTATTTAGGTATCATAATTTTGGAGATTTTTATATTTTATAATCATGCATTCATTAATTTACTGAACATCTTAACAACAGACTTGGGTTGCAGGTGGGCCGGAACCTATCTCATCCAACTGTGGGAGAAGGCAGGGTTCACTATGACCATCTCAATTTGTTTGCATCGTGGATTTTAGTTTGCAGTGATTGAAACAATTAAAAACACTGCAGCAGTTGTTAGAGACTGAAAAGAACTGCACAATAAGAATAACCTGTAAAATGAAACACAACCAATTAGTCTGTAAAATCTAATTCAGTGATCAACCTCAGTTCATGTAGACCGTAGAAGTGGAAGATGCAAATTTTTAATGATTTTATTAGAAAGCAAGAATTCATATAGTTTCATTATTTTCTGTACCATTCTGTGCCCCTTAATGGAACCCTTGATAGATTCAAGTCTATTTCTTATACAGGCAGACAGTCTTGTGAAGAAGACCACTAATCTTGATATGGCTCCCAGGAAAACAAGGAGCGGCCGAGTGATCAACAACTCAGTAATAAAAGATAACTGTATCTTTATTTGTTTAAGAAAAGAATGACTGACCACAGTGTTGTATGAAACATAATGTAAAGAGCGTAATTTACTTATAAGAGCATTGTGTGTTATTCCACTTATACCATAGCAATTTGCTGACAATTACAGGTCTATTCATGAGTGCCACATTTTAATCAATTGAACATTTTAAAGCCTAGAACCAATTATGTGGAACTCTTAGGCTCCTTCCCCACCAGAGAGGTGACATTCCATATCTCAAAATCCAGAGTCAGTAGCCGAGAATCAGTCCGGCAGAATCCACGCCTTCGGCTGCCACCCGGCTCACAAATCCTTGTTTTCAGTTTTAATTTAACGTTAATTTCAATTTGACCAATAAGAATTAGCCATTCAACCACACTGTTGAGTAAATAATTATTATTGTTATCATTATTATTAATTACTTTTATTTATTTTTTTATGCTGAGTAATATTTTCCATATATATTTTGTGATTGTATTGGTTATTTTGTAATTATAGGACAATAAGATTGGTACAGTACCTTCATCTTCAGAAAAGAAACCGGTAAATACTACCATACACACAGTACTGCTATCGCTCTTTCTCTCCCTTTCTCTCTCTCTCTCTCTCTCTCTCTCTCTCTCATATAATTTTTCTGTTGTTTCTCTGTTCTCTAGGTTTCTCAGTTTCAGTTTCCGCTGAGTCAAGACGCTTTGCCTGCTGCACCAAAGAAGCGCAAATTCAGTGTACCTAAAGAAAGTCACTGACACTTTGCTGCAAAACATTTTAGTGTACCAAGGATAGCTGGATCAGATTAACCTGGAAAAAAAATGCTTGCAATAGTTTTGTCTATATGATCTACATAGATTGAAGTTTAGATGTTAAACAATCTGTTGGTGTGGATCAATATAGTATTTTATGGTACTTGTGTTTCAGGAATAAAGTATTTATTTTTAAATGTTAACAAAGTCAAACTTTATTTCAAGCATTAAAATTGTGATTTTTTATTTTTCAACAGTTGATTTGATACCTCAGTGTCCACATGTCCACAGCGTGTATTGTTGTATTTAATTTTAAATGCAAATTTAGACTTTTAAAAATAAAGACTGTCTGTGAGCAATTCAGTAAGTCAGTGGTTGTACTTTTTTGTAGAATTTATCTTGATTAGCGTTGGGGATTAACACAAGCTGTCCACTAGATGGCACCAATTGCATTATGTCAGTGCACTAGAGTGCACACTAAATCAGACTAAGTAAGACCTTATAAAATCACTGTGTTTAATATGGCCTTGTTGGTTTTATGACCTTTTATATTGGTATATTATATTGGTTGTATTCAGGCCACGTAATCTACATGCAGCACAGAGGGTTGTTATATTGTTGGTAGAGTACTTTTCAGCCTGTAAATAGGGCACCCAAGTCCTGTAACCTATGGACAGAACTATACCAACTAGCTAGCGAAGCAAAATAAGATGTCATGTTTAAGATATAAATGGAATGGATGTGCTATAACAGTAATTATTCAGGATGCTTGTTGACAAGTCAGTAACAGCCTATGGGTGCATGTTAAGATAATTATGCCAGTACATACCCATAGCCTTATGTGTTGGCAATCCAGCTGTGAATATGTGTACTTCCATACTACACCTCATGTGACCTTAAACTGTATTTTCTTCAATAATTTTCCTTCCGTTTGCTTCTGCTTATTTAGATATGCCCAGCTGCACTACACCTGTCTACTACTGATCAATACCACAGCAATTTAGTCACTTATGCACACAGACCCATAGAGTGAGGTTGAGAGGCAGAGTTCATTAAATAATCCATAAACAGACATGCTGAAATAGTGTTTTGATGAAGAGATTAAATAGCCAGCTATGAAAGTGAATTGGTGCTGTATCATTTATAGTGTATTAAGAAGACCTGTGAAATGTTCCTACCAAATTCAGTACTCATTTTTACAAGAAAGAGATAAAATGAGAGAGAATGCATGCAGAATGTAAGATGTTGGCTGTGTACACAACCATTTTCTTTGAAGGCTTATATAACACAGGGAACCTGGATTTTGCTGGAAGAACTGTCAGTTAAGTACTCTTATGATTGCTCCTAACTGCATTATACATGGTTGATCAAATATTAGACGGTACTTCATGAGTATACCAAAAGTATTGCTGATCACTCAGGAGCTGTTTGGTGTGGATGTGGAGCTCAAGACTAACACTCAGAGCTGTCAGGCTGATTAGAGATAGGGAGAGCCCTGAGCGTATTCAGAGATCTGAGCCACTGTCAGGCCGAGAGGGGGAGGCAGAGTGTTATTCCCCCTCAGGGCTTCTATGCTAGGAGAGCAAAAGGAGCTCTGGACATTTAGCAGGGGACCCTGATCCCCTGACCTTGCCAGAAGGGCAGCAAATGTTTTGCTGCTGATTAGTAATTCTTCAGTACAGTAGCTTGCCTTTCCTCTATCACCTCAGCATTCTTCAGTTGAAAAAGAGACCATGGGCTTCAGAATCTATGGATTGTGACTGATTTGTTTAAATAATAATGCAAGGGCAAAAAATGTCAAGGGTGCCAGTTCATTATTTTATGGTAATATTTGCAGGATACAGTTGTCATTTTTTATTTATTTTTAATCATAATTAGGTCAAAGCACAAAAAGATTTTAGTCTTTATAGTATTCAGTTGATTCATTAATTCCGTCATTTAGGGGGTGACCACACTAGAGGTTTAGTAGAAAAGCAACTGACGCAAATGGCAATTCACAGCTGTCACTTTTCATTCTGAAATTTGTGACGCAACATTTGCGGCATCAAATGTTGATCGCCTGGTTCATTAACCCATCGCAAAAATATTCAAACATGTTTGAGATTTCCATGTATGTTGCAAAACGAGGCTCTGACACGGCTCTCAATCAGTCCGCACACGTTGCAAGAAGGTTGCAAAGTTTTGTTGCAAAGTCGTTTTCTGTTCTCAAGGAAAATCGACAGGTTTGAACTTCTATGCGGAAACTTTAAGACTTGCTCTCAAATCGGCATCCTCTGCATATTTGTTTTTCATAGTTCATATTTTATTTGCATTTTGCTCACTGTAATAATGCACAAATCAAAAGTGAATGGTTTGAATAGTAAAAGTGAAACAAACGCAATTGATTTACAACAAGAGATTCACTATTTTTTCTGCTAAAACATCTGCAAACCAATCACAAAATGTTCACAGCATATCCAAGAACCACAGGGCATAATGCAGGAACACTCCCTAGATTTCACTTACACGTTCACTGCACACATACAGCCACACATACAGTCACATTCATGCACTCATTCACATCTACAGGCATTTTAGTCGTTTGTTTTTTTTTTTTTTTTTTTTTACAAAATGGAACTGGAGCCAAGCGCTTTTTAAAGTTACAGCTAAGTTAGTTTTTGAAATCCCTCAGGTTGTAATGCTGCTGTGGCTTGGGTCAAAAGTGGGGATTTGCCTTCTCCTTAGCCATATTAAAATTGTAGAAAATTCCTACAACATTCCAAGAAACCTCTCTTCCAGATCAGGAAAACCCTAGCAACTCTTACAAACCAATCAGAATCAGGTATGTTATTACATATTGATGAAATACTTCACATTTATTAAAAAAAATGCTCTAATAATGCTGTAATTATGTATAATGAAACGTTATCCAATGATTGAATTTTTTTCTCAAAATAATTTTTTTCCACACCAGGGCCAGTAATCCAGTTGATCTTAAAAGTGCGGCGTTGCATTTGGTAGCTGCTGTTGTCATATGCATTGATGTGCTTCTGGATATTTATTTAACCTTGAACCTTGCAGCTGTTTCTCCTTTCTTTAGAGTTCTGTGTTCTCCCCATGCCTGTGGGGTTTCCTCAGGGTGCTCCAGTTTCCTGTCATAATAGATATGCAGACAGGTTAAATGGCTACTCTAAATTGCTACTAGGTGTGAAAATTAGTTTGAATGGTTGTTCAGATCTGTGTTGGCAACCTTCCCAGGGTGCACCCTGCTTCTTTCCCGTTTTCAGCTGGGATTGACTCTATTAAGTTTTATTTTATTCTATTAAGTTTCTTTTACTTAATAAAATAATAATTATAATTTTTAAAAGGTAAACCTAAAATTCAAAGAGTAGGCTGCATTGCCGTCAGCATGTTTCTGCCCTGTGATGGCCTGGCGAGCTGTCCAGGGTGTACTCTGCCCGAAGCTGAGATGGGTGCCAGCCTCCCCCTGGCCCTAATTAGGATTAAGCAGCTAAGAAAATGAATAAATGACTTAAACCTAAAATTCTTATATTACCACTGGACAATCAGTATACATAGATATTTTTTTACTTTAAAAAAAGTATAAAATTTAATTTAATTTAATTAATTACTGTGATGTAATGTAGTCTTTATTTGAACGTTTTTCATTTAGACTCAGTTTTGAAACTACATATTCTCTGGCACTTCCGGACAAAATCTAAAGTCATATAGACACGAAGATTACTCTCTAAATGCCAGAGAGCACTTCAAAAATCAGTTTTCACCTCCATTTAAAGCATGTAAAGTAAATCAGACAAAAAAAAAGCTCTTTCAACAACGTTTTGCACTATTTCTAGATTCATTTATAACTGCTTTGTTCAAAAGGTCTGATTTTTCTTATGCTCAATCTCTTTAGGTCAAGCATGTGTTACAGTCAGTTGACACCCTTCAGTTTTATTAAGTTGTTGTCCATAATACAAATACAAATAATTCAAACTTGCATTACATATACAATGCCTTGCAAAGTATTCACCCCTTTGGCATTTTTCATGTTTTGTTGCCCCTCAACCTTGAATTAAAATGGATTGTTTGAAGGTTTGCATCGTTTCATTTACGAAGCATTTCTACAACTTTGAAGATGTGATTATTTCTTTATTTTTTTATTATGAAGCAAACAACAAAATAACAGAAAACTGAAAACAGTGTGCATAACTATTCACTCCCCTAAAGTCAGTACTTTGCAGAGCCACCTTTTGCAGCAATTACAGATGCAAGTCATATCGGATAAGTCTCTATGAACTTGCCACATCTTGAGACTGGGATTTTTGTCCATTCCTCAAGGCAAAACTGCTCCACCTCCTTTGTGTCGAATAGTTTCTGCTTGTGAACAGCAATCTTCAAGTCTGACCACAAATTCTCAATGGTTTTGAGGTCTGGGCTTTGACTAGTCCATTCCAACATATTTAAATGTTTCCTCTTAAACCACTCGCGTGTTGTTTTATCAGTATGCTTCAGGGCACTGTCCTGCTGGAAGGTAAACCTCTGTCTCAGTCTGAAATCGCAGTTTTGCTTAAGAATATTATATATAATATTTAGCCATCTTTTCCTAGACTCAGATCAGTTTCCGTGTTGGGTTTTTCGCCAGACATAGCGTTTCCTTGTGGCCGAAAAGTTGTAGTCTCATCTGACCAGAGCACCTTCCTCCATACATTTGGGAAGTTGCTCCCATGCCTTTTGGCAAACTCAAAACGTGCCTTCTTATTTTTAACTCTAAGTAATGACTTTTTTCTGGCCACTCTTCCATAAAGCCCAGCTCTAAGGAGTGTATAGCTTTTTGTTGTCCTGTGCACACCAGTCTCTGCTGTGGAACTCTGCAGCTCCTTTAGGGTTAGCTTTGCCTCTCTGAATAATGCCCTCCTTGCCCAGTCTATGAGAGCTTTGGTCTCTCTTGGCAGGTTTATTGTGGTACCATGTTCTTTCCATTTGAAGATGATGGATTTTATGGTGCACCGGGGATCATCACACATTTGGATTTTTTTTATAACCCAACCCTGACTTGTACTTCTAAACAACTTTGTCCCTGACTTGTTTGGAGAGCTCCTTGGTCTTCATGGTGTGATGCCTCTTGCTTAGTGGTATGGGGGCTTTCAGAGAAGGTGTGTTTATACTGACAGATCATGTGATACAAACTTCAGTGAAATACTTCATTTCACTAATTATGTGACTTCTGAAGGTAACTGGTTGCACCAAAACTTTTGAGGGGCTTCATAGCAAAGGGGGTGAATATATATGCACATGCCAATTTTGAGATTTTTATTTTTTTTAATAATTTTTTATATTTTTATTTTATATATAATATATATATTTTTCTCATTTTACTTCACCAACTTGGACTATTTTGTGCAAAT
The DNA here is from genome assembly GCA_039654305.1 of Porochilus rendahli. Lineage (NCBI taxonomy): Eukaryota > Metazoa > Chordata > Actinopteri > Siluriformes > Plotosidae > Porochilus > Porochilus rendahli. Next base: position 25,287,114 of record JBCNYG010000001.1, read on the forward strand.
CCATCACATACAATTCAGATTTAAATTTTTTTATTAGTTTATTAGTTATTAGTCCAGTCACAATCATTTCTTTGTAGCATGGATTCAGCAAGATGTTCATATCGTATTGTAATAAAAAGGTGTTTATCAGATTCTGCAAGGACCACTGAAGAACTCATTTGTTGAGACGACCTGAAATTATGAAATTTAAATTATTTTGGTTTGTGACATGCTGGAAGTAGATGTACATGGTCAGCAAAACAGTACTCAAATAGGCTGTGGCAATCATGTGATAAGTAAATGATATTAACAGGATTGGCAAGAAAACATTACCCGCACCATTACACTAACTCTGCGTGAGTGTTTGGAGTCCATGGGTTCATTCTGTAGGCACCAAAATTTGGTGTATGCAGAACTGCTGCTCACTCTGTACTTTTTCCTTTCTTACACTATTCTGAGTAAACTCTAGAGAATATTCAATGTAAAAATCCTGAGAGCAAACTTAGCAGTTTTAGAAATACTGCTAAGAAATACAGCCCAACTGGGAAAAAGAAATCAAGCCATAGTAACAAATTATTCATTCATTCATTCATTTTCTGAACCGCTTAATCCTAATTAGTGTCACGGGGTGGCTGGTGCCCATCTCAGCCGACTCTGGGCGAGGAATTACGAATTACTGAGATCGTATTTTACCCCATTCTCTTCCAACCTTATGCATTGCACTGTTGCCACATGATCGGCATGAATAAGTAGGTATTCCTCATCGAGTTTCAGATGTACAGTGCTCAGTGATCAAGTAAGAGTAAATATTACAAACAAACTCTCCCCTAACCTTCGATCAGTGACACTCACAGAGATTGCTTTGTGTTTATTAGTTTAAATTAGCTGTGCAGTACATGACCTTGGGCACAATGTTTATGCCATTACACAGTAAAGCATCAGTCCTGTCACTGTGGAAAGTGCACATCTGTGTATGACCTTGAACTACAACCACAGGCTTGGCACTGACTAATTTTAGCCCTAGATCTTATATTGACAGACTGAAATTCTTAATATGGCAGATGATATATTAGTATTGACTGGTGTATGAATGCTGCTGCTGGACAGGTGTTCAGAAGAAGAAGGAGCAAAGCAAGTTCCTGTTGAAATTCCGAACCATGACCGGTATTCCTGCACTCCTGTAACCTTTTCTTGAACATTACAGAAAGAATTAACAAATGCATACTTAATACATTCCTGCTACATTCAACTTATCTCATTTAAGGATTTAGAAACTTATGGCATGATAGATTTTTTTCCCATTGCATATTTCATATTATTTAAATGTAATAGTTTTAATGATAGTTAAATGAAGTAAGAACTTTATTTTATATTCATTTTATTTTCATCTCATTTAATTTGTACTTTTAATAATAATAATAATAATAATAATAATAATAATAATAATAATAATAATAATAATAATAATAATAATAATA
>JBCNYG010000001.1:25475973-25488446 GCA_039654305.1 Porochilus rendahli
TTGGTGTGTTTTTTTTTTGTATTTGTATGTGTGTGTGTGTGTGTGTGTGTGTGTGTGTGTGTGTGTGTGTGTGTGTGTTTATGTATGTATATGTATTGTTGTGGTGAAAACGACACAAGAGATTTAAATCCATTTTCAGGTGTTTATTTAGCCTTTAGGAAAAGAAAAGCATACAATCAATCACACAGAAGAAATTGTTCCAAGGGAAAAACCTCTGGACCAAGAACAACTAATGAAATGGTATTTATATAGGGCCCATTCCACTCTGACTGGTCCTAGACCTCATTTCTCAACATGTCTCAACAAGTCTCTACATGACTTAACATTTCCCAAGTCTCAACCTATCCTGAGCTGACCTTGAAGGCTGAGCACCTCCTTTTGCTTAGCACAGCCATTTTGTTTCTTTTTAAGGTCCAGCATTTTTTTCAGTGTCCAGTGTTTAAGGACAGTCAAGCAATACTTGAACAGAGTGGAATGAGCCTTACATAAAATAATAAAATAACCATACACACACTTCAGTGAATAAATAAAATAATCTTACTTACATACAGAATAAACTTCTTGTGAATAAACTTCTCATATACTAGTCACCTAAATCATCCAATAATCAAATAGTAAATCATAGAATTTCTTTTCTGTAGGTATAATCATTAACACTATAAATATATATTTCATTAGAGATGACTTCATTGGACAGTTTTCCATGTCAGGATTACTGATGTCTTTAAATAAAGGAGATACGTTTAGTCATTCCAAAGATATTACACTTTCTGTAATTATATTCATTTTCATATTCGTGTTGATGCTGTTAATGATCAATCATTAATTCCAGTACATGTATGTAATTACAGCAATTTGCATAAGATTTATGGAGGATCAAATATATGACATTATGACATGTCAGACCCGCAGGCGATAGGCCTTCCTCGGTTCATGGGTCTATAACCACACAGCGCCCCTAGTGGCACCTCTACTACATTATCCGGCAAAAAAGGGAATTTTAAATTGCTTTTACTGGAAAGTGCTAGCACAGTGGTGGAGGATCTTTGCTACTGATCAGAACGTCATCACTTCATTATCACTGCTGCTTCTGTTAGTCCCTTGAGCAAGGCCCTTAACCTTAAAGTGCTCAATTATACAAACTCCACTTTATTAGTACAAATTACAAGGGTAAGTTGCTCATGATAAGGGTGTCTGCCAAATGCCATAAATGTAAATGTAAATGTAAATGTTTTATCCATTAACATAACTTAAACTTTTAAAACATAGCAACAAAAAGTTCTTTTAAATGGAAAGGAACCCAAAAACATCTTTTAGGGAGCTCTGCTTTTCGGCACTGTACTATTGTTTGCACATCGTTTTGTTTGGCCCACGTTAGTAAGACAGACTAAGTTAGCTTCAATGTATAGGCTAGATATAAGGCCTAGCACATTCAACTGATACAATTAATACTACAGTTAATACTAGTTTATGCAGTTGCTGCTATTGCAAATCAGAACACTTAGGCTGGATTTCTATTTTAAATATTTGATATTTTAATCTCCTTAGGTGTTGTTTTTCACTATCGACATGCTTCCAGCCGATATGCATTCTCTTTTGATGAGGCCAAGAATGCATGTGGAGACATTGGAGCTCATATTGCCACTCCAGAGCAACTTCTGGCAGCATACCACAGTGGTTATGAGCAGTGTGATGCTGGCTGGTTAGCAGATGGATCTGTCAGGTCTGTGGATTACATATAACTAAAGAAGCATACATACAGGAAACTATGAGTGACAAGCAAAGCAATTTACAGCCGAGTCTTAAGTAAATCGATTTGCCACAGTTAAGCAAACCACTTGTCTTTAATTCTCGTTGCCTAGGTAACCCTCTCAACTGTTTCCTGCTTCCAAATGTTTCCGAGTGAACCAATAGCAGTATTTAGCTAGTTCACTACAACATCAATCCTTCCATTTACCAAACCGTTTCATTCTGCAAGGGTCATGGGAAGGCTGGAGCTTAGCCGAATCTGAACGAAGGCTGTGTTCATCCTGAACAGCTTGCCAGTCCATAGCAGGGCCAACACACACTTCTTTCTGTGAGGTGGACATGCTAACCACTATACCACTGTGTTGCCCCTTTACTACAACAGATATCTGAATTTAATTAACTGCATTCATGAATGTATTATTATTGTTATTATTATTATTGTTATTATTATTATTATTATTATTATTATTATTATTATTAATTTTTAACAAGTATAGGATTCAGTAGAAAAAAAACTTTTGCAAATTCATGTGCTCAGGCTAGCTAACTAACCCACATAATGTACTCTGTTTATAGCACTAAATAAGAATGTGCCCAAAATGCCCGCATGTTGGTGTAGGAGGAACCATTTAATTTGTGTTCAGTGTTTCCCAATGGAACATATTTTGGGGAACTGGTTTCAGTGCCACCTATTTATAAACAGTATCAAAGCCGCTTTGGGGCCAAAAGGTTGCTGGTTCGATTCCCAAACCAGTAGGAAAAATGTGTGGTGGTGGGGGAGTGAGCTGCACATTCCCTTCCTCCACCTTCATGGCTGAAGTGCCCTTGGGCCAGGCACCTAACCCCCAACTGCTCTAAGGCACCTAACCCCAATGTGTGCTCACTTTGGATGGGTTAAATGCAGAGGCATTAAGTTCCTTTGCAGGTTTAATGCAGTCTAGCGAAAACAAAAAACAAACAAAAATAAAAATAACTCCCTGTGTCCATGCACCTCAATTTTATCCTTACAGTTTTGTTGTTTAGCATGTTAATACACTTCTATTTTTATAAACATTACTAATGTTACAAAGCGTTTTCATTGCAATGTACTTAAAGTAAAATTCATTTGTAACAAAAACTCAGATACCCTATCCATGTGCCACGTGAAGGCTGTTTCGGGGATATGGATGGTCTACCAGGGGTCCGGAGCTATGGCATGATGGAACATGATGAGCTTTATGATGTTTACTGCTACATAGAGAACATCAATGGTAAATAATGCTATTTATTTGTTTGTTGGTTTACCTATTAATTTAAACTTTGTTTCTATATTGGGACTATTGTTTGTAAACTTCAGGAAAAGTGTTCTATGGATCTACCTCGGAACGATTCACTTTGGCTGAGGCTAAAGGATATTGTGAACATCAGGGTGCACAGTTAGCCAGCACAAGCCAGTTATATGCTGCATGGAATGATGGTCTTGATCACTGTAGTCCAGGTTGGCTAGCGGATGGTAGTGTACGGTATCCTATTGTAAACCCAAGAGAGCGGTGTGGAGGGCCTGAGTCTGGCGTTAAAACGGTGTATCGCTACAGCAATCAGACAGGTTTTCCTGAACCTCACACTCGCTACGATGCATACTGCTTCACAGGTAACAAGTATGCCTTCATTTTAATAAAGGCCATTAGTGGGTTTTGTGCAATTATGTGGTAAATATAATTGTTCTTTCTTTTATTGTTTCATAGCAGATGTTATTTCTCATACAGTCAACCCTTTTGATTACTTGGCCACAGAGCCAGAGGACATTAGCCAAGAAATTGTGACCATAGCTGACACAGAGGAGGAGTTCAGTCCTGGTCATGTAACCCAGAAGGCAGAAAATGAAGCTCAAGGAGCCGTTGAGATTGTCTCATTCACCAGCAAATACACCGATAAGACAGAGGAACATGACCCTACACCATCCCCAGTTAATCAAATTCATACAACCGCTGCTAGCAGAAATATCCTCAGCACACCAGCAATATATGGACAGAAACCTGAGCTGGCTCAAAGCACTTGGCATGAAGTACTCATCAAGCCCACTGATTATGAGCCACTGCCAAAGATGCATGTGCAGCCCCCATGGAGTCAACCAAAGTCAGCAGAAGACCAATATAAAGAGAATAGTACAAATGATTCAGAAGTGAGGTCTGACAATCATACACACTATCAGCCAACTCCAGACACCAACCTGGAGTCAAGAGATCAAGTGGAGTACAATACATTTACAGAAAGTAAATCAAATGAGACTGACATCTTGGAGCCATTGTATGGGTTTAAGGAGATTGGAGGATCTAAATCCATGCCTGAGACCAACCTTTATGATCAAGATGGAAGGAGTGTGGATGAATATTCCACTGAAATAGAAGCCCAACCAGGTAACATCACTGTGGCACTAGAATCAGATGTCAGTCTTGATTTCAGAACTCAGACTACTCAGACCACTTCTTCAGAAATCACTGATGGCTCAGGAGTTGAACCATCTACAGCATTCACAGAGATGATTGGCTTCAATGCTACAGCGAGTCCAGAAATGCCATCTGAAACCACGACAGAGAGTTTCCTGCTGGAAGATCTAAGTCAGTCTACACTGAGTAAGTAGGAACAAAAATAAGATTTTATCATTTGTTCTATTTGAGTACCACATCAGAAAATTGGTGAATGTGAGTAAAAACATTCATGTGCCTATTCGTTTAATCCTATTAGGGTCACGGGGAGGCTGGAGCCCATCTCAAACGACTCTTGGTGAAGGCACGGTACACCCTGAACAGCTTATCAATCCATCACATTGCCAACGCACACAGACTACCATTCACGCTCACTTTCACACCCAGGGTCAATTTGAAACGGTCAATTAACCTTCCGTATACATGTTTTTGGACTGTGGGAGGAAACCGGAGTGCCTGCAGGAAACCCATGCAAGCACGGGGGACGCCTCGCCAAGCCCAGTACTCAAACCCAGAGATTTTAGTATTTAGTCTTTAGCGACTATAGTATATACAATGTCATAGTGATACATTTAAATAAGTCAGTGATTAGGGAAACACAGTGTCTCAGTGCTTAAATTCCACCTTTTCTGTGTGAAATTTGCATGTTCCCATTATGTTTGCATGGGTTTGCTCCATGTTCTTCGCTTTCCTTCCCAAAGTCCTCCAAAGACATGAACATTAGGTCAGCTGACTACTTTAACTTGCCCATAGGTGTGAAAGTGTGAATGATTGGGGTTTTTTTTACCTGTGTTATCCATGTAATACATTGGCAACCTGTTTATGGTGTATCCCGCTTCTCACACAAAGTTAGCTGGGATTGGTTTCAGTTTCCTACACATTTGATGAATAATTAATAAAGCAATTGGATGGATGGAGTAAACGATTGAAACTGATATATTTAAAATGCGACTTTACAGGCTTTGATCAAAGTCACGAACTACTGACAGACACTACAGATGAAGTGGAGCAAGAAACAGAACACACGTCAGCTGAATCCCTAGTAGTGTCTTTCAGTTCAGCTGATAACGACAGTGACTACGAGTCACAAGCAACTGTGACACCAGTACTGTTCTCTGGAAAACAAACAGAGCCTACTGATGGTTCTGGTGATGATGACAATGTGCTACTGTTGACTCTTCTGACGACACCTGCACCTCACCTGTTGGGGACATCCAGGTCCCCAAAAACACTGGATGTGGGGACTATTTCATCTCAGGACCTGGACACTACTGCTCCAGACAGCAGTACCACATTTGGTCTTAGCTTCATAACAGATAAGCAGTTTAAGCAGGAGAGGGTGGAAAAAGTACCTGTCCTCCATACCACACCAACAACTACACCAGCAGAGACCAAGACAATGTCAAACAAAGACAGCACTAGCCATGAATATAACTCACCCTCAACACAAAACTCCTCTGAAGAGGGTTCTTTAGACACAGAAGTCACAACCTTTCCCTTTCACAAGACCACTCCCAACATTCCCTTCACCTCCACAGATATGTTTCTCCTGAACACAACAGAAGACAATGGAAATAAAAATGTTTCCAGCTCAACTTACCTTGTTGTGAGTACACCTATTCCCGACATTACACCTATCCCAGACATAACTCTAACACCAATGTTGGGCACTGTGACCCCCTCAATAACACAACAGGAGTTCCGGGGAGATGTGGAGATAAGTGGTGACACCGCAGTAATCACAGAGGAGCCTGACTCCTTAGCCGGGTCAGACCCTATTGAAGTTTCCACCAATGAAAACCCCGAGGAGACCCAAAGTCTGACCTCCTCTATGGAAATTAATGACAACGAACAAGATCGTGATCTGAATCCCTCCACAGAATCTCTGAATAGCAAAGAACTGGATGAAATTACAACACCAGCACACCATACCCTGCCACCTCCCAGACCAACAGAGAGAGTGCTGGACAGAACAGGCATATCGGGTATGACATAACATATCTGACATAGCATACTATTCTTGTTGACATGCACTTTGGAAATACAAAATAATAGTTTGTCAATTAAATCTCTTTATGATGAGAAAAAGTCACTGGATGACATTCTTAATAAAATGACACTAGCATTTTCCTCGTCCTGAAACTGTATCTTGGGTTAATTTACTTTTATGGCATTTGGCAAACACTCTTACACAGAGTTTTTTGTACAATTATTATTGAGCAATTGAGAGTTAAGGGCCTTGCTCAAGGGCAACAGTCGTGGTACATGGAATTGAACCCCCAATGTTTGGATCAGTAATCCATCGCCTTGACCACTGGGCCACAACTGCACTGTAAAACGTCATTAATCTCTGTAAATTCTTGTTGAAAACAAACAAACAGACAGACACACAGATAAAATGGAGTTTCTTTATTTCCCCACAAGATACTTCCTTTTTTACCACAAATCCTATAATTTCTTTTTTACATTATAGTTTCTCCAGCTATATAATGGTTCCACCTAGTGGACAAATCAACACTACTCTCAGCTCACCAGTCACTTCATACTATATCACTCATCACTCACTCACTCAATTTCTCAAATCGCTTACTCCTGTTATGATCGCGTGGGCTGGTGCCTATCTCAGCCCACAGTGGGTGAGGGTGGGGTAAACCCTGAATAGCTCGCCAGACCATTGAAGGGGCAACACATACAGACAGCCATTCATGCTCACTTTCACACCCAGAGGCCTGGAGGCTCTGGTGTGCCTGGAGGTAACTCACACAAGCACAGGGCATACATGCAAACTCCACATAAAAAAGCCAGACCCCGGGGGTCGAACCCAGGACCTTCATGCTATGAGGCGGATGTGCAAACCACTACGTCACGGTGCCACCCTGCATGCTACATGCACACTTTAGAACAGTGGCTCAGTACTAAAATTAATTCAGAGGTAATACTGGTCATAAGTAGTCAGTTCGAAAGAGGGAACTGTTTACTTTATTGTAGATGGCTGTTTGGAGAATCCATGTGCCAATGGAGGCACGTGTGTGGACGTCGGTACGAGTGTCAAATGCCTGTGCCTTCCAACCTATGGAGGAGATTTCTGCCAAACTGGTAAGTTGTGTCAGACCAAATGAACACGTGATCACTTTCTATGTCCAGTCATAATATATTTAAGCATAAATGGTATTTCTTGTAACCAAATTATAAATGAATTTAATGGTTAGGTTTGCATACAAAAATCTCTGTAGTACTACATTCAGACCACAACTGGAAAGGGAGAATAAAATAAATATGATAATATAATACGGTCTGTGAATGTTGATTCTGTAGTTTAATTTTACTTTTTATTGTCATTTTTAGATCTGGAGCAGTGTGAGCCAGGCTGGGAAAAGTTCCAAGGAAACTGTTATAAGCACTTTGCAAAACGTCAGAGCTGGGAGGTGGCAGAGCAGCACTGTCGAATGTGTGGTGGCCACCTGGTCTCTGTTATGTCCCCTGAAGAGCAATATTTCATCAACCGTATGTCTAACTCAATTAAGGAGATGGTTGCTATACCTGATGTGAAATAATTTGTATTTATTCATTCATTCATTCATTTATATATTCACTTAAGATATGTACTTACATTGCAGTTAGTTTTGCACTTATATATATAATATGTACAGCGACATCAATGAAATAAAACATCAGTTTGCGTTTACTATATTTTATGCTGAAAAAAAAAAACATCCCACACTCCAATATGTTGTTGGATTGCTTTTAGCCTTGAATACAGTGTGTATTCTCCATGATACTGTTTCTTCAGTTGGTCAGATCGTGGCTCAGCAGCATTATGTGGCAATAAAATGCAGTCAGCTGACAACCTGAATGTGCTGAATGGGCAGGTTATATCTTTTTCTTTTTTTTTCTTTCCTGATAGCAAGGATATAAAGTTGGGGCTCAAAAAGTGGTTCTGGGAGCATGAGGAATAATTTTCACAAATGAACCGGCACCACGGAGTCCAGCTCTTAACCCTATTGGGAGTCTTTAGGAGGTACCGGAGAAGACTTTTTGAAGTGATTCGATTTTCCAATCATAAGCTTAGCTGATTTTTCATCATCAGCGAATCTTTTGGTGAAAAATGAACCCAAATCTAAATGGGAATAAATGTCATAATGTTGTTTAAGTTTGTTGAAACAATGCTATAGCCATTATACACTTTAATCAAGACTAAGAGCAGTCCAACAAAATATTAGAGTATTTAATTTTTTTTGCCAAATTTCTGGAAGTATCCATCCATCCATCCATCCATCTTCTGAACCGCTTATTCCCAATTAGGGTCGCAGGTAGGCTGGCGCCCATTTCAGCCGACTCTGGGCGAGGGCAGAGTACACCCTGGACAGCTCGCCAGGCCATCGCAGGGCAAAACGAGTACTGTAATGCTTTAATGAACAGCTTGTCAGTGCTTTAACCTAGCCTTGAACCAGAGACTACCTGCCTTTGGGATCGGGGAACTATCCCCTTCACCAGTAGGGGAACAGGAAGTATCCAGTAATGCACGAATGATTTTTCGATGAGTTAGTTGTAAGCTTATAATTCTACAAATATGATGTGTAACTAGGAAAAAAGAGCTTTGTTAATAATAATGTGATAGATTTCATTTAGAGTTACTGGCCTGACCTGATCAAATTTTAACTGACTCTACTTTCATTATCACAAAACCTTCTTGCTGTCTGTAAGAGACCGCCAGTACTTGATAATCCCTGAAAGCTTTTGAGACCATGGTTAGAGGCAGTATTGTCTTTAGGCCTGAAAGGCATGACGATAATCAGGCATTTGCTGTGTGACTCACATCCAGGCTTTCTTCTATAGATAAGTACAGGGAGTACCAGTGGACTGGTCTCAATGACAGGACCATTGAGGGTGACTTCCGTTGGTCTGATGGAAACCCGCTGGTAAGCTTTGTATAGCCAAAACCTTTAAGGAATTGTGATGGTAACCCAGTGCGCAGCTTACAGACATCTCTGTTAATTGCAGTGTGAGGTGATGGGAAAGGTGCTTGTACACTGCTGATTCTATAGACTGGCTTGTTTTCACAAAGTGTTAGTGACTGGAAAGTTGAATTAACACTCACAACTTGTTTTGTAGCAGCTTTCTTTTTGTCTTATAACATTGCTGGAAGGCCCTGATTTGGATTTTTTTCTGTTATATTATCTTTATATTGTACTGTTTCCATAATAGATAAAATAGACATATTGTTTTTACAATACACAGTGCACTGTATACAGCAGTCCAAAGAAAAACAGTAGCAAATGCACAAACATTATAAAAAATTATATATAGTTCAGTGTACCCTATCCCTATCAGAAGTAAAATACCTCATGTGTTCATCATATAATTAAAAAAAAAACAACCCAAAAAAAAAAATGAATAAATTTAGCAGAGTTTTAGGAGAGTAAACTGATTTATCGTCCTTTACCTCGGCTATGTGCTCTGTTGTGACAACAGACTTTGCAAGGCAGTGTTTAATAAACTTGTTTGGAAAGACTTCTTTCAGGTCGTCAAGCATGTACAGTGTCAGTGAGTGCTCACCGTTTGTCGTGTTGTAAACAATTATCATAGTCTAGCCAAGGTCACATTGAAAGGTCCCATGAAGGAAAAAAGAAGAAAGCTTACAAAACAGTTCAGCATATTCTAAGGCTATGAATAGTATACAAAAGCACTGAACTAAGCCATTGACATTGCACTTTGCCTCCTGACTATAACCATGCAAACCGTGTTTTACCTGGTAGCCTGCAGATAAAATGGTTGAGTCAGGAATAGTGGCCAATAGGGGGCGCTGGGGCGACGTCTCACTAGAAACTTATAGTTTTTGTTTTTTTTACATTATTCTTTCATAATCTTTAAATAAATAATAAATCATCTTTAAAATGATTATTTTTAAATAAACTAGCACAATGTTTGTTCAAAAATGAACTATTATGTACAGGGGTAATTTGTGTCAGGTTTGCAGGTTCCTCTCTCTACCTTTCTCTCTCTAAAGGCGTTAGAGATTGTGGCCCAGAGTGAAGTTAATGGGTGTTAAAAAGTGATCACTGCTGAGAGAAAAACACACAGAAACAGTAAATTCCCCTAATCAGTGTTTTACTTTTTTTTTTCTTAATGTGATTAGACAGTTCAGCAATTCAAGGATGTCTATTATGTCAATCATGGCACAATTTAAACATTTAATCTAGGCAACCGTGTAACAGGCTATGCATCACTTATTCATGCACTCACTCACTCATTTGCCAAATCACTTAAATCTACTAGGATCCTACTAGAGGCTGGAGCCTATCTCAGCCAACTCTGAGTGAAGGTAGGGTAGATCCTGAACATTGCAGGGCCAACATACGCACAACTGTTCACACTTACATCCACAGCTAGGGGCAATTTGCATGTCTTTGGACTGTGGGAGGAAACAGGAGTAAAAAATCAAGTTAAGCACAGGAAGATCATACAAACTCCACAAAGAACTGCCCAAGCCAAGGACTCAAACCCAAGACTTTCTTTCTGTGAAGTGAAAGTGCTAAACACTATGCCATCATGCCATCCATTAATCATCATTCAAGAGTTAAATATCTACATTGAATTGATTTTAATAATATTTGGTCTGTGTATTTGGTCCAATTAATATTTGAATTCAAAAAATAAGATTTTGACCAACAGAATCAAGGTAATTCAGTATACATAACAGCTACTCGACTTGAATCAGGATGAAACTCCATTGTTTATTTACATCACATACCATTTATTCGATAGTCAGATGTGGCTAAGGAGAGGGTAAAAAACCTTCAGGCCATTGATCATAGGACAACATATATAAGAAGCTTCTCTCACAATCTCTCTGTGGTCTTACCTTCACTGCTGAACGTTTTACATTGACAGAGGAATATTCAAATTGTTGGCAAATTTGACTGATCCACAATTCGACCTCTCTGAAAATCTGACGATTTAATGACTTACATTTAATGAACACTAGTCAGACTGCTGTATAAAAATGCACAAATTTGTGCTAAAGTTATGCAAGCATGCCTCGCACTCCAGGAGCTCAAGAACTGTCCGATTTTCAGAGAGGTCGAATTGTGGGTCAGTCAGAGAGTGGCATCAGCCAGCGACTAATAGTCGACAATTTGAATATTCTTCTGTTAAAACAATTTGAATATTCCTTTGTCGACCGTAAAAAGTCCAGCAGTTAATGTAAGACCACCACGGACCTGGACCATTAGAAAGATGGCTTCACTCCTTGAAGAGAGCAGTGGAGAAAAATCCCAGTTCCAAGGCAGAAGATATCCAAACCAGCTCAAAAACTGTTACACGCTATCTCTATGAAATGGCCTATTATAGCCGAGCAGCAACCAGCAAGACGCAAGCCTCTCCTTCAACCAGCAAATATTCATTCTGAAATTTTGAGCGTCAATTTACTTATGTCTAGTCTCTGTACATGTTGATTTGTTCTTGTTAAAATATTTGTTTGTTTAACAAATGTGTTGAGCATTAACAGCAAAGTGTTCTGTTTTTTATTAGTGTTCTGTTTTCTTAATCTATTCTGTTCCTAATTTCTTAAATTTAGATCTGTGTGTTTTGTTCTGATCTATGAGGCACCTTATCATTTTACATGTCACAACCAGTTGTCCACGCCCAAAAAATGTTTATCACTATTCACTACTGGCTAGGACCCCAAAGTGAACGAGATGCCACTCATTTTACTTTCACAGATTGAAATATTGTTCCTTCTTTACATACTTTAATTGTCTTACATTTTAAGCATGCTTTTTTAAATCAAAGCAATTGTTTAATTTAAGCAATTTTGAAAAAGAGTATTCTGCACCCTACAGTGATGCTCATGTGCAGGGGGAAATAATGAACTTTGAGTAGCAGTGTAGGGAATATTGATAATTTTCTGTTTCTCTTCTGTATCAGCTGTATGAGAACTGGTATCGTGGTCAGCCTGATAGTTATTTTCTATCAGGAGAGGACTGTGTGGTGATGGTATGGCATGATGACGGGCGCTGGAGTGATGTGCCCTGTAACTACCATCTGTCTTATACTTGCAAGAAAGGCACCAGTGAGTAGGCCGTTCACTGAAGTTACACATAACATTTTGATTAAGGGAGTTTTTCGATTGAAATAAATTGGTAATCAGATGAATTCTTCAAGGATAAGGAGTGTGCATTATATATATATATATATATATATATAATCCTGAGTCGATTTTCCATAAGACAGTGCTCAATACAGTAAAGTAGAGCTAAA
>JBCNYG010000001.1:25574392-25590809 GCA_039654305.1 Porochilus rendahli
GTGTACCCCGCCCTCGCCCAGAGTCAGCTGAGATGGGCGCCAGCCTCCCCACGACCCTAATTAGGAATAAGCGGTTAAGAAAACAAATGTGTTGGTCAGGATAAAGCGTGTCCATATGTTTAGGCCAAGAAGAAAATGTCCCAACCAAGTTTGTTAAATATTCATTCATTCATTCATTTTCTAAACCGCTTATTGCGGGGAGGCTGGCGCCCATCTCAGCCGACTCTCAGCCGACACCCTGGACCATTGCAGGGCAGAAACACACTGACGGCTGTGCAGCCTACTCTTGACAAAAATCAGCAATGGTTCTTTTACATGCCTCCCACCGTAGACAGTGCGAGACATGGCCGGCATTTGATAATCCTGCTTAAAGCTGCACTGGGGGGGACAGCAGTGAAAACCCGCTGATAGTGGGGCTTGAACCCCCAACCTTGAGATCAGTAATCCAGCACCCTACCACCAGGTCACCAGGCCACCACTGCCCCCTCTGGGTGAGTCGATGAACTTGAAGTTACAGGTGAAATTCATTCATTCATTCATTTTCTGAACCGCTTATTCCTAATTAGGGAATCGCAGGGAGGCTGGCACTCTCTCAGTTGACTCTGGACGAGGGCGGGGTACACCCTGGACAGCTCACAAAGCCATCGCAGGGCCATCAGTCACACAACCATTAGCACTTACACTCACACCTAGGGGTGACTTGGAACAGCCAGTTAGCCTACTGTGTATGTTTTTGCACTGTGGGAGGAAACCGGAGTACACAGAGGAAACCCATGCAAGAACAGGGAGAACATGCAAACTCCTCACAGAAACGCCCAAGCTAAGAATCGAACCCAGGATGTGCAAACCATTACGACAACGTGCCGCCCAGGTGATATTCAAAAGTCAAAGGTGCACAAGTAGCACGGATGACCGCAGCCTAGAGAGGATTGTCTGGAAAAGGCCATTTAAAAGTGTGGGGGGAGCTTCACAAGGAGGGGACTGAGGCTGGAGTTAGTGCATCAAGAACCACCACACACTGATGGATCCTGGACACGGGCTTCAAATGTCATATTCCTCTTGTCAAGTCTGTTGCTCAGTGGTCTTATGTCCTCTTTTCTGATGAAAGCAAATGTTGTGTCTCATTTGGATCCAAGGTCCCAGAGTCTGGAGGAAGAATGGAGGGGCACACAATCCTAAATGCTTGAAGTCCAGTGTGAAGTTTTCACAGTCTGTGTTGATTTGGGGAGACATGTCATCTGCTGGTGTTGGTCCACTGTACTTTATTAAGTCCAGAGTCAGTGCCGCCATCTACCAAGACATCTTAGAGCACTTCATGCTTCCTTTAGCAGACAAGCTTTATAAAGATGATGACTTCATTTTCCAGCAGGACTTGGCAGCTTCCCACACTGCCAAAAGTACCAAACCCTGGTTTAATGACCGCGAGATTACTGTGCTGGATTGGCCAGCAAACTCGCCTGACCTGAAGCCTACTGAGAATCGATAGGGCATTGCCAAGAGAAAGATGAGACATGAGACCGAACAATCCAGAAGAGCTGTAGGCCGTTTTTGAAAAATCCTGGTCTTCCATAACACCTCAGCAGTGCCAAAGGCTCTGTTACCTGGGCCTTGGACAATTGGGGCCCGTAACAAACTGTTTGAGTGTATCACAATAGCATCCACGCCACACAGCATTGAGGCTGTAATTCATGCAAAAGGGGCCCAAACCAAATACTGAGTACATATACATGATTGTACTTTTCGGAGGGCTGACATTTCTGTATTTAAAATTCTTTTTTTTTGTTGTTGTTTTTTTAATTGATTTCATGTAATCTAATTTTCTGAGATTTTGAATTTGGGGTTTTCATAAGCTTTAAGCAATAACCATCACAATTATAACAAATAAAGGCTTGACATATTTCACTTTGTATGTAATGAGTCTATATAATATAATAGTTTAACCTTTTAAGTTGAATTACTGACCTAAATGAACTTTTGCCCAATATTCAAAATTTTCCAGTTTTACCTGAAGGTTCAAGTGCAAGTTAACTACTTCTCTTCCCAAGAGGGACTTGGAATTGCTAAAGCAGTTTGTTTTGAAGTGCATTTTATGCTACTACGACTTTAAAAGCCAGTTTCGTGACGTCTAAGCTCTATCTATGACGTCAATAAAATATGGCGCAAATAAAATCGCATAACTTGTGCTGTGGGTTGTTCTATAACCTCTAACCAATTTCTCTACTCGTGTCTTTAAACAGCAATGGTGTTTGCAAAGTTTTCTGGCTATAATCGCTCAAACATCTGTCTGTTCTGCACTCGCCTGAATGCAGGCAACGCTCACTTTGTCAGTGTTTTTTCGACCGCATCACTACCCTTTACTCTGTAAACACTGTATCCTACCACGGAAATAGGACAGTGCTGATGTCATTAGCTTAGCAGTATACTAATGGCATTGTACACACGCAGAATAAGAAATATTCTTCTCTCTTTATATATATATATATATTGAACATTATATTTTAAATGGAATAACGTTTTATTGAACTTTACTATTAGTAATGAAAATATAATAATATTGGTAATAATAAGGATATAATAGTATTATTAATAAAATAAACGTTTATGAAGCACTTTATTTATGGATGTTATAATAAAGCACTTTATTTTATGGATGTTCAGATTTTTTCAGACAAAAAAGTCACATAATTTAAGGAATCACAGAAATCTATAAACAAATAATAAATAAATAACTAAAGTTGTATTTTCAACTGCTGGGATTTTAAGTTTGGTCTTCCTTTTTCAAATAAAATAAAGAGGCGGATGAATACAGCCAGCTAATGTTCGAGTTTGATTTTTGAAGCCCTTCCTATTTCACCTTAACCCTCGCCTACCGACTGTGCTTTTGTAAGTCAGAGTGCTGTTTTACGTCATGTGATTGGCTAAGGGCGGTTTAAGTCCGCCTCCTATTGGCCGCTGACATGTCCATCATAAAGCAATGCCAGTCATGGTAGATAGGACACCTTGTACACTGTACCATTTGGCTGAGCAAGCTTGCTAAACAATTCCTTGGGAACCCAAATGGGAAAAGACTTAAGAAATTGATGCTGACTTTTATGCTGACTCTTCTTCAATGACCTTACTGATGTTTGCTGTACATGTTACGAGAGTATTGTCGGGCTCGTAGGGAATCTCGTCAGTACCGTACAGATGTGGATACAGTAGCTACTCTGGGTAAGTGACTCCAGCTAGCCTGTCAGTTGTAGCTAGCTAGTTGTTTAGCTTAGCGTTGGGTTAGCTTCGCTTCCTTCTCGGGCTGTGTTTACGTCCTGTAAAGATTATGTCTCTGTCCTTGGACAGGTGAGGTGTGAAGTGCCGAGGGCACGGCGTTAGTGTTGAATGCGTGTGCCCTTAATGCAGATCATTTCTGTACTGTCGGAGTGAAAATCCGTCCAAAATGGAGGACTAGCTTCGGCTAACGCGATTCGCTCAAGCCTGCGGTGTCGGCATCACTTTGCTTCTGTATTGTATCGTGAATGATTGTGCTGAAGTGATCATATGAACAAGCAGCCGCAGATTTCTCCGGAAAACACCGGTATGGTAGGTGTAAATAAATCGATTATGCACTCGGTGTCGGAGAGCTGATGCTAATCCGTCTTGTCTATTCTTTTCTTTTCTTTTCTTGTGCGCAACAGTGGCGACAGTCCAACGTCAGATTCGGTGTGTAGCCTCTACAGAGCTGTCAGTGCTTAAATCAGGTTTCTGTCTGTACCTCTGGACTGTTTAACTCGTACACGTACTGATATTATTACTGTTGCTACACAGTGATGGGCAAGCCCTGAGTTTTAACCGAGAGATTGTGGATTTCTTCCTGAAGAAGCATCTGATGATGCTGCTGCTAGATCAGGACACCTTCAGTAAATCCACACATTAAGTTGTGTGTTGTTGAGACAGTGCCGAGACAACAACATGCTCAGTCCTGTTACGCAACATCTGTGTGTGTGTGTGTGTGTGTGTGCCTTTATGAGTACTGATCAAGCTGGGTGCAGCTCTTCACCAAGGCTTAGCCTGTTTCATGCATTATGTCTCTCCTAAGTGGTGAGTATGGGAGAGCACTCTCTATACCCATAACTGCCTTTCTGTTCAGATCACTTTATTGTGGTTCTCCCACCATCCTATGAAAGGTCTGACTTGTTCAGCCTGCTCATATTGACATTACCTTAACCCGCATGTTTTGTGTTGTGGTTTGTGAAAAGGCACTGTTTGGATTAAATGGCCCCAATTTTCCAGCTCCAAAGCATTCAGTGATCAGTGCAGGTTGTGCACATCGTGATTCTCAGCAGGATGCCACACGGAGGGGACACACTCCATCGGTCATTGGCACCCACCTGAGCTGCTGAAGAATGAGCTATAGACCAGACTCGCATTCAGCGGGATCGTCTGCAATGCTGCTTAACGCTGTGCAGTGTTCTCCTCGTCCAAAAGTTCAACAATCCCGATACGGCTTACAGCATGTGGTCCTTTTGTAGTGGTGTGCTTTTGCTGGGCTGATCACAGCGTCAGGTAGATCTCCCGTTGAAATGGCTCATACTTCGCTTTATACTGTTGGAGGAATTAGTTTGTGCATTACATGACCGGAAGATGCAAACAGAGGCACGTGGCTTTGCTTTGAAATGTGGCTCATGGGTATGTCTTTGAAAAACTATCATCGTTAAGGTTAAAAAAAATGAGATACTACTTGAACAAGAGAACCTTAAGAACGTCTCGGATGCATCATAGAGACACTAATCTGGTAACGCCGAATAAGACAGTAAAATTATTTTGGGAAATATTGTCTCTGGTTTTCAGTATTTGGGAGTTGGCAGAGGCTTTCTATACATGATCAGATGACTGTCAGTATCTCACAATTAGACTCGGGTCCAGTCTATGGTGATCACACTATGTACTCTCAGATCGCATGCTGTACATTCAGCCAGAATGACATTCACTCCAAAGTTGCAGTTACCAAATAACAGGCAATCACACTTCTTCTTCTTTCAGCTGGACCTGTCAGGGTCGCCACAGCGGATCATCCGTAAAAGATTAAATCCGCATGTTTGATTTGGCACAGGTGTTAAACTGGATGCTATACCTGATGTAGCCCTCCCCATTTAATCGGTCTTGGGACCGGCATTAAGAGTACACTGGTGTGTGATTCCAGTGGCTGGGCTAACCTCCGTGACACTGCATATATTCACCACATTATTAATACTTTTCAGCAGTGCAATAGAAAGCATTCACACTGGTGACTAATCATCTACTACGTAATAAAAAAAAAAAAACACGTAAATGATAAGTAGTAAATTTTGAAGACTGCTGTAATTGCAATTGTTGTCACTTTCATCTACTTTTAGTGCTCTTAGAAGGGATACGGAGTATTTTCTTGGTCCTTTTGTGACGGAATGATCGAAATAACTCAAAGTTTGGGGCATTGTTTCAGTGTTGTTAGAAGTCCTACAGTGTCAGGGTATTTTTTCTTCAAATGTTTGTATTTTCTGGTCTTTGTGAGTGATTTTGAAGAAAAGATGACGATTTTGTTATTATAAATAAGGAAAAAATATCATTTTGTGAGAACCCCTTCTCTAGGCACATTAAAAGTGATTAGTCAGTGTTTTCTTTTTTACCTCCTAGGTTTTGTCGAACACTTAAGTGGATTTGACATTCTTTTTATCTTTTTCTTTATGAGCACCGCACCCCTTAATAAAAGATGTTCATGAACTTGCACCTCTAGGATTCACAGTGGCATGTAAAGGAAGTGTCTATAAATTTACTAACATGAGGGGCATCCAAAAGCAAGCAGTGTTTTATGACCCGAAGTCAACTTTCCAACAGCATTTCTCATCTGGTTATTACTTTTGTGTTGAGGCCGTAAGCTCATTTTAAATCCTTAAATTACACCAACCAGGTTTTTACATACAACTGATCAGCCATAAAATAAATAATAAAAACATTGTGACCTCTGACAGGTGAAGTGAATAACATTGATTAGTATATGCTACACTGGAGCAGTGCGATCTGATAGGTCTGTAATCTCAGGATAAAAAAACACATTCAGAGTGGATCATGCTTAAATTAAAAATGATGGACCCAGTTTTTTATGTGTTTAACCACAACCATTATGTAAGAAGGGTGTCTCACGCCTTAGTTGGACCCCTGCTTCTACCTGAGAGCTGTTCCTCTGAGCAAGTCAATTAAGTTGAATTTCATGGGTAAAAAACAGAATTCTTGGAAATACAAACAAAAACTATATACATAAGAAGTAATATAATTTTAGTGTGCTTTTTTGTGCTGATCTTTTCATGTAGTATATACTAAAGCTAGTATTCACCTCAGGCTTGGTGGATGTCGCTAAATTGAATGGATCTTTCTTTGTAATGATTCTTGATGGTATCTGCCAATGGGTGGGGAGAATTAGGCAGAAGGTGGACAGTCAGTTCTCGAAGTTGACGTGTTGGAAGCAGGAAAAATAAGCAACAATAATAGAGTGACTTTGGCATGGGCTACACTGTGATGAGTAAATGACTCCAAGGCAGCAGGTCTTGTGGGTGGTTCCTGCTGTGGAAAGTACCTTCAAAAGGTGGTCCCAGAAAGGACAACCAGTGAACTGGCAGAGTGTCCTGGGTGCCTAATTAGCTGCAGCCCAGTTATGGCATGGTTATGGCATTTGTGACACACACCAGTGAATGATGTTAGTTTTTACCAGACCATGTCACATATGTTAAATTATTTTATCTGAGGAAAAAAGTCTAATTATTATTGCGTCAAGTGCTGGAAGACTTCCTGAGTTTCACTTTTAAAAGCTGTATGAATCCTGAGGCATTGTGCCAGATTGCTTGTTTTACCAAAACATCAGCAATTTACTGCTGATAAAAGTTGTCACACAGCTGGTGTTGGTGCAGTTTCAGATATCAGCAGTGCTTTAATCACATTATTTCTTATTCTGAACGGGATTTACACAGGGACGCTGGCAGCTGGCGAGCATTCAAGTCTGCTCTTTTACATGTTAACATTTTAGTAAAGGATCGCGTACAGTGTCACTACATTAACAACACGTCGACATGTAGACGTGCGTGACTCCCTGTTCACTTTTACTCATTTGGTTATGCAAGTTAGATGGTTCCTTTTTCAGTGTGTACTTTTGTGCTAGTTTGATGGAAATGGATGAAATAGATGTAAACCATTGATACAAATAATGCCATTGAATTTACTTTGAATTGTAAAACAAGGAAGCATCAGTGCAGTACTTTACCTTATGAGTAATCTCCTGAAGTATCTCCTGAAGTACGCAACATTGTTTTTATAAGAAGAAGAAAAAGGATAATGCATTTACTATCAGTGTGCCTGCAGTCTACCTGTGTGGGGGTTTACATATGTTAATAAGTTGTTAACTTTTTTTGAAATAATTTACCAGCCAACCGTTTTTTTGTCATTAAAGCCCTAATGAATTCGGACAGTTCTTATTCCGGAAATGCATATCCTGAGCAAGAACCTTAATAATTACTGCTCAAGACTGAAGCACAATGGCATCACACAGAAAACGCATGAGGTTTTTTTTTTAATTATGCACAGCCTGACCACTTTATTAGGAACACCTGTACCTGCTTGCACTATTCCTTCGACTGTCCATATTGTTTCCGCTGTAGCCTGAGATTCCTGCTCATAACTGTATAAAGTGTAACCTGATAATCGTCTGCTGTTGATGTGTTGTGAGTTCTGAGATGCTTTTGTGCTCACACGGTTGTACGGGTAATTATTTGAGATACGTTGCCTTGCTGCAGGCTCGGAGGAGTCTGGTCTTTCTCCTCGGACCTCTCTCATCAATAAAGTGTTTCTGCCCGCCGCACTGCCGTTCATGTGATGTTTGTTTGGGGTTTTTTCCCCTGCACCATTCTGTGTGATCTCCGAATGAAACTGGTGTGCGTGACAGTCCCAGAAGATCTGCCGTATTCTGAAATGCTTAAACCAGCCCATCTGTTACCAGCAACCGTGCCATGGTCAAAATTATGTTGAACACTTTTCCCCCATGATGATGTTGAATGCTTGAAGCTGTTAACCTGGACTGGCATGGCTTTGATTTGCCCTCTTGTTTAATTTGATATTTCTCCTTATACATGCATGGCTTTAAAACCGTTTTTAATATCTAGTCAGCATTAGCAATTTCTTCTAAAGAAGCTAAGCGGCCAACCGGTGGCAGCATTTCAGGCATGAATATAAATAATCAAAACAAACTTAATGTATTACTTTCTGTAGCCGTTGCAGTTTATTTACATGAAGAAAACAGTGCTACAGAAGACTTTGAGGGAATCCAGCTGGTGGTTATAAGTTCAAGTCTTAGGATGGTTTCAGTGATTAGAAGTTAGCTGCAAGGTTCCAACCCTTCAAGAATGCTACCAGACAGTGGACAAAAGCGTTCTTTCCAGTAATCGTCAGGTTTTTTTTTCCTTTCCACATCCCGCCAGCTCATACACCATTCACTCCCAGAGACACACAGCTTCTGCAAAATGACATGTTTAAAACCTGTTGTAAAACGAGCAATAATCAGTTCTCCCACTGAATCACAATGGCTCTCATAAAATATGTGTGAGAGAAACCTGGGCCTCAGGTCATTTCAACACAAAGGTCAGCTCCTCTTAATGCAGACGTGAGCCGATGCCACCATCAAATCTCCCCTTGCGTGCGCAAGTTTTTGAGTCATTGTGTAGGTGTATGGCGCAGCATGGTAAATCTGTCTGAGTCTGAGCATTATTATCCAGATACACTGTCATCTAAGCATACTCACCGAAAAAGAAAGTGTGATATAAGAAAATATACAAAAGTAATACATATATATGTAATATATTTTTAAAAAATTAACCACATGGAATATTTGAAGTACTCTGATGTAGAACATATATTCAGTTTAACTTCAGTTATTGACATTAAGTCCGCATCAAATATTTTGTATGATCAGTTACTTTATTTTAAATTCATTAAGTAATTTATTACTAAAAACAGGTAGCATATGCCCAATTGTTATATTTACTGAATGTCACATGTTCCTAACATAAATATACATTGAAGAAAATACAATTGCCTGGGTGAATATTTGTGGGTTTTTTTTTATTATTTATTTATTTATTTATTTATTTATTTATTTAAAAAATTTTCTCATGTAAGATAAATTTTCTTGAATTTTGAGATAGCCTGCTTGTTAGGCCAACCTACTGGCGACATCAACACAAGCAATTAATATTAAGCTATTGAAAGCAATGCGTAGGATAGTCCAATTTGAGGTAGGTTAGATGCTTATAAACAGACTTTGCTAGTCCTCAGTTCTCCTCTGGCACATCTGGATCAGTCAAAAGACCTCTCCACTGCCATAAGATACAAGAAGGTTTGGGTGGAATGTTTTATGTGTGAAGTGATGCCTAGCTATTAAGTTTTTATCAGCCAGTGCATCCAGGGTCATCGCCCAATGGTTTTGCTGGTGAGTTTGAATCATGACCATTTTTAAATTCACTTAAGATTTGCTATGTATGGTGTTATATTACTACTGGTACAGTGGGCTATAAATATCATAGGTGTATAAATGGAATATTCAGATATCATTAACAAAGTTCTCTTTGAATACTGGCTTTCTTCCTAAGTGAGTGTGCTGTGATTGGTGAGATACAAAGTGCTTCATAAATCATAGTTGAACCCTGTTGAATGATGATTTTTGCTCATTTTTTGCTGGTTTATATGCTTGAATAAATTTGTATCAATTTAGCTACTGCCTAAAGGTACAATAAGGTATTTGTGAGTTGCGCTGTTTAATAATCGCACTGATGGTTTTCACCAAAAATCAGTAGAAACACTGGAAAAATCATGGTTTGCCTTAGATGCTCTCTCGTGCTGATCTAAGGGTTCTTAAAATGTTAAGTTTTGCAGTAGCAATTACACATGTGTTTCTTTTCTGACAAAAAAGGTCATACCATTGATTTGGGAAGAAATAAGTTATTTGATGTTGTTCGGATGATATCTAAGAAATAAGAAAACGACTTTATAAGTTTTTTTAAAAACAAACACTGCTTTAGCATATTTCCCAATGTCAGCACGCATCAAGTTCCTCCCAAAAACCAAACCGCCAATTAGCATGGCAGTGCATACGGATGTGCATATGGACAGATGGGCGTACAACTGCAGGTAGCCCAACAAGCCATAATTTTGATGGTTTGTTATTAAGAATGGTGCTTCGCCTGCCTGGGCCAAAGGCGTTATAAATGAAACCAGACTTCTCTTAGTGTCTATTAGTGCTCTTTCATGGGCTTCAAAGGAGACTTTCACATAGACTGATCTGTTCACCAAAGCACTTGCAGTTAAATGAGCGAACAGCACGATTATTCCTTACAAATATTTTATTACTTGATTTTCTAGACTGTTCAATTCCACCAAGGTTGATGAACAATGCACACTTTTTTTATTGTAATCATTTCATTGCTGGATTTGAATGAAATTTGACTTCCTGTGTAGCCTTGACGCGATCACCCGTACACCACAATTCATTTACATCAGGATGTAGTTTCATTTTGATGCCAAATGAAGATAAACAACCTGACAAGATTAGTTTCTTCCTTTGATCTACCTAGACATTACAGGGTGATCCTTTTCAGCAAGAACATGAATACTTGTTCATCTTTAACAGGAAATTGGCTTGAGATTTACTGGCTCATTGCCATCTGTTGAAGAGAAGCTCGGTGTAGCAGTTTAACCCTACTTTACCTTGTTCTTTGTGCTTCCTAATGGCCCCAGTGCTGGTATTGGCTGAGCTTCTGGTGGATTAGCGCTGCTGCTCCTCAGCAGGAGCAGAATCCTTCTTACTGTCTCCCTCCTAGTAAAAGCTCTTAATAGAGTCATCATGAGCCGATCCTGCAGTTAAACATCAATTAAGCTAATGAGCAGAGTGCAGTGTAGGTACAGTTCCCTGTCTGAGAGGGTGATGCTTATGAAGGTACCAAAGCATACATTGATATTCACTGTAAGAAAGAGAGGAGACTATTATCTGGTTTTAGCTGCTTGTCTTTGGCTTTGTCTTAAATTAGAACAGGAAAGTGAGAATGTTTCTGTAGTAAGCTCAGAGATTTAGAAATTAGATTCTGACGTGCTCGTTCGTGTTTCACTGGTGTGAAGCACCTCCCTGCGTTCTGGATAGCAGGCACGAGTTGTTGATTGCGTCAGTAGATTTGCTGTATTTGCAGTTATTTCCAACATGTAACCTTGGAAAAGCAAAGAACACCTCTTCAAATTCCCACTCATCAGCACACATTCTTCATATCTACAAGTCCCTTATTAGTGTACGCATTCATGCCAGATAATATTTATACAATTAATATACAAGTGTTTATTTCATATTAATCAACTTGGTCATATTAGCTTATTAAGTCTATAACACGGACTACATATTGCTGTCTGAGGAAGAAATATACATTGACAAGACAAACCTATAGCTGTTTTGATTATTGATAGTGCTGACCATAAAAACATCATTCTTTCCTGCCCCTGACTGTTTATGAGGTAAATTGATGAAGCATTCGTCTCATTGGTTTGTGTGGTGGTCTGCTGTCATTGGTTGTGTGTGGACTGCTGGAGCTGTTGAAACGCCAGTAACTTTATGTATTTTCTGGAGCTATCTAGTTTAGCATATTTCATGTCATCTTAGCTTCATCAGTCATGTACACTTAAGATGGTGCCAACAATCGCTGCTTTGTCCTTCCCAGCTTGACAGGATAAGATGAAACTATGGCCACGATTTGTTTTCTTCTTTCATTTTTGTGCATTAAGCAGTAAATGGGTGGAAAAAAGCTCACTTGATTTGTGCCACCTATTTCAAGTAAACAGCTCATTTATGACTCAGGAAAGATTGCAAGCTAGCTTGTTGCTGTGTAGTGTTGTCAGAAAAGGAAAGTGAATAAAGGAAAAAAGGGACAAATGCTTAAATTTCTGAATATTTTGTCATGAATTCTTTGTTGCCCTTTTTAAATAGATCTTCAGTGATCATTCTGCCCTCTATGACCTGGAAGTTCAGTGATGTGTCCCTCAGTGGAAATAAGCCTGACACCTCTGTCTTAGACCATAGGTCCTGAATTCATCCTGTCATTCTTTCCTTGTCTATCCAATACTGGGCAACCACTGATCTAGATAACCACTGGATGCTACATGTGACTAAGCGAGCCGCTTAACTTTTGAGGCTAGCGGGCAGCCATGTTATGGGCCCTAATAAGTAGCAGGGCAGGCTTCTTGGTGCTAGGCTTTAAGGAATACATACACATTTGTTTCATGATATAGCGCTACTACTTGTTTTCAAAGTGGTATTAATTACACATAGGTAAACAGTCCATATATATAACTAAAATATTTTATTCACTTATTAATGTTGAAAGTCAGTTTAGAATCCGCTTAAAAGCTGCCGTTGTAAATAGTTATACTGTGTATCATACATAAGATTGGAAACTTGGTTGTATTACGTCCAAACAGAAAAGTGTGAAATAATTCCAGTGATTATTAGCAATTATTATTTAATGACAGCGTGAAATTATAATGATGACAGCATGATTCCTGATAACGCAAATACCAATAAAACTGACACAATAATAAAGATTAATGATTATAATTGACTGAAAGTTACTTGCAGGCTTCATAAGATGTAGAAAATTAAATAATGTAGGTAGAGCACCCTGACGGAGTCTTGTTGTTTGCCCTGTTCTGTCAAACCAGTGCTCATCAAAATGGTCAGAACACAGCCCTGTATTTTTTAATGAATAATAGTTTTCTCTTCTCATGTTAATTAACCACTTTTTTAATAGTTCTGGCTTACTGTGCGGAATGTGGTACGTGTAATGCACGTGGTAATGGTAAGACAGTGCCTGGATTTACTCCTCGTAGTCCTATGTAGAAATTGTAATATATATGTACATATACATGACATGAAAGCATCATGCATGTGCACATCTATATAAACAATAAAAATACTGAGGGAAATTATGGTTGTTAAGACCAGCGTCGGACCTCAGCAGGCAGTGTTTTGGGGCTTGCAAGATGTCCGCTTAAGCATATCCAGTTACTTAGGCTATTGCAACAAGCAATGTGTATTTTTAGATCGGTGAGGGCAACACATACATAGAAGACCATTCACACTCACATCTAGGGGCAATTTGGATCAGCCAGTTAGCCTAATGTGTTTCTCGTATGTTGGGGGAAACCAGAGTACCAAGAGGAAATTGCAAAAAAAAAACAAAAAAAAAACAAAAAAACAAATTCCACACAGAAATGCCCGAGCCGAGCCTGGAACTTGAACCCAGGACCTTCTTGCTGTGAGGCGGTTGTGCTAACCACTATTCCACTGTGTTTTCCAGATCTTAAATTGTAGTGTGAAACTGAAGATATATTGTTGATATGTTTGTTATATATATTTCTATTTTTAATTATTTGGTTAATATTATTTATTTTTGCTACGGTTGTACTGCTGTAATGGACTTAAACAGCCTTGACTGTCTTGCATGTGAAAAAGAAAAAAAAGGTATATTTTTCCAAAGGAAAAAAAATAGTAGTTTTGAAAGGATCAGTAATACTCAAAGTAGCTGTCACATGCTTTCAAAACAAAAACAGTACATTATATTCTGGGATGAGCAAGCTGGCCCATTTATTCTCAGTATTCAAAGTATTGGTGTTGGTATTTATATTGGTGTTTAATCACTGTAAAGAGTGATTGTATGACCTTACCCTGGTATACACCACGGTTTTGGGCTGTCCCAGAAAAAGATGACCGGTGTGAGACAGTCGTGGTGATTTCTAAATGGTAGCTGTACATTATACTGTGAGAAAGATAACCTGCAGTAATTTTCTGACAGTGTCTCACAATGTGTGTGCTGCTATGACCTACGTCCACTGACTAGAGAATAAAAATTCAGCATGAAGCAATGTATATCTATTAATGCAACCTGCTGCATAAAACCTAAGTAGTATGGAGGAGAAATGAAGGAATACCGGTATATAACAATAAAGAAGAAAATCATGTAGAGTTGTGGCAGCACAGGTTTTGTTTTTATGACGTGTCCTGAAACTGTTTCTTTTTCCTTTATTTATTTTTTCTGCATGTTGATGATGTTTACTAGCCCATGCTGTTGTGTTCTATATTCTTACTTGCGTCATGTCCTACGATTCAATGGGTGTCATCATTGTATATTCTACATACCTGTCATACCCAAGTTTATTAGATCCATGTCACACAGTGTGATTTGTAATGATCTTGTAAGATTGCTGAAATCGCACAGTCTGTAGACGGCTTTAGGAAGTTCCTTCCATGCAGCTCAAACTAGTCTGACAGTTTTCCCCTGACCACTGTTATCAGCCAGGTATTTCCACCCACACAACTGTCCCTCACTCAGTGATTTTTATTTTTTTTTTTCACACTGTTCTGTGTAAACTCTAGAGACTGTTGTGTGCGAAATTCGCAGGAGATCAGCAGTTTATGAAATACTCAAACCAGGCCATCTGGTACCAACAACCATGCCATGATCAAAGTCACACTTTCATTCACATGGGGAATGGGGGAGTGAGCTCAAGGATTAAAAAATTATTCAAATGTCAAATCCTCCCATCCCATGTTAAAGATATAATCTCAAGTAATGTACTTTTTATTTGACTTTTTTACTTAATTTCCACGAGGCACTATGCATAAAGCATTGCCGGCAACCTTTACTTTCCTGTTTACTTTTTTCCATTAAAAGTTTTTACCAAGTTTATCAGCAACCATGTAATACAATTCTGATGTTCATGGTGTTTTTCGGTAAACTTTTTTTTTTTTTTTTTAAAGAGTGCCTTATGGAGCTTTTGGCCAGAAAATTGGCATCAGCTTGCAGAAAATATTGATTGAGCAAAAGCACAAGAAATATCAATTTATTTATGAATAAAACAGTCAAATAGCCATCGATCAACATTTCCTCATATAAGACTAACCTGAAGTTGATCATTAGTGTTGATAACAGACAGAACATGGTATCAGTGTAAATACCGTTTTTAAGATTTGATGTATCTCTAAGCATCGGCCCCTTCTATCCAAAAATGAAACGGTTCCACTCACTCAGCTCTTTGTACATTTATAAAGCTTAATATTATTATGAAACATTTCATCACAAAGTTTTATTATATGTTCTGGCATTATGAACTTGCAGAAAGCCCAATATGAGTAATGTGTAGTTTTCTATGAATAGATTATTAGATGAATGTGTTATTTTAGGAAACTGCTGAACATCAAATGCATCATTAAATTGCCTTGCAGCAGGTTAGTGCTTGCGTGATTGAGTACTTCATTACTGAGCACGGTAATAACATTACAGAGTGCAAACATATGGTTGAAATTTTCCTTTATACTTTTAGACTGGTGTATGCACTTTAACCTTAACGATGAAATATAAATGAATTTTATTAATGAACAAAATTTCTTTAAAAGGGTTCCTGGATAAAGAGTATCGAACCATTTTTACAAGGATGCTAGTAGTGTTTATTCACATTCTTTTAAAATAGGTTTTTGATTTTTGTTTCTGTTCCTTTTTAGTTGAAATGTTCTCTGTTAAGAGAGTGAATGTTTGGATTATTGATCATGCACAACAATTACAGCTTACAAGAAATGTTTTTGAATTGTCATTATTTTACAGTAGTGTTTTCTTAGTTCTCTAATAATTGTGTTTTGGTGCAGTGTAGCATGTATGCTTGTTCTTATTTGTCCTTCTATAGAAATTTTCCACTACTTGTATTATATCATATCAGATTATGGTCTTTTATTAGAGGGGAAAACATTATTCTGAGTGGATAATGTTTGAAATAAAAAACACAATTATTCCATGACTTCTAGTTGGATATTATCTCATAGCCTATTAAATTATATCCACTGACAGGGAGTGGGAAAACTGTTTTAGTTCTTTAAAAAAAAAGAAATTTATTTATTTATATTTAAGATCGTTTTCGCCGCTCTACTGCATCACATGTGCTGCAGTGAGGCTGAGCAGCCTGTCAGCCATGTCGGACTCTTAATTCTTGAATAAAATAAAATTATATATTAAAAAAAATAATAATAATCATTATCACATACAGTGTAATTATAGTTGTTCATTGTTTTATTTCATTCAAATTTGCTTACATGCTTAATGTCTATTGTTTATTGCTGGTTAGCATGGAGCTAGCTGATCAGCTGAAGACCTGTAGGCCACTAAAATTGCATTTCGTGGAAAAATGTGTCTGATTCTTCAAAGTAAAAAAATCTTCTTACTGTAAAATACTTTTAAATTGTATATTTTGTTGCCTCTCATTGGATTAATCTGGACTAAAAGCTGGCACTCAGTGGTTTGCTAGTGGAAGTTGTATCGCTGCATCACGTCCAGTTTCCAAA
>JBCNYG010000001.1:25632423-25642954 GCA_039654305.1 Porochilus rendahli
AGCATACAGCACTGCCTTCCTTCTTTTTTTTTAATCCCTTAATTTCTCTCTCTCACTCTCTCTCTTGCTCTCTCGCGTGCTCTGTCTCTCTCTTGCTCTCTCTCTCTCTCTCACACACACAAACACACACATACACACACACACTCTCTCTCTCTCTTTCTCTCTCTCTCTCTCTCTCTCTCTCTCTCTCTCTCTCTCTCTCTCTCTCTCATACACACTGAAAGATAACAGAACTATAACCCGACTCATTTGCTCGCTCTGGGAACGCACACATTAAGGTCTCCCTCACAGAAACTGTAGTACAGTCAAAAATATATAAATTATGTGAACACAAATTTGGAGATTATCACTTAACTGACTCCATTCCTGTGTAGTTTGGTCAGTTGTTTTGTTTTTGTGGGGTTTTTTTTCCTTTTTGTTTTTTGGGTGTGTTTTTTTTTTAGAAATATAAAATTTCTGTTAAATTAAATTTTTACTACAAATTAGCTAAGGCTGGTTTTGGTGAAATTTTATTCACTTATTTTCACTTATAGAGATTTTTCCTGTCAAAGTAAAACTCTTTACTTCTCTCAAATAATTGTTAAACTCCAACTGTGGGCTGTTTTTTAATTGGAACCATCTTGGTAAAGGGATCATCTTTTTCTTCTTCTTTTCTACCACATCTTCCTCCTTCTACTCTTCATTCTTCTCCTGCTTTATCTCCTTCTTCTCTCCCCCTTTCTTCTCCTTCCTCTTCTTCTCCTCGTCCTGCTTCTTCTTTCTTTTTATGCGTTATTATGTCATTCAGGCCTTTAAAAAAACTTGCAAGAAATGGGAGGAAAAAGGAACCAGAAAGTCACTCACTCACTTATTTGGGGTTGGAGCCAATCTCAGCCAACACTTGGTGAAAACGGGTTACATCCTGATCAGTTCACCAGACCATCATAGGCTCAACTCACACACAATCACTCACACCCACACTTGGGGCCAACACCCACACAACCATTTACACTCACACTTGGTGTAATTTGCAGTAGCCAATTAGCCTAATGTGCATGTCTTTGGACTGTGGAAGGAAACCGGAGTACCCGGAAGAAACCCACTCAAGCACAGGGAGAAACGCCTGAGTCAGGGACTTACCCAAGACTTCTTGCTGTGTGGCGGATGTGCTAACCACTACGCCATTGTCCCACCCTAACGAGAAACTGTATAGTGCATTCTCTTTGGCCATTGGTGGAAGTATTATGTTGACTATACTGTGACCTTAAGATTGTTGTTACAGAAGATAACGGCGCATCTAGTGGAGGATAAATCATGCTGCCCCTCTTAGATTTTCCCTTGATGGACATGTGAGCTAGTCCTTCTGTGAACTTATAGGAACATGTTAACTGAAGCCATAAGCCTGATATTTTAAACATTAGTTTTTTAATATACAGATGTGCCTTCTATGTAGCAGTATGAATTTGTCAACGAGTACAAGGAGCTAGCCAGTGTTGTATGCTTCTCGTTTTCCTCCTGCTTTCCCCATTCACTAACCTTTTCCCCACTGCCTTGCTTGTGTGCAGTGTCGTAACACATGCCTACGGTCTTCCCCCAGGCCACTAGCATGCCACAGTGGGCTATTGCTGTCAGTTTCCTCTTTGTTCTTTTGCTAATGTTCAGTTTAGAACAGATAACACAATATTCATGATTTATCCCACTCTGCTGTTCAATCTATTAGCCAGTAATTTCTTGTGATGTTTTGTTGAATTCTTGAATCTGATTGGTTGGAAAGTGTGCATCAGTTTTCTATATAAGCAGGGCTGTGACACATTGGGTACAAAGCAAATGACAGGTATATGAATGTGCTAACAGTAATAAAATATTCATACATCTCATTTCATTGTAATATGGGTGTTCACATACATTTAGCTTATATATATATATATATATATATATATATACATGTTAAAAAAAATTAAAATAACAATTATATATAAAGTTAAAACTTTCTGTAGGATGTTTTATTAACATAGGAAAGACATTTGAGGTAAAACAAGCTGCTCCTTTTATTTTCCACTATGAGAAGGACAAGCTACCTTATAATTATTATTATTATTATCATTATTATTATTATTATTATTATTATTAACTTTGAGGTAGTATAGCTAGAACAAAAGCTACCTGTGTTTATAGGGGTTATAAACAAGAGTGTAACTTTTTTTTAGTGAACATCCATGCAACCATAAAAGGATTATCTTCCTATGACAGGACGTTCTATCTCTTACATGTAAATGCCTTGACTGGAACTATTATATGTGCACTTTTATGCACATTTTTCCTCCTGGTTTCCTCATACAGTCCGTAGACACGCACATTAGATAAACAGGCTACTCTAAATTGCCCATAGATGTGAACAGATGTTTGCATATATGTTAGAATTGCAATAGGCTTGTGACCTGGTGTTCAGAATGTACCCTGCCTCTTACCCGAAGTCAGCTGGGATTGGCTCCAGCCTCCCCCACCACCCTGATGGATAAGCAGTATTAGATAATGGATGGTTGGATGTTTGATTTGATTTGTTTCGCCAGGTTTAAATGGTATATCATATCAGTACTCTCTTGATCTACTTAGTTTGTCAAGGGTTGAGAAGAATCAGACATATTTCTGTTTTCACCTTAGTTTGTACTTTAGGATGGGCAGCCTGTAAATTACATAATTTAAATAAAGCTGTTGAAGAGAGCTTGTACAGCGCAGTAGCAAGTAGACAAAGGGCTTGAATTTGCAGACTGCTAAACTGGGTCCTTCTCAGGACGCAAGAGGCCCGTTGCGGCCCACATTCTAATTTTAGTGGCCCTGCTTTTGTGGAGGATCACGGTAAAATGGGTCTTCGTCAGAGCTAGAGGACAGTTTGAGTGCACAGAGTACTGAAAGTGGTTAGTTAGACGTCACAGAATGCTAAAACGCCAGTCATCACAACTTTTTAAGATGGCCTGGAGGTGTTTGATGGAGCAGTGCAAGACCATATGTTTCTTCATGTTGTGAAACCCAGAGGAAACAGTAGCGTCTAGTCTGTAGGAGGTATAATCTTGTACTGAAATGATCTTTTGTAATTATAATCATCCTCTATTTTTGCCATAGCCAGTAGTAGTTATCGTGTTAAACTAGCGGCTCCTTTAAGAATATTAAGATTCACCTAGTTTTACTTTGTACTTCTGTCTTAGCTGCATATGCTCTGCTTGTGGAGAGTCTGCACAAGTCACTGGCATGCTATTAAAATGTGTGCGTGTTTACATTAGAATGCACATTATACATCAGTGTGTCATAGAGTGCACAGTGTGTGAGGAAAGCACAGGTTACACTAACTCCTCTGTCCCTCTGCTCTCAGTCTACAGTGCCAGCACCCACTTTCTCCATGCCAGTCACAGTGCCTGTGTCCAGTCAGAGTCCTCTGCCCTTCAGCAATCCCGGCAGCCTTGTTACCACTTCCTTTGTCACCTCCACGCTCACAGACCCTCGCCTGCTGTCACCACAGCAACCACAGCTCCAGAGGAACACCGTGTCTCCAGGTCTGCCACAGAGACCAGCCAGTGCAGGTGAGAATGATACAGAGGTCATGTTGATTTGGAAACAGATATGCTTCCCCCCCCCTCTTTTTATTAATTTATTTATTTTTAATTCTTCAAACCACAATCTTGATGAATTCCGTTTTCAGAGATATGAAACTATTTTACAGAAAGGAATTCCTACCTTTTTATCAGTGTCTTAAGAACTCAGATCCAATACAGAAACTGTAGGTCTGGTTAATTTGACTGTCTTCGACAGTAATTTTAGTGATTAGTATTTAATACATTATACTACATATGAATTTTTGTTTGCATTTGAAAAACATTTTGTTCATTGCTGCATAGCCAGCCTCTGCCTGCTCAATCCTGACTGAACACACAGAGTCATTTTGTTGCTTGACCTTCATTATATGGTGTAATAATATAAACTTCCTGGTCCATGTGTAATCCATGCATATACAGTATGGCTTTTTATTATTACCGCTTTTCTGTCTAGAAGGTGTTTTTTTTTTTTGTTTGTTTGTTTGTTTTAAATTTATTTTTTTTTTTCACATCTCCGAATGTTTCCAGGAAATGCACTGACACAGCGTTGGTGCATTCAAATGTCTCTACAGTGTATTAATTTGTTAAAACAAAGAAAAAGAAAGAAAGACAGTGGTGGAGCAGGGCATGGAGTGAGTTAAAGGTTGGGCAGTCATGCTGATTATTAAGTTGGATACACTGGGATTGAGATATATATATATATATATGAGACCTGCAGAAAGAGGTATGAAGAAGTAATGGGTTTTTTGGATGTTGTTTGTATTTTTGTTTTTTTGCATCAAGCCGAGAGCTATAACTCCTGCACAGCTCAACAAAAAAAGATCATTGTAATGTAGTATAAAAGCAAGAGATGAATTAAAAATACAGTTATGATATGAGATTTTATATTCTAGCAGATGAGAAGTAGACAGAAATGTATATATATTTTAAATATTTGTATTATTATGTTTATTCTAATTTGAACATAATGCAGCCCCATCCCTAACAGCTTCATTCCACCCACTGCATTTTGACAAACTGTGAATTAAACTCTAAATTGGGCAAGGGGTTTGGAAGGAGTGGGGTGGGGCAGCGACTGAAACGGTGGGCAGAGTAAGGAGTAGAGCATCAATTACCGTGACCAAGTTTTAATCAGCATGTACTTGAAAATAAGCAATCCTTCATGGACTCCCTTTCTGGGGGTGGGGTCTGGGGTCTGATGGAGGTGGGTGCTGCTTGCTTATGGTTAGAGGGTGTTAACATTCTTCATGTCTTCATTCTTCAATAGTCTTCATGGTGTAGAGATGTACCAATCGATGAAAAGGTTAATTGAGTTAATATTACCACCAGCATTAATGTGTTGTATCACAATACAGTCATGTCAGTTAGTCTACAGTAAAAGAAAATGTTTGCAGTACCTCTGTAAAGTTGTTTTGTGGAACAAGAAACAGGAAGTGGAAAGGATCCTAATGGTGATGCTTAGTTTAATCATGTGATCGTTACAAATTGCCAGTTTAACAGTATGGATTATGTCAGTCTTTATTGACAGCCAGCCTATAAACAAGCACTTTGTACAGCACATCCCTTTCTTGCCTGATGAGCTAAACAATCTAAACAAGATAAAGATTTAAGCTGAAATCATGAAATCATTTATATGTGCAGTGCCCTTTTCTCATGCTATTCTCTTGCTATTGAGCAGGCCATATGATAATCAGTCGTCTGAATTGTGGCGGTGTATAATGAGTCAGATTATGGCCTTCATGGGGTGATTCATATAAATAATTTATTCACAATATCATGTCTATAAAGTCATCGTTAGCCTTGAATGGCAGTTATGTTGTCCATTTCATTTGCGCACTCCACATCGCAGTGACTCCTTTTCTGAGTAATACATAATTTGTAGTTCCACCTGCCATCTGATTACCAAAGTGCACAATTTTGGTATTAACTCCTCATTATGTGTAGTTAAGTCTGAATATGGTCTTTAAAGAGTATTTATCTCAAATAGTTCCAGAGGTCACACTGTATGTATTAACAGTGTCTTAAAAGTGGCAGTTAAATGAAGCTCTATTAGCATTTCAATCCTCTCAACTACTCATTTTGAACTTTCTGTTTCTCAGGTGCTCTTCTAGGAGGCGACCTGAATAACTCAAATGGGGCATGCCCAAGCCCAGTGGGTGAGTGTTGTTCATTAATATTCTTCCCTCCTTCAGGTACACAGTCCTCACAGTCTTAGACAGCGGAGATGGTAAAAGCCAGGTGTCCATGCAGTATTCTAGAGATGCTAATAAAGTAAGCACTTTTGAGCAGAGGTCAGTCTTACAGGCCGTCTCTGTCTCCCTCTCCTCGCAGTTGTGCACATACAAACACACACCTGTTAGTAATCAGCAGCTGAGGGTCACAGTGCTCCCCCTGGCTTGTAAACATCAAGCCCCGGAGGATGAGAGGAAAGGGGTGGGGTGAACAAAATGACAAATCTGAATGACATGAATGGTGTGGACTGACACCTCTTGCCCCATGCACACACATTTCTGCTTTCCTATCCTGTTCCTTCTCAGCTGTTCCCCGTATCTCACTTGTCCCTGACATCCATTAAGTTCAGCAGGCCTGGCCAAGAGCTCCTCACACGTAGCCTTGACACACACGGACAGCTGCAGATTCAGGCGTCTGCTCATCAAAGAGCAAATGCAGCTAGAGATCACACTTCACGGCTCAGGTTGTTGTGTAGTGACTGTCGCAACAGCACAGGGGTCCCGCTGTTCAGAGGATCAGGATAAAACCTTCAGTTAGCAAGTTCAGGTTGTGTTGCTCCTCTTTTCTTTCTTTCTTTTTTACTTTTCCATTTTCTTTCATACGTTTCTTTGCTTCTCATTTTCTTTGTCACGTTTCTTTACTTTCTTTTTTGCTTTTTTCTTTCTTTCACTTTAATACTTTTCTTTTTCTTTCTTTTTCACTTTCTTCCTTTTCCATTTTCTTTCATACATTTCTTTGTCTCTTATTTTCTGTCACTATTCTTTCTTTCTTTCCTTTTTTTCTTATCTTCTTTCTTTCAGTGCAACTTTGCCTCCATTCTCAGCTGTTGCAGTTGAGAAGGAGCTTAGGGAATGTTAGCATTGACGTCACTCTGCATTCCTGCCATTCCTGCTGCCTGCCTGCAGTAATCAGACGCCAGGGCGGGTGGATAGGAAGACAGAGAGGGACATGAGACAGAAAGAGAAAAAGAGAGATGGTCACACAGATTTATAACTTATACACACACACGTATATAAAGGTGTCGCATTTATTTATTTATTTATATATATATTTTTACTTTTGCATAGCATGAATGAACTTCAAACCATGTGGAATGGTTTAGCGAGTAAAGAAATATGTCAACACTATGCTTGAAAGGTTAAATTCAGTAATTAAAGTATGTATATGTGTGTGTGTGTGTGTGTGTATATATATATATATATATATATATATATATATATATATATTTAATCACATACCTTGCACTTATTTAAGCAGGTTTACTCATTGGCTCTGCCATTCGTGTCAGTGTTGCAGGTCTATGTGCTGTACGTTTTCACCGAACTGCACTGATGTCATCAGTCAACAAATGGCATTCATGATGTCATATGTTCAGAGTAACACTGTTGTTGCTGACACCTTGTGAGTAGGCAGTATGATGGAACATGGGAATACCGGACATAAAAATCTACTTCCAG
Source organism: Porochilus rendahli (assembly GCA_039654305.1). Classification (NCBI taxonomy): domain Eukaryota; kingdom Metazoa; phylum Chordata; class Actinopteri; order Siluriformes; family Plotosidae; genus Porochilus; species Porochilus rendahli. The sequence continues at coordinate 25,639,679 of JBCNYG010000001.1, forward strand.
TTTTGATCCCTCAGCGATCCATTAAAATGCTTTAAATGTTCTCAGGCAATATTTCAGCGGTTTTGTAAAACATTTTATTGTATTTCACATTAGTGTTTTTTCTCGTCATTGTCCCACTGCCGTTTTATTTGTTTCACTTTTTTTTGGCATGTTCCACATTGTGACTCAGTGATCCAGGTCTGTTTCGCAAAATTGATTTCCATTGCATCAGTAAGCATAAGAACAGGCAGTAATATCGATATAAGGTCTTCAGTTGTGCTAGAATACTGATTGTATGTGAATATCCCATGTTGTCAAAACATTACTAATGGAGAGTCTGACAAACATGGGAAAGCCCCCATCTGTGTCCTTCTGTCTCTGTCCTTGTCCCACTTCCTGCCCACTGGCAACGCTGCTCTCTAGTACAGTTTAAATGTAAGCTCTTGTAAGTGAAATTCAGAAGATGAGAAGATTGGGTCTTTTTTTTCTCTCCCAGTGTTATATGCTCCTGTTTTTCATTTTTCTATAGCAGTGATTTGTGTCTCTGTTTGAATTTCCCTCTCACACATTCAGCTCCCACATCACTGTACTACTCGGGCACAGTCTAAACACCATTTACCCGTAATTTCCCCTTTAATTTAGTCATAATTGGTTTAAAGTTGGTAAACAGGATTACGTTTGCAACACTCAGCAAGTCTTGTTAAAAAATGCAAATAACATGGTGGGATGAACTATAACAGACTTAGTCTGTCTTTCTTCCTGCTGTACAAATTCTAACCTACTGTTTTTCCTGCTAGGACACAGTAAACCCTGGCAAATGTCCCTGTGTGCATGTGTGTGCTGGGTGAAGAAAATTTTTCAAAAGCTTTTCCGGAATGTGTTTTGTATGTATACCCCTATGACGCATTTGTCTCCCCTCTCTCTATAGCTAATGGCTACATCAGTGCCAGGGCCTCCCCAGGCCTCCTGTCTGTCTCCACTGTCTCAAACGGTAATAGCATGGGGAAGGTCGTCCCAGCCAAATCCCCACCTCCGTCCAGTCCTCAGATGGTGAGCAGTCGTAAGCCGGACCTCCGCGTCATCACCTCTCAAAGCAGCAAGAGCCTCATGCAGCTGGTGAGAACTACAAACACACACACATTTACACACACATACACCCAGACACAGAAATATGGCATATTATAGCCATATTAGGCACATATAGTCCATATTACACATTCAGAACCTCGAAGAAAGCAGTTTTCCAGCAGTCGTCAGACCACCTGAACCTGATGAAAAATAACAGGATGATAGCAAACTTTTCTTAAGAGGGGAAACTTGTAAGCTCACACAGCATATTAAAAACCGATCAGCCGCGAGAGATGCCTCACTGAATCACTCTTACAGCAGTCAGGCATAAAATAGAGGAGGTTTTACCCGAAACATTAGAGCATTTTTGGGATCTCTTAGTACTTTCTTTCCCTTCGGCCTTGTAACGCCCATTTTTCTGTCCATTCATCCTCACCCCCGCAGACAGATGAGGAGCTGGAGTTGGTGACTGAGGTGAATACAACTCCCTTGTTTGACTGTTGTGAATTTTTGTTTATTTTTGAATTTTTGTTATTAATGGATGTAGTGCAGAGATTGTTTGATGCCTCTTGTTGTGTGTTTGCCTGACTGTTTGACTACACACAGTGACATGTTCCTGCTTTAGATTGCATGCACAACCACTGATTAATATTAATTTAATTACATATTCATCTGGTGCGGTATGGCAGTGTGTTTCTGCCATGCTAGAAAAGGAAAATGTAGCAGTATCATAATTTAACATGGAAGGTTTGGGACAACAAGATCTTTTTCACATTATTATGACATAAAACCTTCCCACATTATAAGAAACTTTTCTTGTTATCACTGAAAACCAGGGGTGGCAAACTCATTTTCACTGAGGACAAACATCACTAAATTTAAAGGTGATTGACGGTCAAATAATCACCAATCGACATGAAATCTGCACGTCAAAAGATTTGTTTAGGTGTTTTATTTTTTTTCCTTTATACATTTGCATTTGCTGAAAAGACTTAACATTGACAAGCTAAAATGCAATCTTTCTTGAGTCATGAATGAATGTTTACTTGAAATAGGCTGCTGCCACCTAGTGGAGGGATGATGAATTAGGTTTGATGGTAATGGTCAATTATAAGAATGTATGATAGTCATATTCTTTGAAAGCTCATTCGGGCCACATAAAATTAGGAGGCGGGTCGGATTTGGCCCGCGGGTCTTGAGTCACCTGCGCTGTATACCATTAATCTCATTTCATATGATAAATAGTATGTGATAACAAAACTCTCATAAATGTGAAAAGTGCTGTATGTATGTATGTATGTCATGATATGAAATATCTCTCTCTCTCTCTCTCTCTCTCTCTTTCTGATAAGGCATGCTGAGCTACATATTAGTCTGTGTGATTTATCGAGTAGAATTGCATAAAATTGATTTTAAATTGCACAGTCCATCACAGAAGAGAAAGTTTAGTTTTTAAGTCTGATTATGTATGAGGACTGTACAGCCCTAGTTGTGGACAGATAACCCTGCTTCACACAAAATAGCTATAACAGTACTCTTAACCTCCAAAACAAAACCGGAACTTTAAATTTTCCTGATGAGTCACACAGCCATGTTTCTGCTGAAGCCTGTATTGACGTGGCCTGTACAGAGTGCACTGCATGTGTTTGAATCTGCATGATTCAGCAAGACCTTCAGTTTAGCCTTCATCATTATCATGCTCTGAGAGCGAGAGAGAGAGAGAGAGAGAGAGAGAGAGAGAGAGAGAGAGATGCTTTCTCCAGATTGCTTTTACAGAAAGTTTCTTTGGCTAGTGGAAGCAGTACTATAAACCCCTTCAAACCAAACACTGCAGAAATGTTCTTTGTGAAATAAATGAGCAAATCCGCTGTGTTCAGTCAGTTTCTAGCTATTTAATGTTTCCTGTAATATCGTAGAAAAGTAGTGTGGGTGTTTGTCATCTCCGCAATATTTCAACAGCATGTTACCCAGCCCTGTAGGGTGTGTGTCTGTGATTCTTGTCCTGGGATTTAAGGGTACTCACTCTATCTCACTCCTTCCTCAGAATGCTCAGCGGTTAGGTGCCTCCCAGGTGACCCAGCCTCTGACTACACCAGTGGTTTCTGTGGCAACACCCAGTCTCCTGACCCCGTTCTCTATGCCAACTGCCTACAACACAGGTGTGTGTGTGTGTGTGTGTGTGTGTGTGTGTGTGTGTGTGTGTGTGTGTGTGTGTGTGTGTGTGTGTGT
>JBCNYG010000001.1:25680100-25692582 GCA_039654305.1 Porochilus rendahli
GTATCATGATGTATTAGAGCATGTGTCTTTTACACAGCAGGTCTTATGGGGTGTTCCTGGTTCTTGATGTTCCTGGTATACATTAGGTAAGTACGTACCAAATGTGTTCCAAGGTATGGTATGTCTGTTCTGATCTAACAGAAGAGCAACTGCAGAACAAACTGCTGAAACTGTTAACGCTGGCTATAGAGAAATAGAGAGGTATCAGTATATCACACTAGCAGCTTGCTACATATGGGGTTGCGACCAGTCAGGTGGTGTTACTGTTATGGCTGATTGGTGGCATTCACATCTACAATTTAGAGCAGCCAGGTTCCCTAATGTGAATGTCTTTGGACTGTGGGAGGTAACTGGAGTAACCAAAGAACCCAGAACCCAGAACCCAGAACCTTCTCACTGTATGGTGGCGGTGCTAACCACTAAGAGAGTGTGTCCCAAATTCTAATTATATTTGTCCTTTTTTATACTACAACCCCTTGCATAAATAAATTGATAAAAATATAAAATTATACATGAATAAATGGTGAATTATAATATTTATTTTGTCCGTTTTAATGAGTGTGGCTGATACACAGCAATAAAGTTGTTGTTTTTTTTTTTTTTGACCTTTGCATAAAATGTTGAGTAAAAGGGGATGGAAGTGGTCTGGTAGAAAGTACATTTCTGGAAGAAGTACTTTCCAACATGTGCGCGTATGTATGACTCGACACTGAACCTTTCACAATATGCAGCTCATTTAAAAAGGACATGCATTCATTTGCAAGATCTGTTCATTTGTTTCTTATAACAGTGCCAGGAAGAATGGAGGACGATGTGTGTTACTCAGCTCTAGTGTTCAGTACATCTAACCCTCCCCTGCCTAAAGGTGAGCATGACCTTTTTAAGGTCCTTAAATATTAAATGACTTTTTTTGTTTAATGATTGAACCTGCAACCATTAATTAATTAACTAATAAACCTTAAACCCTGTTATTACTAAAATATAGAAAACTTGTACAACCAACTATGGTTTAACTTGTCTATGCCTGTTATTAAAGGGTTTCTTTATAATTACTATTTCTTGGCAGTCGGATATTTTCAGATTCCCTTGAAGACTGCGGTAAATCAGACTGCTTAAAAAACATAAAAATAATTCAAACCTGCTCAGTGTAGGTGAACCCAAGCTGTGACTGCCTTTCCAATATATATCTCATAGTACATATTGCTGTATCCAAACTTTTAACCTTTGCTGTAAATGTTCTGCCCAGTTTCTGCCCTCCGATGGCCTGGCGAGCTGTCCAAGGTGTACTCTGCCATCGCCCAGAGTCGCCTGAGATGGGCGCCAGCCTCCACATGACCCTAATTAGGATTAAGCAGCTCAGAAAATGAATGATGAATGTCACATTATATTATTATATCAGTGAAATACCACAAGACAAGTTGGGTGTTGCCCAAGTTCCTGATTTCTTAAATGTCAATCTCATCGTACTTTCATAGCAAACTTTAACTTCAGAAAGTTTTTCAGAGTTTTGGGAACAATGGAAAAATATGAGCCTAGTGATTGAACAATTGTTTAGAACTGGTGCTATTATATGCAGTACCAGTCAAAAGTCTGGACACAACCACTTACTCCAACTGAACTAGATGTTTTGTCCAGACTTTTGACTGGTACTGTGCATAATTGTACTATATAACTAGAATTGAAACCCAAAACAGATTGAATAAACTCACTTGTAAATAAAAGAATGCAAACAGCAGAGTAACATCTCCACCTTTGTTTTGTTTCTTCAGTTAATTCAGATACTTTAATGATCATATTATATTTTTCACTTTTAACTAGCTTTTGAATCGTGTGAAAATGTTTAAAGTTAATGCATGAAGAGAACGGTTTTAAATATGGGACCCATGTGCAAAGCCATTACATGCTTGAAATAATAAAGCAGTACTTAGTGAATTCTTCCTGGCTTCCTGTTTGTGAACAGATGTAGCAAAGACTGAGGAAGTTCTGTACTCAGAGATCAGGGCAAGAAGAGAGACTACATCACAACGCAATCCCGTGGATGGTAAAATTTCTACTATAAAATCTCTATCTATATCTATATCTATCAATCCATATTTAATTGGGGCGCTGCAGCAGTGGGTACCTGAATCCTTGGTTTGTATTAGGGCTGGGTTGTATAGCAATCAATTATTACATTGCAATATGATCATTCATATTATCAACCAACTGAATATCATTCGTTTTGGGCTTTCCTTCAGATAAGGAAGGAAATTACAGTGTGTTTCCCCCATGAATACATAAGTGAAGAGTATGTTATGTATTATTATATGCAAAAAGAAAAGAAAAAAAAGGGCAGTGGTGGCCCTGGGTTACTAATCCAAAGGTTAAGGGTTCAAACCCCAGCAGCACTAAGCTGCCACTGTTGGGCCCTTGACCAAGGCCCTTAACCCTCAATTTAAAAAATAAAAGATGTAAATGTAAGTCCCTTTGGATAAAGGGGTCTGCTAAATGTGGTAAATGTAAATGTAAAACCAGTTCAATAAATATAAGGCTTATAATATTGTTGGCAGTATTTGGAGATGGAGGAGTAGACACTGAGTTAGGGGTGGGGATAACAGGGCTTTATTACCCCAAAACTGGAGTAAGCATTTACAGAAAAGAAAATAATAATAATAATAATAATGATAATAATAAATCTCTTATGGAAAACAAGTCCAAGACAATATGGGGAGAAAAAAGCAAAAAATATTGGGTAGAATTCCAAAGAAATGAACAAAAACATGGTATACATGCACAGCAAAGAGGCTCCTGATGTGCATAAGAACACACCTGCAACCCCTGGCTTCCTGCCATCTGTATATTTGTAAACAGTTTGATATTCTGTTACATTCTTTCATCTCTGGGTGCTGGATTACTGATCCCAAGGTCGTGGCTTCAAGCCCCACTGTCCCCAGGTAGTCACTGCTGTCTCCCCCATTTATCAAAGGCCAGTCATGTCTCTCACTGTGACAGGCACATTACTGTGTCCATAGCATGTCCAAACACTGTGTTCATAACTAATCTAAAAATATTATCCATTAAACAGCACAGCGAATGTTCTTGTAACAGTAAAAGCAGTGATATTGCTGAATTAATAGCTGTAACAACTGGGTAAATTGAACTGTACAATTCATCTGATTCTGTTCGCTTTAAGAGCAAGTGTCTGCACCCAGATATACATCACACAGATATGCTACAGCTGCACTGGGACTACTGTGTGTGACCTTATTAGCTGGTTTCACAACCATGTGTGTCTTAAGTAAGTATGTCTTAAGAGGGTTTTTTTCATATTTGGACACTAACATTTTTCATAACATCATGCTCAGACTCTCAGTCTTATAGTTTTATAAGACATCTGTTAGAAATATGGCATGTTAAAATCATCCTTACCTTGTAATGGGCTGTAATGTGTGTTTCTGTTATATATAAGATAGAAGTGCTGAAGAGATGACTGACGCACTGCACTCTGTTGTTTTCCTTCACAGACATCAAGGAAGTTTCCAAATACAACTCCATGTTGGTAAGAAACGTCAGCGGAAAAATACTACGCAAAAACTAGCATGCAGCAACTCAAAATCTGTTCGACTTTAACCCAGGATCCATCACTTTCTGCAGGCCCTTTACACCAATCAGAGCATGGCACACAGTGTGCTGCAGGCTGATAAGACGACACTGGAGACAGACACAGAGAAATTCAAGAACACCCTGCGGTTCATCACCCAATTTTCACATTTCCCTGTGACTAAATATTGCACATTAACAAACAGAGGTAGTAACCTGCTAGCACCGTATTATCAAGAGTTCATAATAAGAATAACTGATCGAATAAGGACTAACTTACTGAGTGTAACATCCCCTGCAGAGCTTCACTGTGAGCCGTGTATGAAGAACTGGATACACAATGGTTCCAGTTGTTATTTTTTCTATAAGACTAATCCATGGATGTCCTGGACAGAGAGTCGAAAATATTGTGCTGAAACGAAAGGACAACTAGTGGTCATAGAGTCTCTAGAGGAACAGGTGAGTCTGGAAAAAGAGAGAGATATCCCCATAATTAGGCAGCATGGTGGCGCAGTGGTTAGGACGTGTGCCTCACAGCAAGAAGGCCGTGGGTTTGAGTCCCAAGCTTAGCTCAGGTGTTTCTCTGTAGTGATTGCACGTTCTTTGTTTGTTTGTGTGGGTTTCCTCTAGCAGTCCAAAGACATTCACTACTTCTTTTTTTTTTTAAATTGCCCCTAGATGAGAGTAGTGTCAGTGGTGTTGTCAGTCTCGTGTGTTGACCCTGCAATGGACTGGCGAGCTTTTCAGGGTGTAAAGGCTGCCTCAGGGCCAAAGTCGTCTGAGGCAGGCTCCGGCATTCTTGTAACCCAGTATGATTAAGTGTTTCGGCGAATGAATGAATGAGATACATGTAACTATTTATAATCTACAGTCTGTAGTCTTAGACAAGGAAGGTCATGAAATTAAATTAAAAATATTAGTTAAAGAAACTGAATAATTTTCGTTATATTGGGATGACAAAACAATATCCATCTATGGTAGAATATGGTGACCTCCAAATGAATAAGAAACCCAATGAATAAAATATAAAAAAGTTGTTCAGGATGGATTTTGCCATTAAACATAATTTTAATTCTGGGATGTTTACACAGAACAAATTTTTTAAATACTGTTGAAATTAATATTTTGAAATTTCTCCTGAAATTTTGTTAATGAGTCACTGAACATGATTACTGATCCTTGTGCTTCTTTTTCTCTACACATGCAAAGGAATTTATCAGCCAACACACATCCTTTTATTATGACAAACATCATGGGTACTGGATTGGACTCATTAAACAGGATAATAAATGGACCTGGAGCACCGGTGCAGAACTTCAGAGCAAACAGTAAGATGTCATGAACGAACATTAAACCTCATATTCTGCAATACTCACAGCTGCTGGTGTCCAAGAATGCTTGATACTATTATTTCTAACCTAAACCTTAGTTTTTGTTTTAATGAAAAACATTTCATTCTTCCCAGGTTCTGGACTACACCGCCTCAAACCTCAAAAGAGAATTGCGTGTTGACAAAACCTAGCAGTGCTAATCTGAACAACTGGGAGGTGACGAGTTGTACCATGTACAATAGATTTATCTGTGAGATGAACGCAATGACATGGCCAAGTTAAATGTAGACTGCAACAGCACTACAGTACACTCTGCTGAATCCGTGCTGTGTACACTGCAGTGGACGTTCAGGCAATGCTCATTCACGGTTTAATGCAAATCTAAAACTGCTGGTAAACTCTGCCACTGAATGTAACAGAACAGTATATGAAACCATGGCTTCTGAGTGGCACAGCAGCAGGAACATAATCACTGTATTTTCAGACTAAATTGCCAGTCATCCTGGTTGTCAACTGTGCTCTCTGGGCATAAGGTATGATGTACTTGGTCACCTAATCACAGCAACACCATGCAGTTATTAGCATTTTTAAGCTTGTGCATATGAAACGTAGGCTGCTTGCATGTATTGGTCGAAACTCGTGTAGCATTTCAATCTACCTTAACTGGTAGCTGTTGTATGTGGTGTAATAGAGGAGATGAGAACTGGCCGTTGATTGAATTGGGTGACTAAATAAGCATTGCTATTAAGTGGCTTCATTTTCAGCAAAGTTTTTTGATGAACAAACATTTTTTGTTTGTTTCAATAGCAAATTTATATTAGAAAGTGAGCCAAGTGTTTGTGTATTTCTAACAAATAATAATTTAATAAAATCAATTCTTTCCTTAGATGAAGTTTACACACTTTTTTTTTTAAACGTAATATTTACTGACTAAAATTCAACAAGAATCCCATCATAATTGTACAAACTATGAATGTTGATAAATGTGCTGCTGGCGCTATTCATGGACAGGGCTATTAGCAGCTATATTTGTATCAGCATTATGGTTTTTTGGGTTAATCATAATTAGGAAGCATTTCACAGGGTTCATCTCAATTTAACACCAGATGAAAGACACTCCAAAGAAAAAAGAAATGTTAAAAAAAAATGCAGCCAGTATTTAATTTTATGGTACTATTTGCATTGTATACAGTTTAAATGTAATCAAAAACATACAGTCATGGCAGTAGGACATTTCAACCGCAAGAATGTATTAAAGTATAATTTAGCAAAAGGTCATTTAAATTTTAAAAAACCCTATTTATTAATAATCCAGGACATTCTATGATTAAAAAGAGTCAGCGTCATTGAGAAAGTTGATGGAGCTAAAAGAGCCATGACTGAAATGCACCTGAATTAAATATATATATATATATCCTCTAAGAAAGGATCCTGAGGGATCATTATTATTCATATCATAAATATACTGTGTTGTGTTTCGAGTCACTGCTCGGTTACTTCTTCAGTTCATTTCAGCCTCCAAGTTCAACACAGCATCCCCTTAATAGAACTCACTAAAATTCTTAGATTGACTATTGATTCATTCTCGGTTTCTGAATCCAGTTCTTCTTTTCTGCATTTCCTTTTTTATTTTTTTTTTAATCTTGTGATTCTTTCTCTATATCAGCTTCAATCTCAGCTGTGCCGGTGTCTAAACTATAGCAAGCTGTCGATTTCTGTAGCAGGCGACTTGTCCTTACTGGCCTAGGAGGATTTCTTTTTCTTTTTCTTCTTCTTCCTAGAGATGTCAGGTATTGGCTGAAGCACAACAGCATCCTCTTCCTGCTGCTCATGTTCATGATTCTCTGTAGACTCTTCACTCAGCACAGTGTTCCTACTCAGTTCTTCCTCCAAAGCCTTTTTCTTTCTTTTCCTCTTTTTCTTGGAGATGATTTCATCTGTTGGTTGATGTTCCGTGGTCTCTGCCACGTTCCCTTCCTGCACCATCTCTGTGCATTCCTCATCCAGCACCAGTTTGGTCTTCCGTTTCTTTTTCTTCATGCCAGTCTGCACAAAAGAATCAACACTATCTTCTGATTTTAAACTCGCTCTGTCTTTCGACTGTTTTTTTCTCTTTTTTGATATCTCCTCACTATGTTCCTGCAGAGCTTCGGTGTGGTCTTGGAGTCCATTCTCGCTGGGCTCCTCTAAAGGCTGCTTCTTTTTCTTGGCCTTCTTCTGTTTGGTCTTCTCTGCCCTCTCCTGGTCTAATGCAGAATTACACTTGGTGGTCGCTGTGTCACTTAGAGGTGTGGGCTTGTCCATCTGCTTCTTCTTACCATATTTTTCCATGAACTCCTGCTCTTGTTGCTGTAGTCTGGCTAGTTTGGCACTCATTGTAAGACCATGTCTAGCACCTCTGGGGATTTTGAGAGAGAGAGAAAGAGAGAGAGAGAGACCTCAATTGTAATATGTTTTGCTACCATTTATTTAAATTTTTTTGGCTATGATGCAGTGTGTTTCCAATGGTGAATCCAAAATGACATATGCAGCTAACATTTTGCCAAGTCTAGTTTCCAGTCATCAGTTGGTTTAGGTACAAAAATAAATGTTTTGACTGGCCGAAAGAAAAAGAAATGTCATAATGCATGGGGGTCAGTGACATAGCCCAAACAATCCAACAAATTGGTGTCACGACCAGGCTGGAACAGCCACTGAGGAAGGCGGCGGTTCTCTGAGCGCAAACTTTGACAAAAGGAAAGGACTGATGTTGCCAGTAGGAACCACTGTCCAATGTTTTTTAATGGTCCTGATTTTAAATAGCTAGTAACACTAACTCACCACAGGTACCCTTTAAAATCCATATGTTTTAAGTTTAACTTGTCATGGTGTAATTAGTAAATCATGTTTTGAAGATTTAAAAAAAAATTATTGTGACTAAATTAAATTAAGTAATGAATAATTAATACAGCTGATAATAAGCATGAGCTCGTCGAGCAATCTGTTCAGATTTAGTTCCCCTTTGTTGTTATAATACCTTCCACTCAATTGTGAAGGCAACCCAATGATCTTGAAGTGTGGCTGTGAGGATTTCAGGCACTGCATTAGTGAAGCTGAGCACTGACAAGTGAGGAAGTCAGGGGTGCAGTCTACGTTCCAGTTCATCCCAAAACAGTTCAGTGGGGTTGAAATCAGGGCTCTGTGCAGATTTGAGTTTTTACTACAGCCTCAGTAAGCTACATCTAGCTGAATCAGTTAACTTAAAGACATTCCTGACAACTCTATATGCTCATGATACAGGACATTCAATATACATGCTTTTTAATTATCAAGTATTAACAAAATTAATGTAAAAAGCAGAATATTTATAATCACTTTAGCCACTCAGGTTCACTCCTATTATATATATATATATATATTTTTTTTTTTTCGTTAGTGTTACATGCTCTGCTCATAACAGTGTATGACAGCTAAAATTCTACAGAAAGAGTGTAATGTGTAGTCCTTACTTATGTGCGGTGCGTCCTCCACATGCTTTCATCAGTTCTGCATCAGATAAACTGGATGTGTGAGAATACAAATGAAAAAGTCATACATTTAGAACTGTCTAAAGATAATACAGTTATTCAGTAGGAGCACAACACCACAAAGAGGTCCAGTGGTTTAAAACACAAAGTTGTTTTATTGGATATAAATATACACTTTATATTTTAAATATAATAAAATCACCACATATATTTTGGCTTACAAAGTCATATTTAGTGTGATTTAGGTGGCAGTCTCATTACAGACTAAAGTGTATTTCTTGAAAAATGAGGTAGGTAACTTTTTTTAATCTCTTGTTTTACAACGCAAATATATAAAAATTAACTCTTGCTGCAATGTTCTCACACTGGATTCACTTTATGGTGGCTTGCCCATATATAAATATATACCCAGCTTCTTCATAAACAAATAACTAGAACATTGTGGTTATGCGGTCCATGTATCTTTTTGTATTTGATTTTTTTCTTCAAACGCTGATATAAAAAAAATTTAAAAAGAGTGCTTATTTAAATTTTTGTTTTAAAACACAAAAAAACAAAACTGAAATACGAGGCATTTTACTTTTTGTTGGACTGAAGAGAGTCCCCGCAATTGAAAAAAAACTTTCTTTCTCTACTTTAGCATACCAAAATACAAAATCACAAAGAGGCAGAAACGTTTAATGGAGACCTGCTGCCTGCTACCGCCTGCAGGATTTTCACCACCTGCTGTTCTTTATTTATATTATATTATTATTTTTTTTTTCATTTCATTTCCGTTTATTCCTAATTAGGTTTGCAGGGAGGCTGGTGCCCATCTCAGCCGACTCTGGGCGAGGGCGGGGTACACCCTAGACAGCTCGCCAGGCCATCGCAGGGCCGTCAGTCACACAACCATTCACACTCACACTCACACCTAGGGGTGTTTTGGAACAGCCAATTATCCTACTGTGCATGTTTTTGGACTGTGGAAAGAAACCGGAGTACCCGGAGGAAACCCACGCAAGCACAGGGAGAACAACAAACTCCACACAGAAACGCCCGAGCTGGGAATCGAACCCAGGACCTTTTTGCTGTGAGGCGGATGTTTTAACCACTACGCCACCGTACCGCCATGCATAACATGTACTCTGGTTCCCTCCTATAGCACTATATATATATAGTATAGATAGATAGAGTTTAATCTAAACATATAGTGTTATAAAATGTGAATACTACGGAATAAAAATTTGATTATTTGATTATACACTCGATCCATCGATACATTTCACTTACTCACTCACTCTCATTCACTCCTTGGATAAACTGCTTAATCCTATCAGGGATGGGGGGGGGGGGGTCCTATATCACTGAGCCACCACTGGGAGAAGGTGAGGTACAAAACACCCAGGGCCAACACACACAACCATTTACACTCACATTAGCAGCTAGGGGAAATTTGGAACAGCTAATTAACCTAACACGCATGTCTTTGGACTGTGGGAGGAAACCGGAGTCCTGGAGGAAACCGTGCATTTATGAGGGCAGATCCAAAAGTCCGTAGCCTTATGCATTTCTCATTATTATAAGTTTTGTATTGGTGATGGATTTCAAAACTACAATCTGCCCCAATAACATTCAGTTACTTAGGTCTGTACCCGGGGTGTCTTCAGGACAATGCACCAGTTCACACCTCACAGGTGGCTGTTGCATCAGCAGCCGAGCCGAGTGTTTCCCAAGTTCAAATCAGAACTTCGAGGATGACATTTTGTGGGTGATAGTGAAGTTATTGAGGCTGTTGAGACCTTTTTAGAGGAGCACGATGCCAGCTTCTACAGAGACGGAATTGTAAAGTTGGAGCATCACTGGAACAAGTGTAGTAAATGTTCGGGGAGATTCTGTTGAGAAATAAAGTTATTAAACTTATAACACTGTTGAGTTTTTCTATCTGGGCCACAAACTTTTGGAGTTACCCTCGTATATCACAGTTTTAGCATTTGCAATTGAAACATTTAACAACAGAGTCAAATTGTAGAAAATGTTTATTAAATTTCACTTTTTAGCTTATTTAACATATTTACATTTCAAAGCCTAACCATTTACAAACATGGAACCAATAACGTGTTGTGTTACATTACATGATTTATGATTCGGAGACCTCAAAGGTTATGGAAAAAAATTTGCATCAAAATGTTATACCATGTCACTCTTTGCACCCCTTTAGCATGTAGCGAAATGTAAAGAGCAGTTTATGTTTTAAAGGTATACACTGCATCACTGTTGAGTTTCATCAAGTCACAACTTCCAAAGAAAAAATAAATAAAATAAAAAAGAATGATGAATTTCATCTACTTTTCCCACAATGCGCATTCTCCAAGTGCTACAATGGCGATAATGCTACATCGTTCATGAAAATGCCATGAAATAATAACAGTTATGGGCCCGTGGAATGAGGGGGGAGGGAGAACAGTTCCAGTCCATGTGCTACACATTCCTTTCAGCTTGACTTTAGCTTATAATATTAGCGAAGAAATAAAAAATATTTGGCTGTATGACTGAAAGGTTACTTTTGTTCTAAAAAACAAAGTAGTACACATGACATGACATGACACTGAATCAAAGACATACAAATGCTCAAATAAAATAAGGCCACATAGCTTTTAAGAAACGTAGATACGATTTTTTTTTCATTTACACTGTAGGCTACTGTATGAACTTTGGGCCAAGTTTTCATGTAAAACGAGCTTTGGATAAAAGAATGATTTTATGAGATCGGTAGGGGGTGTTTATACTCATAACTTGATTCAGTATGTCCCTTTAAAGCTAGTCCTGTGTAGGGGTCTAGGCTGTTGATTGGATTTTGCTAAAGCAGCCTTCACATTATAATGAATTAAAGAAACAAAGATGAACAAATTGCAAAAGTCCGAATACGCACAAAGTTACCAATGAATTGACTCCCAAGCGCTGGACAGAGCAAACTGGTAACGAATGAAATTAAAACAGTTTGATAACTTGTCATTTTCAACAAATTTTTCAACTACTTTTTAATGTATAGAAAATGAGCCAACACCCACACCTTCACCTGAAGAAGCAGTTACAGATCCAGGTCTCCCAGTCCCAACTTTTCACAGAAACGTCTCTTCCAGTCTATCCGATGTCCCGACTGCCTCCACATGCTTAACAGTACCAGCATAGAAGCCCAAGAAGCCCAGGGCCATGAAGAAAGAATTCATGCTACGGAGTGTGGACAAGGAGCAAGAAGTCCCCTTAGAAATAAACTCACTTGGGGTGGACGAATGATCGTACTTCGGATGAACAAGTTTCCAACAAACTGCACAAACACCAAGGTATATAAACTTATTAAATCAAAAAACAATGAAATCAAAACGAACTAACTAACAATTGTATGCTGCCATTCGCTACAGTAGTGGCTCTGTGGTTCAAGCTTTGGGTTACTGATCAGAAGGTCGGAGGTTCAAGCCCCAGTACCACCAAGCTGCTACTGCTGGGCCCTTGAGCCAGGCCCTTAACCCTCAAAGACTCAGTTTCACAAGCGAGATTTAAAAAAAAACGAAAAATAAGTCGCTCTGGATACAGGCGTCCACCAAATGCCATATATGGAAATGTAATGTAATACGAGCCAATCCGTTATAGTGTGAAAGCCGCTCCAATCAAATAAATCATTTCTACCGAGTTCCCGGGATGGACCAAAGTTCTTACACGTTTAACTACTGCAGTGTGAGAACAAACTGAATTCCACATCGTTATCAAAGTATACAATGACAACCCATCATTCATCATTTTTTCTGAGCATGAACAAGGCATACTGCAGGTGTTTAAACAGAGATTCTCAGCTCAGCTAAATTTACCCTATTATCGTTTTTAAAGCACTAAAAAATTATATATCTTCTTCCTGCACTATACAGCAATATGATACTGCCAACTGGATTCAAGAGCAAAGAAATAAAATATCATGGTAAATACATAAAAAATTTCGCAAAATATTTAAAATATACTTTTTTTTTTTTTTTTTTTTTTTTTCCATTATCCAACCTGGTTAACATTTTCAATGATAAAAAAAATAAATATC
>JBCNYG010000001.1:25693449-25707969 GCA_039654305.1 Porochilus rendahli
AATTGCGGGGACTCTCTTCAGTCCAACAAAAAGTAAAATGCCTCGTATTTCAGTTTTGTTTTTTTGTATTTCAAAACGAAAATCAAATAAGCACTCTTTTTAAATTTTTTAATATCAGCGTTTAAAGAAAAAAATCAAATACCAAAAGATACACGGACCTTATGCAACAACAAAAAGTACTTCAGTCTTTCCAGTGAGTGTGGATGATTTTGAAAAAGATAAAGGGGAACTTTAAAATGCATGTTAGCATAAACAGCGGTGCTTACTTTTTGGTGCTAGAAAGATCTAGCTTCTCTTCATCTTCAGAGCTACTGTCATCGGAGACAGATGGTTTTTGTTCAGGATGTTCCTGCCCTGAGAGGAGAGTAGCAGACTGAAACATACAGGACAGCAACAAGAGAGACGTTAGAGTCCAAGAGCTTGGCAAAATAAAAATGACAGACTTTTTTTTTTTTTACATTAGAATATTCTTTAGATACACAGATGGGATGGGCTCAACATTTCATTTTCCAATTTTCTGCATGTGTGTGTGTGTGTGTGTGTGTGTGTGCGCATGTGTAACTAAAAAAGGTTGTACCTTGACAAAGCATCCATAGAGCATAGACTTGTTCATCATGGCCTTTCGAGGCTTCTTGTTAGAAATCACTCCATCTTCTTCCTTTGTTTTCTTCACCACTGCCCCATTCTAGACCATAATAAACACAAGCTAAATAATATGCTGTACAGTGATGTTGTTCAGTTACTGATCTTTGGGGTAAGAGTGAAAGGTAAACTGTCAGTGAGCCTTAACAAGACTCAGAGGTGAACAAATTATTTTCCATTTAAGTACTATAATGCTTTAAGGCGGTTTTCACAAGTACAGTATGCAATATTATTGAAATACATCACAGTGCACTCCAGACAAACTCAAGTGTGGCTCAATTTCACTGGGATCAACCCAGATAAAGAAAGTTTACCAAAAACTGTGTATCTGGTGTACTTTGGGTTGTTTTTTTCTATATATATGACGTATAGTGCTACAGAAATGTGATGTGTTCGGTAAATCTGTACTGATGAACCAAAAGAAAAACAGTGGGTGTCTACACAAAACTAGTTCAATTTTAAACTAGATATTTATACACGGATCATCCAAAACTTAACTGATTAATATCACTGAGACATCAAATGATTAACAGTGATTAGCTCATGGCTGACAGATGCCATGATGTCATGACTATATGAGGTATCAAGTGAACTTTGTAAATGCTGAGTGTGTGTATGTGTGTGAGAGACAGAGTGTGAGTGCGGGGTGTCGTGTACACCTACCTGGTCTGACTCCACAGCCAAACTAGCAGATGCCTTGTTAAACACATGATCCCACCAGTGAAATGTGAACTGCTCACTTTCTTTATGGCCGACCTGAGTGAGAACCAAACACATTCTGAGAAGATCTCAGACCACCAGGAACTACATGGGCTTTAAGAGATAAAGTAGATTTGTGTATTATTCAAGAACCAATCTATAATCTTTAATGGGTTTATGGAGATATTTCACATGCTCATGAACAGGTAGCTTGAAGCATTTATTCTCACCCCTCCTTTATCACATTTCACTTTAACTCGGATTGCTTCAGAGATGCCATTCTCATCCCTTCCTAGACCTTTACCTATAAAAGTAAAAGATGGCAGTGACATTCAGAAAACCAGAATCCATAAGTTTCAACAAGAACATTGAGAGACTTCACCTCACCTTGTTCCCAGCCGTAACGGAGAAGCTGCTTTTCAGCAAATTTCAGTCCCCTACTGTTGTCCTGTGCTGGTTCAGACATTGTACTGCTACTGCTATCAGGAAAAACCGACCAATCAAAAACCTCGACTCGTTACTTCTCGATGAACACACGCCGTTTCACGCTATTACCGTAATTACAGCAATAAACCAACTCAGTCTAAGATTATAAACACTTAACAAACTGATCATGATGGTAGCACTGCGCTGTAACACAGAAATAATAAAATAAACGTTCAAAGTTTAATACACCAGGAAGCCCACGTGCGTGCAGACATGACACCGGAACCGATTATACTGCGTCACAGATGACGTCACACACACAACAGCCAATCCTGACTGCTACTTCTGCCATCTACTGGACATCTTTAAAACTGCGTTACCAGCATAACTAAATGTAACCAAGTGATACAGTGTTTCCTGGTGTAAATGAGGAGGATAGCTAAAAATAAATAAATAAATTTAGGGAAATGTTTCACCAAAAAGTATAGCCCATAAAAAGTATAATCGTGGCTCGGCTTTATGAATTAAACTTTTAAATATTTAACATACACTCATTACTGTAAATGATACACAAGACCATGCGCACACAAATGTCTTAAATGTTGCAATCTGTAATAAATAGATAAATGAATAACATTTTGCATGACTTTACTATATAAAAACCTGTAATATGTTATATATGTAATAGCTGAACTCTTATTGTACTGTTTTTGCTTATATACCAACATGCTGCTCTAATTCCTCTCTAACACAGTTTCAGCTGGGTAGTATTTACACCCTGACCTATTGGTATTATTATAAGAATATGTTTATATCACTAGGTACTTCATTAGTATTAGGTCTCCACGGAGGTTCTGCTGTTAATGCACATTTATTTAGTCTCCAAATACAAAGGAAAATACAGTTCTACTGCCTCGTAATATTTTTTCTTATCCATCTTCATTTTTTTTAAGTTCACATGATGTGTAGTGTTTAAACTGCTTATCTGAACGGAGCAGAGGATGAATAGGAAGTGACACAGATAGCAGTGCTTGAGCTGCTCCATTACTTCAATGGACTCTTTTAGCTCATCATCTTATTGATGCCTGGCTATTTAACTTCCACAACCTTATAGTGTCGTTAGTATGCTCCCCTTTAAAACGGCGATGCTTTCCCATTAGCCCTTTAAAATATTAACCAAAACAGTGTCGTGGTTACAGTGAATCTGAATAGTGAAGTAGTGATTTGAAAGCTTATTGAGAGGAGGGATAAATAACTGCAATTAGTACACCTGAACAGAGAGAGAGAGAGAGAGAGAGAGAGAGAGAGAGAGAGAGAGAAGGGGGGGCTGTCCCACTCCTCCTCCTAGTGGGTCAGTACCCCAGCTGTATTTACCCTCCCCGTAGACTGTAAACTCTAGTAGACATAAAACCAAACGCCAGCTCGCGGATTTAACAACAACAAAACTTTCGGATTAAATCTTTGGTTTTTTTTTTGCGACATCAAAGGAGTTTGGGACTTTTTTCAATTCTTTTATTTTGGAAAACCTGTAAGCCTTGAACTCATCCCCATCTACATCCACCCTACGGAGACTCTAATGCCGCTCAGAAGCTTAGGTAAGAGTTTAGCACTCTCACTGTCACTCTCACTGTCACTCTCACAAGCAACCGAGCTATTCATTCAAATAATATCACATCTGGCTCAAACCGCTGGATTTAACCCGATCACACCACCCTGGCTTTATTGAAATATCCATAAAGGATGTTGATCAATTTATTTCCCAGTACAGTCAGGACTCAGACTAAAAAAACAAAATCAATTGTATCTGCATTTCAGCTGTGATATTCATTATTCAGTAGGTTTCAGAGTTATTATTACAGATAAACTTTTTAAAGTCATTCCTTTTTATCATCCATGTATGTTTCAAATGCATGGAAATAAATCAAGGTATCATAGCTTTGAACAGTCAGGATCATATAATCATATAGTGTGTGTGTGTGTGTGTGTGTGTGTACGTATATATAAATAATATAATATTAATAGAATTTAATATTGGATGGCTTGTAATGTCTTCTATCTATGCATTTTAATTTTATTTAAATGTTATATAATTTGAAATAGAGTTATCTTAGGCAAACCTGTAAATGATCTGAAAAGTTAGTGTAAAAAGTTATTTTTACTGAGCTAAGAAAGTGCTGAAGAAGTTGCTTTTTTCTGCTTATTAAAGGATAGGATGTGTGCCGTTTGTGTGTGTGTGTGTGTGTGTGTGTGCTTTGAGAGTGTTATGATGGTGGGACCAAATGTCCCCGTGAGAATCGCACAATCTAACACTTTAGTCCCTACAAATAGCCTCTTTTTTTAGGGATAATAAAATGTCTGAGTCACAGAACAGTAATTTGTAATATCGAAGTAACTGGAGGATTAGACTCCAGTCTAGTGTTATAAAGTTCATTAGGTTTCTTCTAAAAAGTCTGTGTGACTCTTCAAAGACTTTGTTATTGTGAAAGACACTGTGGTGGGTCCAACTGACAGTTAATTCTATATGTGGGCTGACCAAACCTCTTAAGGGTAACAATTCTGGTTTAGGATTGTTTTCAGAGCCATATTACTTTTGGCACGGAATACAATTTAAATATCTTCCAAAGGATAAACCCTGAGATAAATGCTGGTATTCTAAGAAGTTATGCCTGGCCATATCTCTTATTTATTATATGATTAGTTTATATAAGGTTCATAGAGTCCAGTCATTTTGGGTTGTTGAGGAAAGCAGGGTGTCTTACCATGTCCTTCCTGCTGTACTGGAAGTATCCTGTAGTTTTTCACAGGCACAGTACCAATACATTAAAACATTTTCATGATCAACGTGACACTTACGGTAACGTACAGAAATTAAAAATGGGCCTTGCTGTGTCCTGCTTGAGCTACCTAACCCATGTGTAGAAGAAATTTCCACCTTTTTTAACCCACAACACTGTGCTGATTTTTGGAGATGTACGAGTCTTTGGTGGGCTTGAGGAACCGGGCAAGAGTAGCAAATAAAACAGCATCTGGAAAGCACGGGTAGCATAACTTCTTTTCACAGCAGACAATTTTCACCTGGTGAGCACCCAGCTGAGCTTCTCATCAGAAACAGACACACAAAACAGCTTCTTTCCAAGGCTATGATAGCTCACTGATTTCTTTCCAGGTTCAACAGTTCACCTCAGTGTTTCATAATCTGTTTTCAAGGGTTTTTTGTTATATATAAAAATAATTGCACCGTATTTGTCTAATTCAGCTATCTATATGGATCTATTTATGCATATAGAAGTTGTTAGCATGTTAGAAATGCAAACGTACCATAACTATAACAAACATTAAGCTATACCAAACATTTTAAAAAATGGGTTTAAGTATATTATGTTGCATTATCATTGGTTTAACCCGCACATCAATAGACAATTATTTTAAAAGGAACCATTTCTGCATTTAAATATTTGACAAAGGAAACTATAAACATTTTTAAGTACAGCTGTCAAGATGATTATTATTAACCTTCACCGTTGCCGATTTCTGATTGAATGAGAACATGTTGGTTATTTTAAATAACATCTTATCTGTAGTGCTAGCAGTAATTCAAATCACAGTTTTATATGAATATTAATGAACTCTAGTGTACTCGAGTACATATTCCACATACATGACGTTACATATACCTGTACAGTACGTATAAAAAAAGTCAGCTATATTTGTATATATAATCAGCTATATTTTTATATTGTTTCAGCTGTACTTACTCAACACAACTTATACCAACCTAGTGTAAGATATCATAGATATAGTTGCAAATTAGTGAGATGGTTAAAGGATCTCTCTCCTAAAAATAGTAGTTCAGCATAAAAACAGCTATTCCTGTTTTGACAAGGAGTGATCATATGTCACAGTAATTTCACAAATGCTTCACAAATGTGGTTTGTATGGGAGGGCTGCAAGAAAAAGGAGGCTCTACTTAAGAAAGGCTACATTAAGTCTTGATTGAGCATTGCCAAAACGCACCTTGAAGATTCTGAGGTCAAATGGAAAAGGTTTTGAACTATGATCTCTAAATGGGAATCGGGGCAAAAGCAAGTATAATTTACCATCCAAGCGACTCCATGCCAACGGTAAAGCATGGAGGTGGTAGAATCAAGACAGAATTAAGATAGTGGCCAAGATAGAAGGCAAAATGGATGGGGTAAAATGCCATCAAATTATTGATGAAAACCTGCTGCCCTCTATGAGAAAGTCGCCTTTCAGTGATCCCAAGCACAAAGCAAAAAAAATAGAAAAGCTGGCAAATATTACACAGTTTAGATAAGTTCCCAACAGACTCAGACCCGATCAGAATGGCTGGTCTGGTGCTGTAGCGATGTTAGGATTCGAACCTGCAATCTTGTATAAGGATTTTTAGGACCCCCTCTTCAGTGTCTGGAAATATATCCTATAGTATCACCCCTGTTATTTCAGCTCAGCCTCAAACATCTGCTCTCTCTAAGGTTTATTTGCATGTAAGCCAAAACATGACTTAAACATGATCGGCTTTGTTTTCTCTATCATTTGGGTCTGGTCCAGAGATAACATACTGAATGAATACCAATTTAATGCTGGTGTTTTTAAAATAATGGGTTTGATGTTAATATCCCTGCTATACGCTTATACATCACACATGTGCGCTGTAGCCATGCAGAAAATTCCGAGCAGAGTTGCCTTGCAGCCTGGCAGCTACTCAGCACCTTCACTTCTGGTGCTTTTTTCATACAGTCTGTTTTTCCTCTGGTTTCTCTGTCCATCCTCTCCTATGAACTGGACGTCTCTCTCTTCATCCTTCTGTTCCAGTAAGCAGAGCTTGCTTATCTTTACTTTATTTGTCTCTGTGCAATTTAAACATATTGGTGATGTATTTCTTGTATGTATGGTCCTGTATCATATAAAGTCCCCCTCTTCATGTTGTTGATGTGTATCTCAGACCCTTCACCCGGCCTCCATAATGAAAGTTGGTTGAGTTCATATGCCTAGAGTTGGCAGCGGACTTGCTTCTGTTGGGTTGCTCTGGCCACAGTGTGTGTGCTGTGGTGAGGGACCTTCCTGCTGGTGGTTCAGCTCTGGAGAGTAGCACAGTGTTGGAGCCAGGGCCAATTAAAGGAGAGGGGCGAGGGAGCCTCACGGCTGCTTGTGGAGGGGAGCAGAATGAAATTCGATACCTTGAGGGTGACTTGTAGTACTAGAGCTGCAGTCAATACTTGACGTAAAGAGAGTATTGTGAGGAAGAAAGAAGGAAAAAAAAGACCCAGCTTCTTGGCAAGAAAGCCTTAATGACTCTTTTATCAGAACAAAGAGACATTGCTTTTGTTATTTTGTGAGCTGTGTGTTACATTTGGCTTCTTTTGCACATACATGTAAAAATGAAGGCATAATGTTTTTTACACAAAGAGCAAATAATCATGCATTACAGAGGAATTGCTATAGAGAGCTATTGTGGAGGATATAGTTACCCGCACATATACACGAACCTCCATGTGCAGCAATAAAGAGCTTTTATATGCAGTAATAATCTTTGTTTATGCATTATATTGCTGCTACTGCAGTTTTTTGCCTTTGTCCATTATCTCTGATGTCAGCTGTGTACTCTTAGTCCTGTTCTCAGCTGACAGAAAACATTATTGTTGTTGGAAGTTCAGCAAATTCTGCAGTCTTCTTCAAACATCTGTAATAATGGTTTATTATAAAGGTCACACAACGTACAAAAAAACACACACACATCACAAAACATTTGTGTTTATGTTCCTATTATATTGCCACATTGTTTTAGATGTGGTTGTAACATTTCCATTTCCTGGAACAATTCCATTATATCTTTTAGGTTAAAAAAAACATTTTCTGAACACCTGGAAATACTGACAGACTGAAGCTTCTTGGGACCGTGATATTTTGGAAATACCCTGTTAAATTTACACTTAAAGTCCAAAGAACTTAATTTAAACATTTTTGGTATAATATTTTTTTACTGTTTGTAGTGATAATAGTTTTGTTTGGCTGTAATACAAATCACAGTGTTAAATTAAAATCTACTCCAAATAAGATCTTGTTTCTAGTGTCCGTGTTTCTTTAATTTTTCTGCTGTGAGCTTTAGGATGGAAGTTTTACAGTAACATGGCAAGCTGCATATTTTGTCGTGACACCTTCAACAGACAAAAAAACAGGAAACCAGAGAAAGAAAGATATTATAGCTGCAATAATTAAAGTAATAACAGAAACTAACAGGCTTTGTGGATGTTCCTCATCATTAAATGTAACCATAGAGCAATATATAGAATGACATGATGTTCTTGGTAAACATTCATATGTCTATGTTATGAAAGGAATGAAGCAGTTTGGATCAAGGAAAAATAATCTTTAAGCGAAGTCACTTATGGGTCCGTCTGAAGGAAAAGTTGTTATTTATTGAATTGGGGAGAATATTTTTCCAAAATAATATTTCTCTTCTGCTATTACATAATGGAAAATACACAACTGTTACTGAAGTGTGATACACTTAGATTCAGGATGGAAAAGTTGAGGCCAGGGTTTGTGTGTGTGTGTGTGTGTGTGTGTGTGTGTGTGTGTGTGTGTGTGTGTGTTTATGCACACACTTTTGTCAGTCTTTCTCTGTGTATGGCTGTAGGGATAGATCTTGGTTTATACTCTCTCTTGTTTATTATAGTTACAGCTCTGTGGTTTGAACCGACTGAGTGAGGGGAAAAGTAAAGGGATAGCAGGACCAACATAGTGGTGACCTTTCAGGTAGTGTAAGATGAGTAAGCACATATAGTATAAATAATCGTTTTCAAGCCTGAAAACACAAGAATCCTTTTTACTGTAAATTAAAATAAATTGAGTACAGGAATAGTGAGAGGGGTTTATATATATTAAATGTATTTTAAAATATTTGTATTATTTATTTTTTTATTTTGCAGGAATATTTATTTCCTAAAGCCTAGGTTCTTAGTTGGCCTTTCCTTTTTAGTTTTGCCCTTTCCTGTGTTTGCCCAGGACATCCTCTCTGCTTAGCATCTAGAAGTTTCTGTCGAGCCACCCCTGGCATGTTTTTTTTTTTCTTCACAGCTGTGGGTATACAGTAAATTGGCGAGTCAGAAGGCACCACCCCTCTTGCTGTACCTAAAAAATTCTTTCATCATGTATCAACCTATTAACCTAAAAGGAGTGTATGACTTGTAAACATTTTTCTGTAACTTTTACTTTTTGGTATCATTTTGACTAAAAATTCGTTTTACTGACAAATATAAAATTGTATTATGTGACTAAAAGAATCAGTGGGTTTTATATGAATTTAATTAAGACATTTAATATATTTACATTTGTAATTTATTATTTATTATGAATGTTATCCCTGTTGATGTGTTGGTTATGTACAGAGGGGCTGCATGGCAGTGTAGTAGTTAGGACTGTTGCCTCAAGGCTTGAGGGTTTTTGGGTCGATCCTCATATCGAACCTCTTTTTGGGTGGAGTTAGTATGTTCTCCTCTTTACTTCCTAGGTTTTTCTCCAGGTGCACCCATGACCTCGCACAGTCCAAAGACATCAGATGGTATTGTGCCAGCTCACCTGTGACTCTGATGGATAAGCATTTCAGATAATGTATGGGTGTTTTATGTGCAGAATAACCAGCATTATCAATTTGTAACTTCTAATTACGATAAATTTTCTTTAGTGTATCTAGCTCTATATTGCGGCTACGGTAAGGGTTAAAGTTTTTTATTACCCTCTCCGTTTGGAGAAGGCGAGGGAAAAGCAGGAGTGTTTGCCAGGAGTCACCTTCAGGGTAGACACTGAGTGTGCTCTGTTTTTCAGGTCCAAATCTTAAACTTCCAGATGTTCTGATCGATGCACATCTGGTGAGGATTTAAAAAAAAAAATTAAATAAGATAAAATGTTTGCTAAAATAAGAACCAGATTTCTGTAAATGAGCTCTGCACCAGTGAATGGGCAAATCAGGCAGTAGGAGAGGAATGCCCTGGCAGATACTGGACTTCCTCTGGAAGATAAGTGAGCGCATGGACCAAAGCAGAATGCTGAATGTTATTTAAATTCAAAGAAATTTTCATTTCCAGTTTGATCATTTGGGTTTAAGTTAGTGTGCACATTCTTAAACATCTCAATAACTGAAATGTTGACTTCATATAATGAAAAAATACATATACTGTATAATAGAATTCATGTTATTATTGGCCCAATAATCTGGTTTCGTCATGTCTTTCCTGGCTCACAAAAAGCTCCAGTGCTGGCTAAGAGCTTGATCTGAGACCCAGGGAAAACAGCACAAGCCAGGGGTTTAAAATGCTCGGTCCCAAGCACATGGATACTCTTTCAGACCATGTGTCAGCCATATCTCTAGTAGAAAAAAAACATTCCAGATGTTAAAAGCAGCACTGTGATCAGTAATGTGGACTGCACTTAGTTCACCTTTCTGTTCCTGCACAAGTCTATAGTCAAAGACGCATTGTTGTGAGTTTCTGAGAGTTTACAGTATAAAGGATAAACTTCTGCATGGGATTTATTTTACTATGCTTTGCCCAGAACTGAGCAGTAAAGCAAAAGCGGGAATAGTGTACTTAAGGCGAAGTCTCCTTATACGTCAAAGAGAACTGGATTCCATATTGTCTGCAAATAAACTTGCCAGCCAACTGAATGGTAATTCGCTCCAGATGTGGTTAGTTTGTTGCCTGTTATCTTACATTAAGTTCATTTTCAGGAGTGCATAAGAAACAAAGCAGGACAGATGCACATGCAGGAGCGATTCTTCTCTTTCCTCATGTGCAATATTAAGAGTCCTTGACATTCTTGCAACCTTATCTGAGAGTTTTTATTAATAATGTTAATGAATATCATTAAGCGGGGGCCTGGGTATAGTCTGGAATTCAGATCTCTCTCTCTCTCTCTCTCTCTCTCTCTCTCTCTCTTTCTCTCTCTCCCTCTCTCTCTATTTCTCTCTCTCTCTTTCTCTCTCTCTGTGTCTGTAAGAGGTTATAAGGTTTTAGTTCGTAGAGCAGCTGAACAGCTGGTTGGTCTCAAGCCTGGAGCTGTGATCCTTTGGGTCCAGTTGGGACCTCCTTCTCTTTCTTATTGCAGGCCAACAGTCCAGTCCAGAATGCTGTGCCACACACACACACTCACACACACACACACACACACATACACACACATACACATACACTGCAGCCAGCTCTGCACTCATAGAAATCTGTAACAAATTTAACCTTGGTGGAATGAGAAAACACACTAGGAACCTTCATTCATCATTGTGTGTGTGTGCACGTGTGTGTGTGTGTGCACGTGTGTGTGTGTGTGTGTGTGTGCACGTGTGTGTGTGTGTGTGTACATGTGCAGATTGACATTTAATGTGCAGAATATATTGCATAAAAACACATACGCACGCGCACACACACACACGCACACACACAAAACGCCATAGTATAACTACTGTCACTTTAGATTGTTATGGGCAAAAACAGAAGTAGTGAAATTGGCTTGGTAGTAAGTAACATCATTTTAAGATGTTTATCTGCATGACTGAAGGCTTCCGCTTCCCCATGATGTGATGTGTGTTGGACCAATTCGAGAAACAGTATAAATATGATGTCATGGCTAACCATGCAACTGGAACACATAATGGAGATGACTTCATCTGTCCTGATAGTAAGGGATAAATTGACCTGTCTGAGATCTTCCCTGGAGCAAACTCATCCTTAAAGACACAGGACTTAAACAAGTCCACCATAAATTAAGTATGCCAGCTGTCGGCCATTTCTTATCCTCCAGCTAAACCGATTGTTAGGGCATTTGTTGGTTTGTTTCTTTGTTTGTCTGCACCAAATGTGATTTATTTCTAGTGATATATCCTTTTCCAGAAAGAGCTCTCTCTGTACCAAGTGTAGTTCCTTCTGCACAAAAACCATTGAGTTCAAAGTCACTCACATTATCTTTGTCATGCAATGTTCTGTTGAATACCTAACTGTGATTGAACCATCGCTAAAATGAACATACAATGCATACAAATAGGTCACATATTTTGTACTTTAGTATATAAGGTCAAAGAGCTTTGTACAATGTTTTCAAATTCACATTTATGATATAATACTGTATATGTGATTTAAGATGATACACAAGCAATAACAATAATCTAACATGAATCTATAAATTCATTTATTTATTTCTCATATGCAAAATTCTCTCTATCTCATCCTACGCACAGTACAGCTCATTTTCTTCTGGACGAACAGGTTGGGATGACTGCGAACAGCTGATTAAGCTTGTTGTTTCATGACTTTACATAACAATCCATCATATACCTGCTGCTAAATTTTGGACATTTACTTAAATTTTTTTTGAAGTAATCATATTTGACCCAAGTATGCTGAGCATCTATTTTTACAGTAAAAATCCTATTAGGGTGGTGGGGTGGTTGGAGCCTATCTCAGACGACAATGGGCGAAGGCGGGGTACACCATGAACAGCTCGCCAGACTTTTGTGGGGCCAACACACACACACACACACACACACACACACATAACCAATCACATGATAATGGTGATGCTGCCTGCCCCAAGTGACCTTAACAAAGTCTGAATATTTGTGATTTGATTCAAATATTATCCATTTCAGATAATGTTTTT
Source organism: Porochilus rendahli (assembly GCA_039654305.1). Lineage (NCBI taxonomy): Eukaryota > Metazoa > Chordata > Actinopteri > Siluriformes > Plotosidae > Porochilus > Porochilus rendahli. The sequence continues at coordinate 25,705,885 of JBCNYG010000001.1, forward strand.
TAATCCTCAGATATGAGCAGTTTTATAGTAACAAGGCCGAATATGTCACCGGGTTCGAATTTTGTGAGTTTTGTTTTGCTTCTGTCAAAAATATTAGAGAGAGAGGCGCATTCCTCCTGAGGGGCAATACATATATATTATTATGTATATATACAGTTTTCTGAATATTTAGAAATTTACATGATGACTATGAATGAATATCTTTTCAGTAAAAGTATCTCATGCGACTTGCATTTGCCAGAAAATATGGCTTGTTTCACATCATCGTGTGTAGTTCGGAAAGTTTGTACAGGAACTCTGTAAATTGATGAAAAAAAATGAGGCAGTATTTTAAAATCTAACAACAAACTTAATGGTAGTTTAGTGAATTCTTTTTTAAATTTGACCGGAAGCTTTATGACAGGAAGGAGATTTCACTTGACGGAAATGTCATTAACTTTTCAAAGCACTGCAGTCTGTAGTAGGGCTTCAAAAGTTAGACTAAATAAACATTGTGGTATCATATATACAGAAGATAAAGTTGAAATGAGAAATGTTTTTTTTTTTTCATTTATAAGCTCCACATCAGAAAAGTTCACAGTGACTGAAGTATAATTTTATTAAAATGAGACAAAATATTGCACTAATTTGAGTCTTTAAATTTGTGTAATGTGGCACAGGATAAAGATTCATTCCGTCATTCGTGTCTCTTTGTGCATCACTGTTTCAGACACACTATGGAAAATAACATTAAGTTTTAAGTAAAATTTTTGAGAGAGTTGAAATTGAAGTTGCAGTTGGCCCTATGACTGTAAAACTGCCCATATTGTGTACAACAATTGTTGTTTTTTGTTGTGGCAAGTGGAAACTGTGTCAAGATGTTGCACTATTTCAAGGTAATTGTTAGCAAATTTGTGATATTGGTCATGTCTTAGCCCTTGTTTTAAAGCATGTGTTCAGCTGATACACTAGTGGATTAGATAGAGTATGGATCATCGGGTTTTATACAAACCTCTGGACTCTGTGCAAGGAAAACAACAAGGGGACATAGGAAACACTAAAACGCTTGAAAATGTGTGTAAATGTGTTTAAACATTTCTTCATTCTACACAAGCTATTGCAATTAATATAATCTGGAATAAAACCATGGAGATAACACAGATTAATTAATTAATTGATTAATTAATTTATTTATTTATTTATTTTTACATACTGTATTAATCCCGCAAGGGAAATTATTGCCTCTGCATTTAACCCATCCAAAGTGAGCACACACACACAAACAGTGAACACACACACTCGGAGCTGTGGGCTGCCGCACACTGGTGGGTAGGTGGAGGAAGGGAAGGTACAGCTCACTTCCCTGCTGCCACACATATTTCCTGCTGGTTCGGGAATCAAACCAGCAACCTTTTGGTCCCAAAGCGCTTCTCTAACAATTAGGCTACGGCTGCCCCTTAGCATTTGCCATGTCTGTCTATGACACTGCTAGGTTATAACAGTATTCAGTCTAATGCTTATTTCCAACATCTCTTATCACTGTAAAGTGAATCAGAGTGTGAGGTAGAATAACATCATGGCCACAAGGTCACAGTGTAGATGACTCATCTGTCCCTTTTTTATGAAAGGCTTTCTTTCCATTTGACCTGTGCTGTTCTGGGTAGATATGTTCATGACTAGAAGAGTCATTTAGATTAGCATCTGTTTCTTTTTTGTGCCACTTCTCATGTCAACAATCCGGCGGACATTCCAACAGAAGTTACTCAGCAATCCTGTTTTTGGAAGAAACGTGCTGACAGCTTGACCACTAATTCTCATAGAAGATTATTGGAATAGTTTCTTGATTACCGGTTGTATTAAATATGAGTATTGTGGTATTGTGTCATCTCTTGAATCATTTAGTATTCAGTCATCATTTTAAATAAATGTTTTGATCAATTTTCAAAAAGCACCATTCTTATACTTCACTGAAAACCTTCATTCATTCATTCATTTTCTGAACCGCTTATTCCTAATTAGGGTCGCGGGCAGGCTGGCGCCCATCTCAGCCGTCTCTGGGCGAGGGCGGGGTACACCCTGGACAGCTCGCCAGGCCATCGCAGGGCC
>JBCNYG010000001.1:25750788-25762833 GCA_039654305.1 Porochilus rendahli
TTTTTTGTTTTTTTTGTTTGTTTTTTGCTTTCAAAAAACGGGTAATTTCTGTAATTATTTGAAGTCTGAGCTGGTTGCATGTATTGAGTCGAAATTTATTTTAGAAATTTTTTTTGGCCAAGGTCAGTATAATAACACAATCTCAAGCTTGAAAATAATAGCAGTGCAGATGTATAACTGTATTACATTATACACTGTTTGCTGTACTGTACTGTTTTAAACTCAGCTTTATTCATTGACTATGTATTATTTATTGAAGTCATTCCCGAGAATGCACTGTAATGCAGTTTGCACCTAAGGTAAAAGAATTGGCATGTTTTCTCTTGAATACGTTAGAAGTAACGCAAGATCAGAGGAGTCTGCATCTTGCAGTGAAGTTCTTTTAATAAAAAGGGTAGTGATGTGGTTGATGAAGAACAGAGCACTTATTTTATGTATCATCTGTTTAAAACATGCGCTTCTTGTATGTGTTTGTTCTATAAATTGAACGTTTATTGAGATGTTTGTATTGTTGACATAGCACATCACTAAACATGCTCAATTCAATAAACAAATCCAACATGAATATAAATCTAGAGCTCTTCATGGAATCCCAGAATTAAATCACAAAGCATCTCGGCTGATCAATGCTACCATCTAGTGGCAGATTTACAGGATAGCTAGGTCAGGAAGTTAGGTAACCTGTCTCAAAGTTGTGCAAACATGTGACCTGATCTGGCAAAATGAGTCGGAAGTCGCAGGTAGAGATTTCTAGATATAGGCCAATTTATGTGAAACAGTGTAATTTTATCGATTTTATGGGGTAAATTTCAGTAGGAAACATACTATATTTTCACCTGCCAAAGCCATAACAAGGTAACTGAAAGCTAAAATGCACAAAAACAACGTTTTGTAGAAGACAACCACCGCTTACCTTGAGAAAAATACTCCAAATTGAACTCATTATTGTCCGCGCTTCGTCAGGAAAACCCCCATGATGTGCATCAAAAAATAAACCTCGAACGTCCCTCTTTCTATTTTTTGGCATCAACAGTGACGTCATGTTCATTTTCAGCCAATCGCATACGAAAGAAAGTCGTACACAAACCCCGTGCTGATGCTAATGATGCAAATCGCACAGTGCACTCGTGTTTCGTGTCAACCCATTGGTTGCTAAGGACTTTTGAAGGCAGTTCCATGAGAATTGAGCCGTAAACTTTACATGCGTTTTTCTCCATTTTCTGTGGAATTTATAGGCGTCTCATCACAAGCTTCATTTTGCCATAACTTGTTTATGGCACCAAATTTGAACACCGAATTTGTTTTATTTTAAAACTTACAGTCTCCTCTTTTAAATGGTATAGCTAACTCAATTTTGAATTTTTGGTCACTGTGACTCATTTTGCCAGACTCAGTCACATATCAGCTGCACTACCATGTTCGTAGTGAATTCAATTAATTGTGTCCAGTCGAATAAATATGCGATAAACAAAACTTATTGCACATAAGGTTATGGTTTGTGAGGTTTTTAATCCCATATCCTGAAATTTTCTACTTCACCACAGATATTTCGTATACAATTTTATTTCTGTACTTACAAATTCAGCAGTTTTCACTGCTTGCATGCATTATGGATTTTATTTTGACATGCTAGCTTTTCTTAAACCTCAAGGCCTTTAGCATATAGGCAGCATTTAGATGAACAAAGTGAGTGAGGTGTGCAATATTTCTATTCATTTATTGTACTTTACTTTTTCTGGGGTAAAGGTGGGGTACACAGAAACACCCTCAACAGCCATATCGCTTAAGGGGAAATGAACTCTAGATCTTTTTACCTTGCAGGTTTTGCCGCTAAGGAATAGTCAAGGCGGACGGCACGGTGATGTAGCGGAGAGCACATCCGCCACACAGCAAGAAAATCCTGGGTTCAAGTCCCAGGCTCAATGAGGGTGTTTCTGTGAGGTGTTTGCATGTTCTTTCTGTGCTTGTGTGGGTTTTCTGTGGGTACTCTGGTTTCCTCCCACAGTCCAAAAACATGCACAGTAGGCTAATTAGCTATCCCAAATTGTTCCTAGGTGGGAGTGTGAATGGTTGTGTGTGTCGGCCCTGTAATGGACTGGTCAGGGTGTACCCCACCTTCACCCAGACTCAGCAGAGATTGGCTTGACCACAGTAGAATTAAGCAGTTTGGTGAATAAATGAATGTAGTTATTGCTCACCTGTTTCTGAAGCTGGGACAGCTGAGAAGACATGCTCTCTAGCCTGACACGTGTCTGCTGCAGCTCCTCATGAGCTGCTCCAACCAGGTGACTGTTTCTATCTGCAGAATGACGCGCATTCTCCAGCTAGAGGAAGAAACCAATAAAATCTTATAAGGCTCACTGCACATTTCTACTGATAACACACAACAGAAGAAAAATGCAGTGAATATGTATAACATGGCTCATAATGTAATAATAACTGCAATCAGGTTACACTACCTTGGCATTGAAGGTCTTCTCGATCTCCTCCTTGTAGATACGGAGCTGCTCCTCGTGTTGGTTACGGAGGTCAATCAGAGCATCGGCCAGCTTGCTCTCAAACTCCTGCTGTCTACCGCTGTCGATTTCCACCATACGCGACTCATGCCTACGCTTCGACTCACGCAACTCCTACAACGCCACAAACCTCATGTTAGGAATTATGATGATTATGCACAACTCTCTAAAGTTTTATTCTTATTATTCTGTATGTGAGTCGTGATTAGGTGCTCTCCTCAAGAAGCCCTGTGGATTCTGTTTGATTGTATTCAATTAGATACACCATATAAGGCTTTTCTTATATGTACAATCTCACTTAGCAGAGAAGTTCTTTAAGGTTATGAATGATTATCCAGAACTGACCTCAGCATAAATGTTCTTCTGAAATTCCAGCTCTTCCTTCAGAGTTTGGATGCGGTTCTCTGCATCCACACGCCTCAGCATCTCATCCTGCAGCTGCTTCTTAGCATCATTCAGACTGCCTTCCAACTACAAACCATGTTTTTACACTTTGAATAGTTCAAGGGGACAGAGAATATAACCTAACATATCCTACAAGACACCAATGTGACGTATTCTTTTAATCCAAACCTGTGTGATTAACATTTAGTAAAATACACTTAAAAAACAACAATACAGTATACTGTAACACCACAAAATACGCCTCAGAAATAGATTTACCTTAAAAATTAGGAATTTTTAATAAATAAAATAGCAAGCAATATTTGTACCTTAGCCAACTGAGCCTTCAGATCCCTGATTTCACTTTCCAGAGTCCTCTTTTCTCCCAGGGCTGTGGTGAGAGAAGCATCCTTGGAGTTGAGGAGAGCTTCCAGATCCTTAAGCCTGGACAGAGCCGACTCCAGATCTGCCTCTTTCTTACTGTTCCTGCAGACACACATGATCAACACAAGATAAAGGCTTAAAATAGCAACAATCATATTTTATTCCAAATTATATTTAAGTATATAATTTCCTTTTTTTGATATATTTTTTTATGCTCAGGTTCTGTTGGACATGGCTCTTACTAAAAATGAAGTGTCAGTGGATCCCAGTGGGCATACAACTACAATTATATCATAAATGGCACTGGATAGCTGGCACTTGCTCTAGAAACCCGGTATTTCAGCTGACACAAGGTATAACATGAGTGCTCAGATTTGTCTTTCTAGACGAGCTAGATCCATTTTTCTAGTGGGTCAAAACACACACGTAACTGTTTATATGTTTATTGTTTATATTAGAGCTCAGCAAGCCAACCAGTAATGAATGTGATTTCTCCTGGTTAACTTGGGCAGGAAGCCTAAATTCTTTAAAATCTATAAAAAGTGACCTTAAGTGCCCTTAAGTATACAGGCAAATAAAAGTCTCCACCATATGGGCTTCACTGCAATGCTGTTCATTCAACACCAGCACAACACCAGTGCAACCCTGAACAGAGGCAAAACCATCTCAGTAAACAGATCAGTAAAAGAATGGCTGCCTGGAGGAGGACAATTTAATGCCAGCGTGGGAATAAATTAGGAAAAGAACCATGGCCAGCGTGATGGTGGGAGGAAGCGTTAAAGCTCCTGAAGGATTAGGCCGCCCAGTGTCACTAATGATGACCAGCTGAACTTGAAATGATTTCCAGAACACCAACCTCTGCTCAGTCTCAAATTTTCACAAATGTTTGCATTGAAGTTTCAATGAAGGACACAAACATACTCCAGTCAAGTCTTTAAGGTGCTTCATTTCATTGTGAAATCATCCTCTACAATAGGAAATTCCAAAAAGCATTAAATTATTTACACAAATAATTTAGTTTTAACTTGTAAAGCCCCCCTATTGTACAGTCTAATCCCCCTTTTGTACAGTGTAACAGTCTAAACCCCCCCCCCCATACTACACCACCCTACTTACTCAACTACTTACTTACACACATCTCTAAGTACTATAGTCTCAGATAACACACCCAGCAGTGTTACACTAAAAGCCTTTAGATTCAAGTCTAGATGGAAAATCTCTAGTTATATTTACAGTTCTCTTTGAATATTTCAGATTTTATGGCAAGGCAGGGAGGTACTGAGTGACTGGTGGACCACAGTAATATTGCAATAACTCTCCCAATACAGCCATTCCACACCTACAAAAGCACAGATAGCTGCTCTGTGTCGTAGCCTAGTCCATGAATGTGGACAATATTTTTCCTTGCAATCTAACTATAAAAATATCTATACAATTGGAAAAGGAAAAAAAAATATCATGTTACTTCTATGTTGAGTTTGGCTGCCTACAGAGTACTGTGAATATTCTGGAAAACATTTTGAACAAGTGCCATCAGGAAACTGTGCTGGGTTTCTTAGCACGCAATTCTTCTAGAAAGACTCTGTATCCAGATGCAGAGTAAAGAAATTATAACTGAGTCACCAGACAACAATGTTTTGTTCCCCTGCTGACAGATTGAAGTATTGTTCTCATAAACCCGAGTTTTATTGAAACAGTAAGTATAATGAAAGATTTTACCAGTGGAAAACTTCATGATAATAAAAAACAACATTGTGCAGCAAAGGAATTGGATTTCCCCACCCCCCTTTTTTTAAGCAGACATTTAGCTACCGGGTTGTTTCAAATTTGTACAGAAAAAAAGCATTACATACATAACACCATTTTGTCATTAGTCCTTGTGTAAAGGTAACGAGTGTGAGTTTGGGTGAATAAATTGTATGTGACTCAAGCATCAACATTTGCTGTGTGTCTTCAACATAGATGAGTAGAAATTAATCTTTCTTTCAGAGAGCTGAAAGAGTGCACTGAACAGATTAATTTAATGGCTTCTATACCATTTAATGGCTTCCATATATTACCAATATATATGATTTTGCAACAGTATTAATCAATAAATAGTCTTTCTAAAATATATACACATTCTCATACCACATGTCTAAAATAGATAAATAAATAGAATTATCACCACTACAACAGAATCATTGTTTTATTTTGTTGAGCTCTAAGCATCTCCAGGAACATGGCCACCTATTGTCTCAAAAAAGCTGTCCATAAAGCCATTTCCTAATTCCACAGTGGGATATCCTAAACGCCCTGCAGCTCCCGCGCTGTGCTGTTTGCAACTATTTTAAAAGAAAGGCCCTGTGAGATGCATAAGGTTTAAGATGGGCTTGGGGATCTTTATTGCACATACTATAAATCATCTCATTCCTTCCTAAAAGGTATAAATGAAGAACTAAACAGAGGCTGTGTATGGTGGAACCTACAGTATAACAGCAGCTGCATAACAAATAGACAGAAGTAGCGACAGAATTTGGAGCAGCAAAAAAAAATTTATTAAATTATAAATGTCAGAATAAGATTGGAAGAGGCACGGTGGCGTAGTGGTAAGCACGTCCGCCTCACAGCAAGAAGGTCCTAGGTTCGATTCCCAGCTCGGGTGTTTCTGTGTGGAGTTTGCATGGTCTCCCTGTGCTTGCGTGGGTTTCCTCCGGGTACTCCGGTTTTCTCCTACACAGTAGGCTAATTGGCTGTTCCAAATCACCCCAAGGTGTGAGTGTGAATGGTTGTGTGACTGATGGCCCTGCGATGGCCTAGCGAGCTGTCCAGGGTGGACCCCTGAGCCCTTGCCCAGAGTCAGCTAAGATGGGCGCCAGCCTCCCCGCTCACTCACAAAAGCATTCTAGAAGCTTTCCTGTTGAGTGATCATACCAGCAGGGACTTGGCTGATCAGTGAAGGTGGAAATCCTGACTGTGTTGTCTTAAAAGACACTGGGAATGGCATTTCCCAACATAACTGCTGCTATGGACTAAAATAGTCTATTTTATAATATAACTATTACCACAGCCATGCAAGAACATACACACTTTCCACAACACACCAAAACATGAGCTATTCCTTAGATACTCTTAAAAAAAAAGGGTTAAAGGGGCTGTGCCGTTGAGGGTTCCAAAACAGGGGAGGAATATATTATACACACTCACACATATATACATCTCCACTGTGAAGCTGCTGTGATTTAGAATAATTCCAGTTAATCCAGATAAAATCAGGCAAGAGACTAGACAAGTCATGTTTAGACAAACCCTAACCTTTATAAAAATAAAACAAACAAAAAAGAAAAACCTTTGGAATTCCCTTTTAAAGGCCAACACACACAATTAGCAGTTAGAAACACCTACACGCGTGAGAAACAATCTCATTATGCTCACATTCTCTGAATTCTTGTCATGCATTCTTTCTCTCAATGTTTAACGCACATACTGCACAACTGCCATAGTTCAGGCACATTTTAAGTAAAATACATAACAGACAAGTAGAAGAAACTGCATGCTCAGGACTATTGCTTGGAAAACCTAAATCTCCCAAATATTTAGAGAGCACGTTTGATGTTTAATTAACGCACTTTTGCATTAACACTATACTTAAACCAAACAGAACTAATGTAGAACATTTATCCTTTATTTTATTCTCAGTGTTGGGTGGTTCCATATGTGAGTCACTCCATAAACAGTCAAATCTCCGTCAAGGGGCCTGCTTGCTCCCAACGGATCTAAACACTTCTCTTCAAACCAAAGGACATCTCTGAGTCATACCATCCAGGAAAAATCTCTTTGAAAAGAGAAAGCAATGATGTTTGTTTGAATCCCATTGAAAAAAATAAGACGCGTCCATACAAACGGTCTTGAAATAGCAGTTTACAAAGACAAAAGCCAACAACATGATCTTTATTATTTACACTAGGAAGCAGGAATTGAAAAGGGGTGTTTTTGATAACTCTCTGATAAATCTTCTGTTTTTGATAAATCTTCATCTGAAATGTGGTTTTATAAAAAAATTCTTGTAATATGACAGCAGAGATGCGCTGTATTCTTCCAGCAAGCTGGACAATAATTTAAGAGAAAACTGCTGAAACATGAAACAGAGCCTAGGCATGCTTGCTGGCTGAGACAACCTTTACTCCTGGAATTGAGTGAACTGGAAGATTCAGCTAAGCAGCATTTTGTTTAGCGTTACGCCAGAGATCGACTCGATTATGCACAACTGACATGAACACTGAGATTTGTGTAGCATTAATATGCCTTTGGAAGACTGAGGCACACATCTGCCAGCAGAGTCAGATCTAAAACACACCCAAGACTTTCTGCATGAAGATTTTACCGCTTGAAGGAAAAGCAGTCATTATGGTATTAGCCCAGAATGCAGTAATTCATTAGGGGTATTTAGCACTTGGTGTGCGTACAGTATTTTGTTGTTGCTGTAAGGGTGTGTACTGTATGCAGAACTGAATCACCACACCAAAACCAGACAAGTGCTTTTCTCCTGCACTGACAAATCCTTTTACCCCTCGGCAGAGTTGGCCATAGAGTTTTTGCTGAATTTTCATTCATTTGCAGAATGTCCACACAGGGTGAAAAACGTGGAGTGAGAGAGAGAGAGCATGTACTAATTGACTATGGGTTATCTTGTGCTTTAAAGGTTTAAACATGAATAAACTGTTAAAATGTGCTCTAATAGGAATGTTTAGCTCTTTAGAGTAAATCCTAAAAGCAGAAGTAGCCAACGTGGCACGTTAGTAGTGACATGCTGCTCCAGACGAGGGTGACTCACTCTCTCCGTCATTCCACCAACTACATTGAGATTTTTTCACATAAGACTATACTCTATCATCTCATAAAGAATCATTGGCTTTCTATACAAATCCAAAATAGTTTACAACTGTCTTCCCAAAAGAATAAACAGAAACTCAAAAGAGAGCATGTCGCCATACAGCTGCCTCTAGTTTAGAGTGGGATGGAGGCTCTGTGTGTGTGTGTGTGTGTGTGTGTGTGTGTGTGTGTGTGTGTGTGTGTGTGTGTGTGTGTGTGTGTGTGTGTGCGTGTGTTTAGAACTGGAAAAGAGCAAACCTTCTTGCACACTACAGGCCTTGTGCCATTGCCATGTGAGTCCATTCAAACACAAGCCATGGTCATACACACACTAATTTCTCCACACAAAGGGATCTCGTTACAATGCCAGCTCATGGGATACTACAAATATAAGTACATTAAGCAAGGAATGTTTCATTCACATGAAACACCACACCCCTTATTTCAAATGTTTGTCAAAGGGATGATTAGAATAAAATAAGAAATGGTCAAATGTAAAGCTGAAATAATGCATTTTATGTATAACAAAAGCTAGAGTAACTTACGTACTGCAAGTCTCAACATGCAACTTTCACAAAAACCTGCTAGAAAAGTGGAAACAGACTGAGGGTTTTATCATTTTTCCAGCAAGAAAGTGAATGGAAGTTATATAACGGACTGAGTGAGTCATTCCAGAGTTCCCCAAATTTCAACCACAATTAAATGGGAACCATTCTTTATGTGTGTGTATGCACATAAGTACATGGGTGTGTATGTGTGTGTGTGTGTGTGTGTGTGTGTATATGCCTGCCCAAAACCTTTTTCTGTTTATACTAAGTGACTGACTCATAGCTGCTTGGCAAGCCATAGTTTTAAAAAAGCTCAAAAACCATGGAAACTTTGATCCACTCGCTCACGCGTGTACACACACACACACACTTTCCAGTACAGAGTGGGATGTTAGACCAGTGCTATGGCCAGCTAGAGTCACTCATTATCCAATTTTTACCACACAAAATATCTTTGTATACCTATAAAATCACTGGATACACAATTTCCCCATCTGGTTTTCATTGCTGTTTCATGAACAAGATGGGCTGTAGTTTTACTAGACATAGCGCACGGTGAACGTCTGTAGGGCTATTCGATATATAAGCCTGAAACATATGGTGCACGATATATAAGTAAGTTACTATATCACAATCTAACTATTCATATAGTCACCTGAGTACTGCGATTTAGCAAATATATCAACGTTCCTTTAGAAATAGTTAAAACCCATTACATTACATAGCAGGAGATGAGGAGCACATAGCAGGTGGAGAAGATTAAGGAGCAGGTCCCAAAGGTCACAGGTCCCAAAGCTTAAGTTGCAGAAGGGGGAAAGGGGGAAACAATTCAAAACAAGGCCAAGACACCAGGAACAAACGCAAAGTGAATAAAGTTCCAGAGGAAAGAGCACAAACAGAATTGCCCAAGTGCAGCACTGGAGCCCGTGAAAGAATGCACTGTGCAAGGAGCGACATGTGTTTATACTGTGTCTTGTAAATCATGAGCTGACTACAAGTGTACAGTAGAGCAGGTAAGCATTCCCAGATGGTGTAATTCTTACAGTCTGCCATGATCTTTTGTCATTGAACATTATTTTCATTGCCTAATGTATACTAGGGATTATAGTTATCATGCAAATGTTACAAAATATTGCAAATATTATTTTTGGGGTGCTATCACCCAGCTCTAAACCAAAGATTTAAAAAAGGAATGAGCTATGAACGTAAATTATTGTACAAAAAGCTTTCGCAAGAAAGCATAACCACACAAACAGTCTGACTATGAGAGGCCCTGTCTCACCTTGCATAAGCTGGTGCATTATGACATGAAGTGAGCTCAGGTGAGATCATGATGTGTGGTTAAAAAAGCAAATGGCTCAGGGGTGCAAACATATACCCAGAAACGAAAAGACAGATGAAGAGAAAGAAGCGAAAATAGAGAAGCCCTTATTCAAAACCATTCCTATACTCATAACCAGATCCTCCCTGCCTCTGGCCTATTCTCACCACATGCTTCCTCATATGATCAAGCTTCTTTAGGACTTAAAAGAGTTGGGAAAGCATGTGAAGTGAACAGGGAGTGAGCTACAGCCATCATTCTGTCCTTTTTAGGCTACAGCAAAATGAGCTAAGCACCATGAAGTTGTGTTTAAAGCTGCACGCTCAGGAATGTGCTATTGCAAGAGCCTAGAAATAAATATGTGTTCAAATTGTATGCAAGTGCAGAAGTAGATATAAATATGCACAAAATGGACAATGTCTTTATTTTATCAATTTAACATTATTTACAAGTTAACACATAATGGGACTGCTCTACACTCTTGAATATTTACAGTAGAAGAAAAAAGAACAGCCTATTTAGGAAACAACATAAACAGGAAAATGTGATAAGTCTTAAACATGCATGTTCCCACTGATATGCCAACTGCAGGGGACTGAGAGAATTTCTATTTCATTTCATTGTTGATAATGTTTGTGTAAAAATTATAACCCAGCATTACAAACCCTTTAAGGCTCAAAGTTAAAACTATAGACACATGACATGCGCATACACACACACATACAAACACACAAACCTACCTACACAGTACTGTGCAAAAGTGTTAGGCACACAATTTTTCTTTTAGTACAAACTTTGCTATAGAATTTATAATTTATAATTTGTATATTAGCAAGTTAGTGCAAAAACACTTTCAAACATTAATTTGCAACACAAAAAAAAATGTCACAAAAATTGTTAGTACACTATGTCAATAAAGAAAGCAGCATATTAGGTATAAGAGACCACTTTTCAGACAAAAATATAATGAAGGCTGCTGCGATTTACAAGCAAATGAAGAATCAAGTGTGACAGTCAACATTTCCAAGAGAACTGTGGCTGGTTCTGTAAGGCACCCGGTAGATACTGTACTTGTAAAACTACACAAACTGAACCTGATGCTATTCTATTTTTAAACAAAATGTGATCACACCTAATATTGAATTAGTTTCATTTATTACTGCATACTGTGCTTTTTGGAATTTTTACATAGAGATCTTTACCTGTTGTTCAACATTCCTACCCTAAGGCTTTTGAACAGTACTGTGTGTGTGTGTATGTATCTATGTATGTATATATACACACATACACAGACATGCATGTTAAACTCATTCAAATTTTACCTCCAGACCAAAATAAAAGTCTAAGGTATCACATACACTGGCAAATAAAAGCAGCGCAACTGCCAGGAACTGAACTATCTGTCAGTTTATGTAGCTCAATAGATCCAGGTTAACTGTGAGCTTACACACTGTGCTAACATCCTCCTCTTGCCAAAAAAGGTGTGTGAACCCATACCAAGCACCCCACCCACACACAAAAACTGTTTAGAAAATGATGAGGGTGAAACATTTGATATCTGTCCAAGTCAGCATCTGTTTTGCTGAACTACAAAAGGTCTATTTGTACTTCAACTAGCTTCTCTTAAACACATTGCACAAATTTAAGCCTAAACTTGCACAAGAAGAACAACAACTAAATAACTTGTTTAGAATGTAAAGGCTGCATTGGTTACAAATCTTAACATTGTTGCAATTCAGTGTATGTCGTTTGACACCATTGTGTGAAGACAGACCAAACATTATGCAAATTAGTTCAATAAATGGGTGGAGCTATGGTTGACATCGTAATGGCCAAAGTATAAATAAATGTGACCCCATTAGGCTGATTAAATGTCTCACTGTTTAGTAGCGGGCGGCATGGTGGCATAGTGGTTAGCACACCCGCCTCACAGCAAGAAGGTCCTGGGTTCGATTCCCAGCTCGGTGGAGTTTGCATGTTCTCCCTGTGCTTGTGTGGGTTTCCTCCGGGTACTCCGGTTTCCTCCCACAGTCCAAAAACA
>JBCNYG010000001.1:25764656-25778536 GCA_039654305.1 Porochilus rendahli
CTCCCCGTGCTTGCGTGGGTTTCCTCCGGGTACTCCGGTTTCCTCCCACAGTCCAAAAACATGCACAGTAGGCTCATTGGCTGTTCCAAATCACCCCTGTGAGTGTGAACGGTTGTGTGACTGATGGCCCTGCGATGGCCTGGCGAGCTGTCCAGGGTGTACCCCACCCTCACCCAGATTCGCGCCCAGAGACCCTAATTAGGATTAAGCAGTTCAGAAAATTAATGAATGAATGAACTGTTTAGTAGCAGTAGTAGTTGTAGGAGGGGGAGGGAGTACTGCATACTGACCTAGTTTCATGTCTATCACCTATGCTTTTATATCCACGTTCATTTGATGCCTTGATTAAAAAAAATAAATCAGTGCTGTTTTAGAATAAAGCATAACAAAACATCAGAAACGTCATTCATCACACACTAAACACTGTTTCTACTAAATAATTCTGTTATTAGTTTATTGCAGCTTGGTAATATAGAAACCCTGTTCATAGTCAGCCAGTGCCGATTTTAACCAGTGAATTATAAGCTCACATCTGCCATCCTTTTACTTTTCTGGCATGTGGTTAGCAGTGGTTTGTGCATGTCAAGGAACAAAAGAGCCTATTCTGATCACCACAGGTTAAGACTGACTATACACAGCACCTGTCTCTTTCTCTCTCTCTCTGCACACACATGCACACAAACTCAACCAAAACATATGGTGCACTGTTTGCTCATAATCGGGGAAGGCAAATGTTCATATCTGGGGCTGGGTGAATGGTGAAACAGTGGCCACAGAGAGACCTGTCACTCATCTACTTCAGGCCATGTGTTCCTGTTGACCCACTGCACGAAGCCAGAGCTATAGAGACACAGTGTAAAAATGATCTCAGTGAGAGAAGCTAAAAAAAGACAGGGTGTCACTCGGTGGGGGATTGGACGGGGGGGGGTTCCCCACTGGTATTCCAAGTGCAATGACTCAGACTGATTATTAATTCTAAAAGTAAAACAAATTATAGAATATACTAAAATATCTGTAAATTATTACAGGAGTCCTAATGTCCACAGATCAACAATGACTTACATTTTTAATTTTTATTTCTTACTTTTATTCCTTAAATTTAATTTATGGAATAAAAAATATCAACAACTGTTAGGCATGATAACATAAACTTGAATATTTTCTTATAATCCCAATGTGTTTTATTTGTTTTTTTTGCCACAGTGATTTGCCAACAATTATAAGGCCAGTTCAATGTGCTTCTTTTCTGGCAAAAATAAAATCAGTTATTGATTGGGAAAGACACATGGATTTTTACCGAAAAGCATAGATGATTAGGGAGGCCTTGATCCGCTTTACTTATTTCTCCTTTCCTAAAGTTTGTATATATGGACATTATCTACCTTGCAACCTCAAAAACGTCAAAAAATGGCAGACGAAAACATTTTGAAGACTAAGGTGAATAATTGTTTTAGTGGATACTATATGGAAACATTAGAAAAACAAATTAAAGCAAGATTTATATGGTTTACTTTTACATTTTGAGTTTATTCAAGCATTCTAATTATTCTGCGGGATGTCAATATACTGAGATAGCAAACCAGATCAGATCACACAATTCCCATGTAGTTCAGGATGACCAAAAAAAAAAGGTTCAAGATGTTAAAATTATTATTTTCACACATGAAATAATAACTTGATTACCTTTAACCTTCCCCCCCCCCCCACTCATTTACCTTAAAAGTGGGCAGGGCTGTTGAGTCAACCGTTTTTTCGTAGGGGAGGTGGGGGTTTACCATGTGTATACTAAACATATACATGTATCTATGCACAAGTGAGCTATATTGTATAACTGATCAGCAAAACACTCTTACTAACATACTTTTTTTTTAGTCCACAAAGCAGTCCCTTTCTTTATTTAGGTAAGAGGTTTAGGGTATTGAGAGCTCGTTCTGAGACTGTCTGCTTTCCCAGAACCACAAAAAGGCTGATGAGTCACAGCTCATTCCAGTCAGCGCCAACTCACACACCCGTGGTATGGCTGCACCATCGTCATGGCAACCAAACGCTCCCAAACAGCTTTAGCCACAGCTACTTAGGCAATGTGCGAGAGAGATAGAGATAGATAGATAGAGAGAGAGAGAGAGAGAGAGAGAGAGCTAAACGTAAATCAGCATCACAAGAAACCAAGTGAGCACTGCTCACCGGAACACGCGTCATAGTTACTCCAGGCAACAAATGGATTGTATCTGTTTGCTTCCATATCTGAGCACAAAGACTAAACTTATCAGAACTGTTTTATATTCAGGAGCAAAGCCCAAAGACAACCAAAATAAAAATCCCAAAGACAACCAAAAATAAAACAACATTTAATTAAATAAAAGTAAATTAAATAAATAAATAAATAAACAAACAAACAAAAGGTAGAGAAAAAGGAAACTTTTCATATATGTGTAACTATTTTCCTTGCACGGCTGTGTGTCTGTGTGTATACTATACGTGTACTTATGTATATACTCTGACCTCAGAATTCTGGACCACACCTAGTTTACACTTTAATCTAATGTACATAGTAAAATCTGACTTCAAAGACAAAAAGACCGACTCTGATGTTGGAAGTCGATGAGTAAGGCGTTATACAGTCATAAGTGTTGCCCTGATCTAATCTGGTTGCCATGACAGTATATGTTGAAATTTTTTTTTTTCACAAGCAGTCGACATATTCATATTTTACACACCAAGTAAATATACTCGCAAGGCAAGAGTTGAAAAAGTATGCAAATCACACTACAAATATTCCAGTTTCTCACCACCATCCTGACAGACCAGTCACATAAGGTGATATATAAACCGTGCACTAGCTTCAGGGTGGATACAAAAAAAGAAAAGAAAAACGAAACATTGTTAACCAGTATTGCTAGGCCATATATGGATGATGGACTGCTTAATGCAATTAAAACAGAGGTGAAGACTGAACAGTGTTAGCAGCCAGCTGCTCAGCTGAGTGTTTAAGTTAGTTCAATTTTTAATGTCTTTTCACATCAAACGAAATGAACCCATGAAGGGCGTGGCAGTGAAACAGCGCATTCACATTCTTTATTCGGAGACCATATATGGATGAATACAATTTAACGTAAATAAAACAGTGATGAAGGATTAACAGTGTTAATAGCCACCTACTCAGCAGAATTCTTAAGTTAGCTCAATTATTTAGTACGTTATTCAAATCAAACAGAATGAACCCGCTCAGGTAGCCATGAAAGGGTGTGGCAGTAAGACACAGCATTCACATTCGTTATATTCACAACCCATCCCTAGAGGTAGCTCGACAACATACCTTTCTACCTGAGACAACCCTGGGGCTGCACTGGGTTGGAATGCGTGTTAGGAAACGGCTTTGCAGAGGGAACGGCTCCTAGATGTAAAGTAGCAACATGCAGATGTCCCCTTGGGGATTATATTAAGTGCATCTTTACATAGGTAATGCTTCTATAAAAGCTAACCTGGTGAAACAGAGCAATCATGAAGGTGTGAAATATGAGCAGTGGAAAAACCCTGATTAATGATGAAGTGTATAAGTCAGGATTAGGAGAAGTGCTGGAGGCACCTTGCCTGTGTACGGGATTCCTCTTACTAGAATGCATAATAATATTTCAGTGTTTGAAAGGAACTACAGGGCAGATGAAATGGTGTATGTGGTTTGCTCATTTTAGATGCAACAGAGGAAGAGATACAGGACTCGAAAGACACACATGCTTCAAGGACCAAACCCAGGCGAATACGAAATCAAGTAAACACGACAAGCTCTGAGATCAATTGTAAAAATAAACTGATTAAATAAATGAGGCTCAATGTGAGGAGATGGTTCATGATTAGAAATGTTTGCATTTATAGCTAAATTAATAACAGATATGTGACTCTAGACTGGCTAGTTTCGATTTAGATTCAACCGAGCATTAGAAACACTCCAAGCCTCTGCTGACTTTACAGATGAAGGGAAAAAGTTCTATGTTTTCATACCTGGCTTTCAACTCTTTGTACTCTTCGCGGATCTTACTGAGCTCTAGCTGCAGCCTTGCTCTCTCCTTGGCCACGGAATCGAGAGTTTTGCGGGCATCAGCCAGCTCACTCTCGTACGCTGCCTTCATGCCACCCAGTTCCCGGCTGACCTCAGTCTCCGACTCGGTGATACGCAGTCGCAAACCGGCATTCTCGACCTCCAGAGAGCGCACCTTATCGATGTAGACAGCAAGACGGTCATTCAGGTTGCACAGATCCTCTTTCTCCTGCAAGCGAGTAATACGTGCAGGCGAGAGCACGCTGGACACCCCACCACGACTGGTTCGTTTCTGACTTGGAGTCTCCATCACTAGCCTTGGGAAGGTTTATGAAGATAGTGCAGTAAAGCTGTGTGGGGAAAGAAGGACATGGGATGAGGGAAGAGAAGAGTGAAGTGGGGTGAATGTGTGCTTTAAAAATTATGAGAAGGATACTTGCAAACCCTTTTGTCCTAACACAGACAAAGCTGTGTAAAAGGCAAAAAATATCCAATATAGAGCTGGTTTCTAAGAGCAGGATTAATAGTGATATTGATAAAAAGATTTTTGATGGTTAATCACCACTGAATTTGATCTTAATGTTTGACTAAAACGAATGTTAAGTAAACTGGCCTGGTGTGTTTCCGAGATTAATTTATAATCAACATTTGATTGGAACAATCCTCCATATTCTCAAAAACTTCCCTTCCAGCAAAAAATCATGTGTGTGTAAGATATGGCACAACAAAATTTATGCAACTTGTAATCTATTAAATAAAACAAGAAATATCATTACTAACTTTAAGAGCAAACAAACAAATATCTGAGCAAATTCATAATGCCACAAAAGTTTCCATGTCGTACTGATTTCTACAGAATACAACAGAGTATTTCATAGCATGTGTAATATAAAAATGAATACATGTAAATCATAGAATATTAAACACTGAACTGTGACATTTTGGACTTTATAAAGCAAAACAGACTGTAAGAAAAGTCTTATTGGTCAAGTTGTTTCATTTTCTCTTCATTCTACTTTACAATTACTCATAATTTGAGGCATACTGAGACATGTCCCTAATACAATTAGACACTCCCCGAGCACACCCACCAACCAAGCAATCATGCTACATGGGAAAGCACCCATCAAAAGGGCAACATGCAAAAGATTTCAATCTTACACACTACACTACTTAAAATACTTTACTCAAACACCTTTCTATTTTCTAAGCAAACAGTCTTAACAGGCTGGTTGTGTGTTTTTACCTGATAGAGGGAAGTCTTGCAGAGCAAAGCTCTTGTGGAGATAGGAAAGTTTGTGGAAGCTTGCTGTAGCTGCTACTTCTCTCTGTAGTGGAGGAGTTTCAAAGCGCCTGGTCTGCTTTGTTCACTCTGTCTCTGGCCTTGGCTCGCTGCCTTTCAACCCTTCCCTAGCAGGAAAGAGTGAGAGAGGGAAATGTGGGAGGGGCTGGAAGAGAAAGGGTGGCACCACTGAGCAGAGCAAAGCCTTGTTGCTTTCTCTCTATCCTTTTCTCTCTCGCCTTTCTCCACTCATTATTTCTCCCTCGGCCCATCTCTTCATGTCTCATTTTGGTCTCTTGGCTATTTTCTAGTATAGACTCAAATCGTAGTGGGAAATTCAATTCATAAACAAAAGTAAAATTCAGCAATTTGGAAAAATCCCTTTCAGTCCTTTACTCTAAGATAGACATTTACTATTTATTCCATAACAGATAAGCCTGTACTGTACCATTCAATCTCCAGGCACCCAAATATGCAAGCCCAAATAATGGTTCCTCTTTTCCCCAAAAAATCCAAGGACAAACTATAGACCCCACCTGCTAAATATCCATCTACATCACAAAAAATTACATACAAGACACCAACCATATCTAAAGGAATTCCCAGACACACCACTTGCGAACACAATATTTATTGAAGAGGGGTGGCCTCCTAAAAATGAACTGTCCAATCAGGTAAGTAAAGCACAAGGGAGGCAAACTGACAGAAGTCTGGGAGGGCACTTGGGGTGGGTATCAATATTTTTAACTCTAACTTATTCCTAACCAAAGTTTTCTCCTCTGACGGGATGATGCAAATAGCATGGTGGTCATTTACAAAGCCTTAGAGCTTTTATTTCTGAACTGGTCGGGTCAGTGCTAATGAAACAAACTCTCGGTTAAATCTCAAGGCTGGAGTCCTTATCTGAGGTGAGCGTTATGAATTCCTGAATGAGAATTAGAGGATAAATGAGCAAAGAAATCTAACTGCAGCAGAAGCTTTTATACTATGTGGGCATGGCAGAGTTTGGTGATTTCCCTGCAGTCAAACTCCCACTAGTAATGCAGTGCATATATTATAGCAGCAAAACCACCACACTTTCACTCTGATTCTCTAAAGCAGGGGTGTCAAACTCTTTCACTGAGGACCACATCACTAAATTGCAAGGTGATCGAGGGCCGAATAATCACTGAATATCTATTTGAAAAGGGCAACCATGAAATGTGCATGGAAAAATTATTAGTTTAGGCCTTTGTCCTCTTTCCCTTTATACACTTGCATTTTCTGTCAAGACTTAACAGCGACAAGCTAGCATACGATCTTTCTTGAGTCATGAATGACTAGCTGATTATTTAAAATAGGCTGCTACCTGCAAGGTTTCATAGTAATGGTTGATCCAAAGAATGTATGATAATCATATTCTTTGAAATCTCTTGTGGGCCACATAAAATGAATTAGCGAACCGGATTTGGCAGTGAGTTTGAGAACTGTGCATCTGACTTTATAGTGAGCCCTTATGGTGAGTTCCCTATGACTATCAAGTCATGCCCACACACACACCTCTGTTCTACAGCAGGGCTGTTGTTCGTCCACCCTTATCTGCACCCACTGCATTCTTCCATGCACAAGGATATGGGCTTGTTCCTGGTATATCCTCGTCCGACCTACACAGCAAACTGTGACTACCATTCTGAGACAACAAAATCAAACCAGAGAGTGCACCATGTTACCTTCTAGACTTCAGATAACAATTGTCTGTAATATCAATGGATAAATTTCAAGGTAAAATCCACCCTGAACAACGTGCACATTAATCTTTATAAATAACACCTGACCTACAATGGCTCAAAGAAAAATTTGGCATAGCCCAGTGCCCTTCAGTTACCTTTTTTATTTTTGTACAAAGCCCAACTGGCTCTGAATTTGCTGACCTGAAAAAATAAAGGCAGATTTAAAGGATGATACACAACAGGAAATTTGTCTTTAGAGCTGTCCATATATAAAGCAATTCTCTCATCACCCGGACATTCCAGGCTCTGGCTGCCTAGGTAACCCTCTTGTATATTTCCCAAACTGTAAAACAAGCAGTAACTGACTACTTCCCTGCAAATCAACAGTGATAATCCATTCACAATTGATTTCTTTTAGTTTACAGCAAGCACTGCTGAAAGATCAAAGCCCTATTATACTGGTTTCATGATTTGTTAAGCCACATTTTAAGATCTCTTCCCATTTAACTGTAGAGCTTTCTAGTGAGCACAATGACTGGCTAGATCGCTGATTCTTCCAGTTAAAAATCAGATAAATCATTCTTAATAATGTGCTGTAACATAAACTGTGGGTCCAGAAAATATTTTACAGGTGTACAATCAAAACAAAGCAACATACGCTGCTTGGTCTCATTTGTGCAAGCACAATAAAAAATATACAGTTATAACTACTTTCAGAGTTTTAGTTCAATATTGTAAATGAGTTCCTCTGTCATGGAGGTTATGTTTCACCAGCAGTTTGTGTGCTGGTTAGCAGGATTACTTACAAAAAGTTATTGGCAATTGCTTTATATGAAAATAGTTTTTGCTGATTGTTACTCAATTTGTATTTTTTTTTTCTACTGCAAATACTTATTCGTAATATTACTTGGCAGTTTTGGGATTTGTTCCAAAAACAATCTTATTTATTAGAATTTGAGTGTTCCAGATTATTATGCAAGTCATACCAAAAATAATGTCAATGACATTATCAAGCAAACAATGATGGAATTTAATTATCACAATAACAAGTGACAGGTTATCAATATTTGTAATTATTAGTATAGTTATTTAAATAACATAAATGGAAAAGCACACTTTATAGCAAAATGTAAACCCCTTTAAAATACTAAAACTGGAGTCAACAGAAGAAGTAAATTTTTTAATACATTTGGAATCATATTGCTTTCCACAGACTGTCTTCAAAGAACACAAATCCTTCAAGATTTCCCAATAAAGTTTTCAATGGGGATCCAGTGTGAAGAATTTTGAGGCCAAGTTGTGAGGCTTCAGGAAAAGACTCCAGGGGGCTTCTGAAAATATGAAGATAAACTTTGACAAGGTTCTTTTCACTGATGAGATGCAAACTACCTTGGATGGATCTAAAGGGTGGGACAGAGTTTGGGTGCTCAACAGACGTGCAACTCCATGTGATGAGGGGTGATGATCTGGGCTGCTGTCATTGCAGATGAAATAGTGGAAGGTGGCATAAAAATGAACTCTGAAAACTACACCAAGTAGTGAGTCACCAAGTCACAAGTTTCTGGAGCAAAATTTTGTTCCATGGTACAAGTCAAAACCTGTTACTTTCCGGAATAACTTTGTTTTCATGCAGGATAATGCACCAAGTCAAGCTTCAAAGTACACAAAAGAGTGGCTGGACAAAAAAAAAACTTCACAGACAATTGGCTGATGACTTGGCCTCCTGTTTCACCAGATCTAAACCCAAAAAAGAACTTTTAGGAAATTCTAAAACAGGAGTTATACACCAATGGCAAACAGTATTCCTCCAACGACAGCCTCTGGAGAGCAATATTAAGCACAAGCAAGAAAACTGACTCCAGTACTATCAAGAACCTTACATCCTCTGATTCCAGGCTGGTTGAGGTCTTACAGAATACAGGTGGATATATATCAATATGTGAAGTGAACCATTTATTTAAATATTTTTGACTATTGTATAACAAATAATTTTTCTTATAGTAATTATTAAGGACATTGTTAATAATATACTTGGAGACATGAAAATAAACTCTTGTTTTAGGTTTGTTTGAATTTCATTTTCTTCATTTCTGGTTTGACTTGCATAATAATCTGGAACACTCAAATTCTAATAAGATTTTTTTTGTGAAAATTATGGTATAAAAAAATCCCCAAACTGCCAAATAATATTGTGAATATGTATTTACAATGTAAAAAAAATCAGCAAAAACATTTTTAGATAAAGCAAACTCATATTTGCATAATAATTTGGAACACACAGTGTATGTGTCTGAGCCTAGGTTTGCTATTTATTTATTTTTTATGTATTCTACTAATCCAGCAAGCCTTATTGCCTCTGTATTTAACCCATCCAAAGTGAGCACACACACAAACAGTGAGCACACACACACTGGGAGCAGTGGTCTGCCACACACATTGTGGTGCCCGGAGAGTAGTTGGGGGTTCGGTGCCATGCTCAAGGGCACTTCAGCCATGAAGGTGGAAAAAGGGAAGGTGCAGCTCACTCCCCCATTACCACACATTTTCCCTGCTGGTTCGTTCGTTACTCCCTTTCCTTTCACTACCTGATTAGCTCTAATTTGTTACACCAGTCTTGTTCTTCTACATCTTAATTTAATGACACCACTTTTTTCTCTGATTGGTTCATCTGTGTTTTCTGGTTATGAGTTTGTTTACATTGTCACTTGATTGGTTTTCTGTTTCCCTTTTATAATCCCAGCATATTCGAAAGTTCAGCTTCAGTTCACCCTCATGCTTTTCTGTCTCTTGGTGTTATTCTTCATCCTAGTAGACTGGCATGACCACATGAGGCCAGCGTACCTGAACTGGAGCTCCCATGTTTACTCCAAGCTTGTGATTTCTGTGTCTGCTCCACAAGCATTTACCTGCAAGTCTGCCTGCCTACCCGAGTTAGACTGTGTGTTTTTTACCCTGAGCCGGTCTGAGCACTAGTCTGTGAGCCTTTATTTTTAGGTTTCAGTTTCTTTATTAAAAATCCGGCAAATTAAACAGGATTTGTTTGTTTTTTTCATTCCTGTGTGTTGCTTGCTTATGACATTCAACATAAGAATAAGAGGCTGATCTTATTGAACTTATTCAGTATGTAATATTAAACAACTTAAATGTTAACATACTTTGACCTTGACAGCGGCAGGTCGGGTGCGCTCTGTGCTTTGAGCTAGTGTGTTTTGTTTATTCAGAGCTTAATCATTTAGAATACTTTATTGATTCCAGAGGAAATTGGGTGTGTGCAGGACATAAAAAAAAAATACACAGTCTAATACTTACATTGGAAACAAAAACTGATGTATTATGTTCAATCACCTAATCACTCACTTGCAGAAATGCCTAATCCTACTAGGGTCTCTGGGAGGCTGAAGCCTATCTCAGCCAACACTGGGCAAAGGTGGAGTACACCCGAGCAACTCGCCAGATAGCCAATCAGCCTACTGTGCATGTATTTGGACTGTGAGAGGAAACTGGAGTACCAGAAGGAAACCCACGCAAGCACAGGGAGAACATGCAAATTTCACACAGAAACGCCCTTGCTGAGTCCAGGACTCAAACCCAGGACCTACCTGCTGTGAGGCAGACATGCTAGCTAATATGCCACCCACGTTCAACTTATCGATCTTTATTTATATATATATATCACTATTCATATGTTGTGCTTTGATCGGCTTGAACATCCTTGACAATAACAATCATGCAACTCAGCAATGTGTAACAGCCAATCAGCACTGCGATGCATACAGACACCAGACGGGTGTATAGCAATGAAAACGGTTTCTTTAGTATTGTGCTTAACTTGTGCAGGCTTTTTGCTCAAGCAGGACCTCCAGTATAAACATACATTCACAGCGAAATCAAGTAATGTTTCAATGGGAAAATCTTCATCTATAGTGTTTCCCTTTTATGGATTCGGCGGGCTACTTGGGGGATTGTGATGCAACCTAAGCCTTTCACTGTATTGAGGGTACCTACGTTCTCAGTCAAACTTCACACCCTGAATGGTGCCTATAATTTGTTTGGGCATAATAGACTATGACTAGCACAAACCTTCTCACTTTGGTTACCAGTTTTCAATATCACCCAAAATGTTGCTTGACTGCCTACAAGGCTGGTTAATCTCACTCTAAGGGGAGTCTTAGACAGCAAGACTTCAATTATTTTTGTTTGTTTGGCTGCCCTCATTTGTACATTCTACTCAAACATATCAGCTTTCAGAGCTTCAGCTTTCATAACACCAGCATCAGTTCTATCATGCATGTTATCGTGTAGATTAAAATTAAGCACGCCAAGCATCTTTTCTAACGGTGTCATTACATTCTGAAGCATTGAACTGAAAGTTTGCTGTTTCTGATACTTCTAGCCTGGATTTCTCATTAATAGGGGTTTAAATGTTGGTAGACAATAGCGAGTGAGAAAGATGCTTACCAATTTTTTTAGGAGCTAACAAAGAGATTTGCCCGTACTAATAATGGTGCGCCCACTGCATTTTGCATATCAATTATCATTATTATCTAATAATAATAATAATAATAATAATGAGATCACCAAAATTGTCTTTTATTAAACGTGGATTAAAACCAAACTTAACAAAAACTTATATGCATCTTATATGTGTACTCCTTAAAACAGACTATGCTTAATAAAACTTTCTTAATGAAAATTTTTTAATGAGTAGTAAATCCTCACACAGGGGGCATTATGGTACTGCAAAAAGTGGGATGTACGGAACGCACTGGGACATACACCATGCCTTCATGTAAATATGCAGATGCTTGACAGATGTATGTAATGTAATATATTATTGTATGCAGATGTTCCTAGCCCTACTTTATTCAGAAGTTCTCAAGTTCATATAGGATTTGTTAGTTATCTGTATACTGTTATATATATATATTTTTTTTTTTTTTTTTTTTTTGCCGTTCTCTTGCCTTGTATGAAGTGACACATCTATGTCCTATCCTCACAATTTTGTGCACTCACCAGTGTCCAAATGGCTGCCTTTACAAACAGGCTAATGCAAACTATCTGACTCAACTTTGTATATGTAAGTAAAAACTACCTGATGATGAAAATATACACATTTTTAGTGTAGCAGGCAAGTTTGGAAGGCTTTCTTTAATTCCTTTAAACATCAGGGCATCTATACTATATCAAGCTTTTTTCCATATGCCAACAGTCTCTACTGAACTCAATGAGAATTGCTGCTCATACTAGTCACACATTTCTATACTGGCCGCCATGTCTTTTGTGCACTCTTTCATAGCTTTTAAATTTACGTTGTATCGTATACAAACAACCCTCCTTTTAAATTGTTCTTGTATTTTGTCCTACTGGAAATTCCACGGGTCACTTTACTAATGTATTTACAGTATTTTTGCTGCTATCTATATTCCGATCCTGTGCCGAACCGACTGCAACAAAATTCCGTTCTTTACACTCTTGCTGTAAACTGAATGACAATAAAGCAGAGCAAGTCTAAGCCACAGACACATGTCCATGAGTTCACCTGGGGTGGCGCCATGGCGTTGCGTTTAGCACGTCCGCCTCACAGCAAGAAGGTCCTGGGTTCGAATCCTGGGATGGTGTTTACATATATCACTTTGCTTGCGTGGGTTTCCTCTGGGTACTCCAGTTTCCTCTCGCAGTCCAAAGGCTAACTGGCTGTTCCAAATTGCCCCAGGTGTGACAAGTGCCCTATGATGGCCTTGCAACGTCACCTAAAATTGGCTGAGACAGGCTCCAGCCTCCCTGAGACCCTCAGGCATTTAAAAGCGATTTGTCAAATCAATGAGTGGTAGAGAGGGTGGTGGAGAGGGTGATGGAGAGGGTGAGTTCACATGCAAGAGGATTCTATAGGAGTCTGGAGAACCCCACCATACAAACACACCAACCTCAACACACACATGTATAATGTAATGAAAAGCAATTCGGATGAAGAAGATTCCCTGGCCGGTTGTGTCATGCAGGGTTTGTTATGCAGAGGGATCTAACAGTGAGGATTGTTTTCCCTTGAACAGAGCAGGAAGACGGTTATGATACATGCGCGAGCTCCTGAAACAGCTGAGTCATGGAGCGAATACACGCTTTCCAGATTCTCCAGCAGCTCAGGGCCCTTTTTCACCAACCCAGATTAGCTCCTACGAATTAAACAGTAATGCCTGTCAAAAAAAATGGATTAACTCACAGAAATATCGTCTCTAAATGTGGTAAAGTTTGGGAGTTTGAAAGCTGCAGCATTCCTCCTCGTTCATCTCACCGCGTGTGACAAACACTCTCCTCCGCCCCCTAGTGGACACTAAAAACACTACATCAATGTGTCCAACTTTTCAAACACAAAATATATGACATGCATCCCTCGTAAAATGATCAAAACGGTAATTATTCCTAATATTCTTTCGGTATAAATTATCACCCGTTTCAGAATTATTTTGTACTGGTAGTATGTGTTAAATATAGGATGGTTGGGGTCTAGACGCTCCTGGGCTCTTAAAAGGAGACAGAATAAGGGGCCTATTTGAGGCCACATGGGTCTCATGCAGAGCCAACTGGAACATTTTTATGGGCTCTGTTTGGGTGGTCTGAAAGCCCTCGTGAACCTGCATTAGACCTGCATGGAATGTACAACACAGTATCTTATATGGACGTAGCCCACGTTCACACAAAATGCCTGCAGCAAGACCACTGAGTAAAGTAACGTTACTGTTCGCACAAAAGATTTTATTTAAATTTAATAATATGGTAACTTAAGGGCGGCACGGTGGCGTAGTGGTTAGCACGTCCGCCTCACAGCAAGAAGGTCCTGGGTTCGATTCCCAGCTCG
>JBCNYG010000001.1:25787211-25807383 GCA_039654305.1 Porochilus rendahli
ACACACTAGTGTGCAGGGAAGGGATTATACAACACTACTTCGGCCTAAAAGTGTTTATTTCATGTTATATTGTCATATTGATGAGACAACAATATGTTTGTTTTAAATATTCTCTGATTTTGCCCCGGCTGCAGCATGTTATATAATATATATATATATATATATTTATATATACACACATAAATTTACCAATAATTAGCATTAGTAAAATAAAGAGATTTTGGCTGAATATTTGAATTTTTGGCTGAGTATTTAATTACTTTAGCCATTAAGTATTTGTAGTACACAGCCATGTATTAAGAATTATTAATAAAACATGGAAAATTAGGAAAAATATCCTGGACCTCCAATCTGATTTCCAAAATATGGAATAGTAACTCCGAAACCTGACAAGGATGCCGAATCACCATCGCCAGAGGTTGTTCAATTACCATTCGCATTCTTTAAAAGTTTTTTTCTGTTGTTGTTATTTTGGTGTTTATTTGCCTGTGGGCCTAACTGTTGCTGTTTGTTAGAGAATGTATATAGAGTTTGTAAGCTCATTATCCAAGAGTAAAGTCGCAACCTGCTGGAAGGTGCTAGGTGGTGCATTTGTGATCACACGGAATAAAAAAAAAAAAAAAACATCAAAAGGTTAGACTTCCCACTGGTTGTTCATCCCATTCAATTGAAGTAGAATACTGGCTGCAACTTACAGAAACCTAAAGCAAGGAACAAAGCAGGATGCGGAGAAAAGCAATTCTGCTAATAAAATCGTTATCCACTCAGGTTTGATGGTGGACAGCAGACTTAAATAGAGCTTGGGACAGCCGCATACGTTGTTATTAAACAGAGAAAAAGATATCAATGTGAACATTATGACTTATAAACAAAAAAATTCCATGTAATGGGACTATGTCTCTCGGCTGGTCGGGGAACGCCTCGGCATCCCCCCTGGAAGAGCTGGAGGAAATGGCTGGGGAGACGAACATCTGGACCTCATTACTTAGGCTCCTGCCCCCGCAACCCGACCTTAAATTCAGCGGAAGAAGACAAACATGAAGATGTTACTTGTTAATCTATTCAGAATGTGCTTTGTCCCTCGGCTGAAGTCCTCTTCCCTCAATGATACTGACGGATTACACGGATTAGTGTTACAGATAATGGATCAATGTATGAACAACCAAGAATTGAAATGAAACCCCTAAAATTATATATAGTGGATCTACACCCCATAATATTGAGCAGTGTGAGGAGTGTATTAATATAGTTTGCAAGGTTAGTTACAAATGAAAATAATAAAATCGGTCATTGCATAAGTATTCATCCTGTTGCTGTTGAACACCCCTATTACGTCTGGAGCAACAAATAACACACCAGATTTTGTTAGTGAATAAAGCAAAACAGGGCAACAAGAAAAATAAATAGCCCCCACTATGAGCATGCTGCAGAACACCATTAAGTCCAATATTCTAAAATAATTATAATATGGCACACTGTACTGTCAAAACAAAGTTATCTCAGTAAGGAGGACATTTTGCATAGCCTGGCACACACTACCTACCTTTTCTAATACAGGTGCTTTAAGTCTATTTTTGCCCATATGCCTCTGAATTTGTTAACATACACACCTAACGGCAGATGTAATGGTTCATACACAAAAAATGATTCACTTACCACTCGTTACTTTCCCGCTGAAACTTTGTTGCTAGTGCCATCCACACAAGAAGTGATGTTTCAGACTCTTGGTTCCTAGGTAACCCTCTTGTATATTTCCCACCCCTCAGTTTTTCTGAGTGAAATAAGTGGTAGCTGGCTACTTCTCTACAAAACTATAAATACATCGCTAGTGTATACATATAAACTGAGCAATGCTGTAAAAGTGAAAATTCAATCATTCATTCATTCATTTTCTGTATCGCTTATTCCTAATTAGGGTCGCGGGGATGCTGGCGCCCATCTCAGCCGACTCTGGGCGAGGACAGAGTACACCCTGGACAGCTCGCCAGGCCATCGCAGGGCAGAAACTATGCAGCCTACTCTTGACGAAAATCAGCAATGGTTCTTTTACATGCCTACCACCACAGACAGTGAGAGACATGGCCTTTGATAACCCAGTTAGCTGCACTGGGGGGGACAGCAGTGACAACCCGCCGACAGGGGGGCTTGAACCCCTGACCTTGGGATCAGTAATCCAGCACCTTAACCACCAGGCCACCACTGCCCCAGGCTCACAAATATGACGTGCACATAACAACAAACAGATTATTGAATGAGGCAAAGTATGTTATGGAGAATCATTCATATATATCTAATTTAGCCTACTAACTTTCCATTTTTATAAGCAATACTGTATGGATCAGGGAGCTTATAGTTTGTATCACTATATTTATTCAACACAAATTTATCCAAGTTTGTTAATTTGTTCATTGTCATTTTTTTATAAGACTCCATTATTATATTCATTTCTTTTGCCAACCTTGTGACTGCTCATGTGTGAAAAACATGAATCAAAACAACATTCAATGGGACTATAGCATGTTATCGTAGAAAACAGACGTGATTTGAAATGATTATGATTAGGTGAAGTCAGTAACATATTAGATGAAAGGAAAGCTTTAAATACTTAGACTGTGCATTTAAAAAAGACATATGCAAAGTTAAAAAAAAGTAATTGTGCAAAATTTACTATAATGATACAAATGTCTTCGTCATGTAGTATTTACACAGCAGGCTACATCTACAATGAAACATAAAACAGGATTTTAAAGTGTATTATGGTTAATCTCACAATTGTTTAATTTCTACTATTTTACACTTTTATTTTTTATGGTACTACTCACATGAAGCTTTTTTTTGTTTAAATTATATTCAAGACAAATATTTACATAAGTAACTGATATATTTTTTGAAGTAACATATTTTACATTTAATTATTTAGCAGGCACTCTTATTAAGCAACAAACGTGCAGTGGTTCAGTGAAAACTTTACAAAACTGCAAACTTTCGTAACCTGAAAGACAAGATGTGTAAAAGAGGTCTAGGCTAGGTGATAATAAAAAACATCAATTTAAAATGTATAATCAATACACAAGTGAATCAGTAATAATAAAACCAATTTCAAATGTAACAGCATGTATACAATACAAAATAAATTAGAAACATTAACACAGATATTAATACAAACAATAAAAAAATCAATAAATGGAAACACAATCGTTTTATTATATGTTTATCTCAATTGGATTAAGATCTGTAAAATTTGGGGGACACGTCAACACCTTCCTTACACTTATTCTGCTGTGTGTGGGCTGCAAAAATGTTTACGAAGGTGGTGCGTGTCAAAGTAACATCCACACAAAAGCATGGAGCCAATCTTTTCCAAATGACCAGAGCATCACAATGACCCTGTCACCCTGCCTTCTTCCCAGAATGCATCCTGGTGCCATCTCTTCCCCAGGTAAGCGTGCACACGAATAAGAAAATGTGATTCATCAGACCAGTTCACCTTCTCCCATTTCTTCATGGACAGATTCTGATTACGCAGCCCTGCAAACTGTGATGCATGTGCCTTCTGACACCTTTTCTCTCAATGTTAAATTAGTTACAGTAGCTCTTCTGTGGGATCAGACCAGACAGTCTAGGTTTCACTCTCCATGTGCATCAGTGAGCTTTATGGGCCCATGACCTAGTTACTGATTCGCTGGTTTTCTTTGGACTAACTTTGGTATGTATTAAGCACATCTTACCAGGAATACTCCACAAAACCTGCCATTTTTCAGATGCTCTAACCCCGACCTCATGTCAAATACCCTACCTCCCACTCCACCCCACCCTCCACACACAAAGGGGAAAAAAAACAGTATTGAGGTAGTAGTATTGAATAGAAAATAAAAACAGTGGTATTTCCTAATCTTAGTTAGGCATTTGAGAACTGAGCCAATCCAGTTCCAAAATAATTTTGTAATGAATATTGTAGTATTGTGTTCTTTTAAACCTTTAATATTTACTGGAAAATCTACAAATGCTACGTAGGTTATGGCAGCAGATGATCTCCTTCAGGGTCTTCCTCATCTCCTGGCTCCTCAGCGCATAGATCAGAGGATCGATCACAGAGTTGCACATGATGAGAATCAGGTACATGTTGAAGTTGGACATAAAGCAGATACAGTACAGATTTTTTGGACAAGAGATCATAAGGATGAGGTGGAGGAAAAATGGCACCCAACACACAATAAAGATACCCAGAAGGATGGTAAGAGTCAGGGCTCCTTTTAAGCTGGCCTGCTGCTGGATGGAGGCATTGGAACCGGGCAGTGTTGCCATTCGCCTCACGTGGGATCGAGCCAGCAGGAACATGTGGCTGTAGAGAGATGCCATTAGGAGCAGCATCGCCAAAAACATAGCCACCAGACAAGCCACCACTGGTGTTGTGTCGGAGTAAATAATGAAAACAATACCGCAGCACGTGCAGAAGCTCCAGGTGCTAGCGATGATCATGCATGCTCGTTTCATAGTCATGATGCTGTGGTAGCGGAGTGCATAAAATATGGAGATGTAGCGGTCCATGGCAATAGCTAACAGACTGCACATGGACGCCACCACAGAAATGCAGATAAAAGAGTCAAACATATTATCAATCTGACGTATTAAGTGATCTGCTACAACTAACCTCCTGTTAGCCAGAACATGGATTACTATAGTCTCCCATGCATTGGAAACACTTACTAACATATCTGCCAAAGCCAGACTGCAAATGAAAAGGTACATGGGAGAGTGAAGGTTCTTGTTCTTGATGACAGCAAGAATAACAAGGATGTTCTCCAAAAGACTTAGCAAACCTAGTGTGAGAAAAAACTCGAAGGTGATGTGCACCTGTTCACAGTTCCTTGACATCCCTGATTCAGACTGGTTGATCTCCTCACTTTTGGTAACGGGTGTTAGGGAGGTGTATGGAATAAGTGAAGGCCACTGTGATGTGTCCATTGTCGTTGCTGGAACCAAGCGCTTTAAACTGAGTGGCTGTCAGTGAATGGATTCACCGTGCCAGATTCTTGCATACCTGTTTAGTTTATTTTAAAAGAAAACAGATGCATTATTAAAGAAAGAAGACACAAGAAACTGTTACCAACTTCTGCAGCACTGACAGTGTTTAAGAAAAAAAAGGAAGAAAAATATACTAACTCCTTTGGACACGCCTTTTTTGTATTGACAAAAACAATTTTAGGATGGTGTAATGGAAACATATATTCATGTTTCACGTCCCAAAAATAGACACAATATTACACAGACTAGATCATTCTGAAGACACACAAGCACGAAAAGTAAAAAGCTGTTGTGAAATTCCACATTGCAGCACAGACATGCCAAGGATTAGAAACATTGATTTATACATAGTTGCTGATGTTTTTAATGTGTTTCTTGATATACAATTGGTTTTATATTTTTTATTGCTCACAGCAACACATACTGTAAAATCCTAGAAAAGCAACAGAAACTAGAAGGCAAATTCGCACATTAGGCACCTCGGGACAGACCTGCCAAGGCTAAATCAGATTTAAAAGTTACAGGAGGTGTCAGGCTGCCAGTGACTTTTAGTCTGGTATTTAATATAATGTTGGCAAGATTTT
Source organism: Porochilus rendahli (assembly GCA_039654305.1). Classification (NCBI taxonomy): domain Eukaryota; kingdom Metazoa; phylum Chordata; class Actinopteri; order Siluriformes; family Plotosidae; genus Porochilus; species Porochilus rendahli. The sequence goes on from JBCNYG010000001.1 coordinate 25,792,821, forward strand.
GCTTTCTAAATATATGACAACGTTCATCACTGAAATCACATGTGAATGAAATTCACATGAGGTGTAATCTTGCGACAGTTTCTTGACTTCTTTTGTCTTTGTAATTTCCTGTATGATCTGATTGAGAACACATTTTTCAACTATAAGAGAAATTTTTAAAAAGTGAATCATAAAATTCCAAGATTATCCTGTTATCATTTGTCATTTCAACCAGTAGTGAAGAGTGAAGCAAAACCTGCCAGTCACACCACACAAATCACACAAAAAATCACTGAAATAATCTTTTATCCTCTTCTTAATAGGGTGGCAGTGGCACATGTAGAGAATTAAATCTATTGATCTTTGCACTGTGAAAATCCAAATTTTTTAACCTCGTGCTGTAAATCCACCTGACACTCCAATATACACAAATGAAAATGATTTCACTAATATTGTTTGAAGCTACCAAATTAAGGTAGCAGAAACAGAAAAAAAGACAAGTACATGAGGTCTCACCTTACGGACATTAGCTGTAAGATCACCACAACATACATATGTAGCATCTTCAGTGCTCTGAGAAGAAGTGAAGGAGTGTTGAGTTTCGAATGTGTACTCACTCTCTCTCTCTCTCTCTCTCTCTCTCTCTCTCTCTCTGTCTGTCTCAACAAATCAACACTGCTCCTCCTCCTATTCACATGTTTTATTCACAGAGCTTTGTTCTTATATATTTAAACATTTATCCTTTATTTGATTTTTATAGATGTAAAAATGCATTACAGTTTTGATTTAAAAAAATAAATAATAAATAAAAAATAAATTCCTGCATGTTATTAGGCCTGCAATACATTCCAAAAATGTTAGGAAGGGGAATTTAGGGTTAGTAATGATGAAAGAGATGACGTCAACAGGTGATTATAATCATGATTTGGTAAAAAGCTGTGTACAGGAATTTCATTTCATTTTCTGAACCGCTATATCCTTTATGAGAGTAGTAGGGAGGATGGAGCCCATCCTAGCCGACACGGGGCACAGGCGGAGTATACTTTGCATGGCCAACACTTGAATGAATTCATGAATATGAATATTCAATTATGAAACCAGAGCATGACAAGAACTTCAGTACAGACAATCTATACAGACGTGCCCTTGCTCAGCATGGGGCTCAAAGCCAGGACCTTCTTGCTGTGATGTGAACCTGCCAACCACTAGACCCTATTCCTACTATTAGGATCGCAGGAAGTTCACAGAAATGACTGAGCCTGAGATTTAAACCCAGGACCTTCTTGCTGTGAGGCTGACATGCTAACCTCTACACCAAGGTGCCACCCTATTTCACTGCAGTGCATAATATCATTAAAACTTTCAACGAATCTGAAATAATTCCATTGCAAATGGAGACACCACAAGTTTACAACGGCATGTTGTTATAGCAAGAAAGGTTGTAACAAGGTTATGTTTTTTTCTAATATTTTTATAGTAGTGAAAATTAATTTTAAACATGAAAAGCATTTTGTTCAAACAAGAAACAGGTGTTACTGGTTTGGTTTCTACCTGGTGTGGCAGCAATACGCTTCAGTAATAAAGCAGTATGCTAAAGAAACCATGTTTACACGCGTTGCTAGCTCTGCTGTGCTCACCGTGAGAGACAACATTACCCATGAAGCATTGCGCAAGTGAAGTCCATGTGCAGCAGTGTGGACTGTGTGTGTGCCTGCATGGCAGAAACAGAAGAATGGCGTGGCGAGTGTATGCGAGGACGTGTTAGAAACTCAGAGAGAAAGTGAACACGAGTTCAGTGTAAGTTTTATTTTACACTTTCTCATTTCTATACAGTGTCTCTCCACCAGATTTCACCTTTACAAATAAACACCCGTTTTGGTTTGTTAGCTAGCTGATTAGCGTAGCAACATTTAACTGCACAGTAATGGAGACCTCGCAGTGTGTGTGTGTCTGTGTCCTGTGCTTACTGTCCTCTCTCATGCGTCTTAATATTTAAGTATTTTATATAAATAATCAAGAAGATTAACTGAAATTTGTAGCCTGTTGATTTGTTGGCAATCAAACTCGGAAGTAAGAATGAAAACGACATATGAATGTTTTTTGTATATATATATATATATATATTAGATTTGCATGGTTACATTAGTGGAATATGACAGTAGGACCTGTTAGATAAGATTGTCTCTGTCTTTTGTGACTCTAGAGCTTGTTTATTTATTTGGGATCTGTGTGTGAAACCACGCCCCCCTGGCCTGAAGGTGAAGGCCACCTACTGCAAGGACATTGTCAAACGTGATTTTATTAATCAACATATAAATATGTCAGTACTAACAAAGGGCGAATGGAGACAGATCAATCTGGGAATACACATTTATGTTTTCAGAGTTTGTTCAGAAATATTCCAAAAAGAAGTACATAAGCTAATATTAGGACACAGGACATAACTTCCTGTTTTAAGTATCACCTGCTTTCACACAAACTAACAATATGCAACATTGTCTAGCTAGGGTTTGTTAATGTTAATTATTTCCTTAATATTACAGGGTCTTGGGTGGTACCCAGATTTTAAGTTGCTCATTGATATTAATGCGTGGCTCAGTTTCAAAATTGTCAAGTAACACAGCTAGCTTTCTGAATGCCAGGAGCATCAGTGGCGTAGCAGTTAGGGTGCCGGGCTCACGATTGAGAGGTCATGGGTTTAAATCCCCATTTGACCCCCACCGTGCTAAGACTCCTGGGCAAGGTCTTAACCACAAGTGTGACTCTGTCCACCTAGCAGTAAATATTGGTACCAGTAAAAATACTGAGAAGGTAAACCTGCTATGGACTTGCCTCCCATCCAGGAGGAGTTGAACTCCTAGTCTCTGATGAGCCACTAGGCTTGGTTGTAAAAGCGTAGCATGTGTAGCTTGTATACAGTGTGTGGTTGAGAGCAAAATAAATATTTTAACATAACATTTATTTGTTTGCTGAACTGCTTACACCTATCTCAACTGACTCTGGCAAAGGCGGTGTGCACCCTGAACCGCTCACAGGGCAAACACACAACTGTTGGCAGCTACGCTCACACCTTGGGGCAATTTGGAACAGCCAGTTAACCTAATGTACATGTCTTTGGACAGTGGAAGGAAACCGGAGTAGCCTACCTGGAGAAACCCACACAAACACAGGAAGAACATGCCAACTCCTCACTGACCATAGGACTCGAACGCAGAACCTTCTCACTGCGAGGCGGACATGCTAACCACTACCCCACCATGCCTCCGACACCTAACTTACACCAGTAAAATTGTGAATTTGTGTATACAAGCTTATCAGGAAGCTGGGATCAGAGTATAGAGACATGATACAGCACCTCTGGAACACAAAATGTTAAGGGCCTTGGTCAAGAGCCCAACTGTGGCAGCTTGGCCGTGTTGGAGTTTAGTTTCAGAGGTTAAGTGATACAAGTTTAGTATAACTAAGTACTATTCAACTTGGATTTTCCCTCTGGGATCAAAGAATGTCGGTATCAAAACTGTCAACACGGACTTTCTAGACTGTCAACATGGAATGATTCCCAAGATGGCTGCCAAGTCACATGATCATTAAAGGCCAATAACTTTCAAGTTAATTCAACCATCCCCCAAAGTAGTGAAGTAGATTATTTCATTTTAAAATCAATTTAAAAATTAACTTTGAGGGTACATTTTACATGGACTTTGCCTATTCCAATCCCTTTTAAAAGAAAAGAAACCCTGTTTCTATTAAATCACACTCTTTCATGATGTTTTTTTTAAATGTAAAAAAGTAAAAACAAGCAAAAACTCCATACACATTGGGGCAATATTGTAACACAAAGTATAAAGATTCATGTGATCACTCTGTGTTTCCATCAGTTATATGGAACTAATTTGCATATTAATACATGGCGCTGTAGTCTTTAATTTCATGTGTATGACCGGACTCTTGTTTGATGTATGTGAACAGAAGCTCTTATAATTTGTGCATGTGCCTACTTTTATTTTATTCAGAAGTTCACAAGCTGATATCCGGGGTTTTTTTGTGTAATATCTGTATGCTGTTATGATTGCCATTAACTTGCCTTATATGAACTGAATGATTCATGTCCTATTCTTACAATTTTGCACTCTCGCAAGAGTTAAATTGTAGACTTTTAAATCTGGCTAATGCAAACGATCAAACAGATTTTAGCAGGTTGCAATGTTGAAAATGTGAGTAAAAACCACCAGGTGACGAAAATTTTCATATTTTCATGTGTAAGAGAAGAGTGTGGAAGGTTTGACATTCATTTCACTTAAAGTAGATATGAATGTACTTAACATATTGCTAACATGGCTCCATCATCACAATGACTTGCAGCCAGTTCAAAATTGTCATGTCCATTTATTTTTGAACATTTTGCTACATCTATTTTTTCACACTTTTAGCATAAAACCATTTTGATTTCTCTGGATTGTGGTTTGTTGGCCATCTACATGCAGAATTTTTATCCCAACACACTAACACCTGAATGTAAAGAAGGGCATTGGATAACGGAGACATGTTTTGCTTGTTTTTTTCAGGCTTTGAGTGGGCAAAGTCACTCTGGTGCACACACATTTCCAATGAGTAGTGTCTGCAGTATATTTCTTAATAATCATAATGTGGTACAGCTATTATCTACTCTATTACCCCCCATTTCTTTCTATTTATTAACTTTAGTAATATGTTTCTGTACGTCATAAATACACACTTTTCCCTTATTTGTTATAGAATAGTTGTGTTGGTGTTCTACATGGTGTAGTTATGTATGTATGAAACATGTTACATATTCAGTAGTGTGCAGTGAAAATTCTACACCACCAGTTTTATCTTAAAGGGCTCCTAATAAAAAGAAGTAAAAAAATTACTTTTCTAGAATTTTTTGGGTGAAAATGTATTAAAGAATGCAATTTTAGGAAATGAGAACCAAAAAAATTCAGACAAGTGTACTGAGGTAAAGGTATAGCTAATTAACAATAACACTAAAAATAAGAATTTTTCAGAAAAATGTAAAGGTCGCAAATTTTATTTTTGACTTTTGCATAGCATGAATGAACTTAAGACCACATGAAATGGTTTAGCGAGTGAAGAAATTAAATACAGTACAGTTATACAATGTAACAAAATGAAGATAAATCAGAAACTAAGTACTATTCAAGTATTTATTTCATGTAGTATTGGATCATATTGATGAGAATAAGTAAACAAACAACAAAATATAGTAACAACAATAACTCTCGTTTTTGAGAAAAAAAAGTGAATAGTTAGTGAGGCCACCCTTTACTTTGATTACAGCATTTAACCTTTCAGGCATAGTGTTAACAAATTTTTTATTTCTTCAGTAATTTTTTACTTCTTTTTATTAAAAGCCCTTTTTGGTGGTGTATATTCTTCACTGCACACTATTGTATATGTAAGTAGAAAAAGGAAACATTTAAAACATGCTGAGGAACATGGAACAAAGCCTTCTAGAAAATTCCAAAAAAAGGGTTCCCAGGAGGTGTGGCTTAAGGTACATTACTGTGTACATTAGTGTCTGGAGGCTCTGCCTCTGCTAGGCCTTAGTAGCAAAATGGCATGTAATTCAGATGAACGCAGTACCATGATAGTGTCAGTGACATGATGGTAGTTAAGAGAAACCACCTTCTATCCTGTGTCTTTAAATTTCTTCAGACTAAAGATATCCTTGAAACCACAAGGTGGTGGAAATCTTCATATGTTCCAATGTGACCTGAGATTGTCATACATCAGCAATAGTTAAAAAAGGAAACATTAATGTGTATTTCTTGAAGTATCAGTAAATGGCAGGAGACATTATCACAGTGGATATATTCGTCCCACACCTGTCCAGTCACACATGGAAACCTGACACGAAGCTTCAAATCAGAGCGTGTTCTGAAACATGCCTGCTGAATTAGCTGCTTATAAACATGCACTGAAAAACACTTCATTACCACACTTCAGCTGTGTAAAGAGTTTCCCTACAGTTCCCCTTTCAGACACTTGGTTCCCTTTTCAGATACTTGTTACATCGGCTGGAGGCCCAGACATACAGGGTGACCAATGAAACCTCCCACATTTCAAAGGTAAATTAAAAAGAAAATGTTAAAGACAAGCAAACTTCATTCAGTGGTTTTATACATAATGTTTTAAAGGCGACATCCTCCAAATGGTGGTCGTTGTTGTCTATACAAGCTTGGAGGGGTGATTTCTTTTTTCTTTTCTTTCTTTTTTTCCCCCCCAGCCATTTTCTCCCATAATTTGGTCTTATTCAATTCCCACCATTCTTCCCTATCACATGACCACCACCAACCAGGGAGGGGTGTAAACATGCAACAGCGTGGAACAGCGACTATCTCCTTCTGAATAGCTACCTTAAGGACTTCAGGAGTTTGAGGTTAATGAGTATACTCTTGTTATTTAAGGTAGCCCCACAGAAGGAAAACATGAGGTGGGGTCAGGGAAACGGGCCGGCGACCTAACATCGCTATGCAACGAGATCACCCGATCCAGAAATATTTTCCTCAGCACTTACAATGATCACTGAGCTGGGTGTGCCGTAGCACCATCTTACTGAATCCAGTTTTACAATCTCTTCTGGGATGAACTTGGCTGCCAACTGTTCCACATGGCTCCTCATCTGTTATGAGATCAGAGATCAGCCAGATTTCACTGCTTTTGCGGCTGAATGGGCATTAAAACCCACAGCTGTGTTCCAGGATGTAGTGGAAAGGTTATGTTATAGGTTAGGTTATAGTGCAGGACTACACGCACATAATAGATACGATGGTTAGGTGTTCACGCTTTTTTGACCATATAGTTAAACTTTTTATTGTTTATATACTCTACCAGACAAAAGTTATAGAACACCCAATTCACTAGACTTAAACACCTTTGAACTGGTTTGGGATGAAGTGAACAGAAGGGTGAAGGCAAAGCAACCAACAAGTGTAAAGCCTCTGTGGGTTCTGCAACAGCGTTGGAAAGAATTTCCAGAACAATATTGGATTTCCATCACTGAAAGAATGACATGGGTCTGTTCACCTGTAAGATCTGCAAAATGTGGTTACTTTTAGGCAAGAATTTTGATCAAATTTTGTTTACCAGTACAAATCCAGACGGCATGGTGATGTAGTGGTTAGCATGTCCACCTCACAGTAAAAAGGTCTTGGGTTTGACCCCTGGGCTTTCTGTGTGCAGTTTGCTTTTTTTCCCCTGTGCTTGTGTGGGTTTCCTCTGGGTACTCTGGTTTCCTCCCACAGTCCAAAGACATGCACATTAGGCTAATTGGCAGTACCAAATTGCCCCTAGGTGTGAGTGTGAATGGTGGTGTGTAAGTGTTGGCCTTGCAATGGTCTGGCAAGCTGTTCAGGGTGTACTCAGCGGTTCGGTTTTTTTTTTTTTTGGTTCTTTAATTTTTGAGTACACTGAGACACCAAATTGTAAATTTCCTCTTTTTCCTCCCAATTTTGTAGTTTAGATGAATTAAGTCAAAATATTTCAACTGTTGTCATCTCTATTATAATTATGTTGAGGTAATGCAAGTCAACTTTAATCGAAACCAAAACATAGCGTTGCACAGAGATTTGTGAGCACCTCATACTGTACACACACACTCTTATGATGTTAATTATTATACACGAGGAATGAAAAGGGTCTGAGACTTTGTCTTCTCTCCTCTAGGCTGTGAGTGGTTAATAATTTGAGGAAGAGATGATGCAGCGAGTTCTGTATCCTGGAGCCTTCAGGCTTCACTGTCTGTGTCTGGACCTCAACATGAGTGACCTGAGAGTCAGGACACGTGTCCTTCAGGTAAATTGCTTCACTGTACGCTGCTTCAACTCCTCCAGCACCACCAGGAACTTGGAGTCTCACAAGACACGTCCTGAGGTTCAAACAGCTGCACAGAGGCATGAAAGAAGTCAGGGAGAGACAGGAGCATCACCACAGAGCAACTGTGACGTCGATCCACTGCAGGACAAGTCGATTGGCCTTTATCAGAGGTTTAAGAAGACTTTTAAACAGTACGGCAAAGTGATGGTCCCAGTGCATCTCGTCACTTCCACTATGTGGTTTGGGACATTTTATTATGCTGCCATGAAGTAAGCATGATTTTATAGTTTCATTTATGGCACTTAGATACATACATACATTTTTTGATAATCTCATTTATACAAATGCAGTTGAGGGTTAAGGGTCTTGCTTAAGTGCTCATCAGTGGCAGCTTGGTCGTACTGGGGCCTGAACGCTGACCTTCCGATCAGTAAACCAATGCCTTAAACACTGAGCCACCAACCCCCCTTTCTTATTTAGAGATACTTAAGTGAAACTTGTTTGGGCTACCAGTGATCTGATGTCAGTCAACTGGTATCTTGCCAATGATATCTTCACCCTTCTATGGCGAAATACATGAGAGTATCAGGACGATTTGTTGGACGAATTATTTATCAGAATAATTCCTTCTGATTTGGTGTCTATTAAACATGATGTCCCTCAAAGGCTCTAGGCCCTCTTTTAAGAGACACTAAAATGTGTAGGCAGCATAACTTTCTTAAGCTTCGAGAACTAACTATTCACTTGCTTCCTACGAGATCCCACCCGTTGACAAGTGGCATTGTAAAATGATAATCAATGTCCTTCAAGTCATCTGTCAGTGGCTTTAATGTCATAAAAAACCTTTACCGTTACATTTACCTTTGCTAAATGTACCTTTTGATATTCCTGAAGCAAACACAATAGTGTTCAGGAAAATGTTCCTTGGTAATTATGCGCTGGGTTTAAAGGCCTATTGTAAAACTGTTTTTGTGGGAAAAAAAAAAAAAAAAAAAGCCTGTCAGCATTTCTCATTCAAGCACACTTCACTGTCATCTCAAATGCAAACAAATACAGGACACACTGTTATCAGCATGCAATTATAAACTTCATTTTTATGCCAAGTATAGTTCTACTTTAAATATCTAAACCAAAAAAAATCCACATCCAATATTGCATCATTATAAAAATATTTCTACATCGCTCTTGTTTTTTGACAGAGGGGTGAACCTGGTGCCGTTTCTGGAGTACATCGGCTTACCGGATAAGATCGTCGGCACTTTGCGAGACTCTCAGGGTGGATATGCATTAACAGCCTATGCGATGTATAAGGTATCAATTGCACTAATCTAATGCATGAAACATGAAGTAAGGCAACTATAAAAACTCAGTTTCACTTATCAGCTTTATGTCCTGAACAGCTTGCTACGCCAGCCAGGTACACAGTGACGCTTGGCGGCACGTCACTCTCCGTGCAGTACCTCCGTAAACACGGCTACTTTTCCACCCCCCCTCCGGTCACAGAATACCTTCAGGATAAAATGGAAGAGACTAGAGAGCGACTCTCTGAGAAGATGGAAGAGACAAGAGAGCGACTCTCTGAAAAGATGGAAGAGACGAAAGAACGACTTTCAGAGAAAATGGAGGAAACAAAGGAGCTCCTGTCAGAACGCATGGAAGAGACTAAAGAGCGCATTGCCGAGAAAATGGAAGAGACGAAAGACAAGCTAACTGAGAGACTGCAGGATACCAAAGACAAAGTGTCTTTACGGAAGAAAACGGATTAAGAGAATACAGGGTTGTAAAATGCTACAAATGAAACAATCTGTATAAATGTGTTATGATGCATCTCGAACTTCCTGACTGCGAAATGAAATGATGCAATGGCCTGGATTCTATCATTTTACCTTTATTAAGAAAGACCTAGAAACCTGAATATGTACGTTAATAATTTGGGCTGATTTCTACTTGTGTGTTAATGCACATTGATTGGACGTCTGTAGGGGTTTTTACACATGAGCCTACTGGCTCATCACACCCGGAGAATATCCCGGTTTCTTTTTCTTTTTTTGGATTTTCACCCTTTTTTCCTCCCTAATTTAGACGTATCCAATTCCCCCCCATCAAGTATTGCCTTCCCTGTCACATGACCACCACCAACCAGGGAGGGGTGTAAACATGCACATGCACCCTTTGTGACATGCAATGCCGCCTCTTCTCGAACTGCTGCGTATTTTGTGGGCACTCTAACACACTCGGAGGGTGATCACTGTGAGTGACAGGGTAGTGAGCGTATGCCATTCCTCCATCCCGTGAGAGCTCGGCCAGTTAGCTCCCATAGACTCCTGGTCACCGATGGCTGTGGCATCAATCTGGATTCGAAGCTTATCCTGGTTCCTGTAACGTGAAGTGACTAGGACTTGAACTCCTTCTGGATAGGATGCTAGGTTCTTGCACATTTCCTTCCCAGTATTTTTATCGGTACCCATTTATACTGGTGGGTGGGCACTGGGACGCTTGTAATTCAGACCTTGCCCAGGCGTCTTTGCATGGTGCGGGTCTAACGGAGACCTCTCGATCATGAGCCCAGCACCCTAACCATTATATCGTCCAGTCCCACATAGATGTGCTCATATGAAAGGAAATTAATGGGTAAATGCACATTAAAAATAAAATCCTAGCAAGCAGGCAGAAAAACCAATGGGGCAAAAGTACTCTCATTTAGTAAGCAGTTCTTCTAGTTTTTTTTAACCAACCACACACACTAATGAATTTAAAGGCCAGAATTCACTTGTTAAACGCTACCTATCCTTGTCACATGAAACCATGAGAAGTATACCTTTTATAATGAGGCACATAATAGGACCTTTATGACACGGCTTTACTAGAATCTAATTAAAGGTATACAACTTGTGCCTTTCCAAAAAAGGTATACAACATGTGCCTTTTCCTGTATGCAGTAGGTGTAGAAAACAACACACACACACACACACACCCAAACGTATAATATTGTGGTCTGTAGCTTGAAACCTCTGTATTTACTCAATGCGACTTCTAACATCCAAGTGAATGATGTAAGAGCAGCAGTTCACAAACAATTACTGAGATGGTCGAAGGTTCTCCCATGGTATCATACTTTGTGGATTTTCTTCACCAATCTAGACTATGTAATATTTGCTCACTTTTCTTTATAACGCTGTTCAAGCTTATTGAGATTGGATGGTTACTGTTGGACTGCAAATTTCTCCATGCTTTCCCCCCTTCAGCCACTATGTGGAAAACTTTGCTGTGTGCTTTGGGTCACTGTTGACTGGAATTGTTGCTGGAAGGTGTACATTCTTTACATTGACTTTTTGGCAGAGGGCAGCAGGTTTTTCTCACCATACATTTTCCCTTCTATTTTGACAAGTGACCTTGTCCCTTCTGCAGAGTCACATCACAACGTGACTACCACCACTGTGGTTTGCTGTAGGTATGAAGTTCTTTAGATGGTAAGGTGAACCGGCTTTTAGCTAAATCTACTGTGTGGCTTCAATGACAGGCCTATTTCATAGTCTCTCTGACCACTTTCCATTTTGCTCTTCCACCCTCTTTGATGGGATGGCCTGATCCAGAAATGGTCCTAGGAGTAGCAAACATTTTGCACTTTGTAATTATGGACTTTATTGTGCTGATATAGATTGATGAAGCCTTTGATCTTTTTTTCCCCTCTGACTTTTGCTTGTCTACAACTTTATCCCTGAACTTGTTTGACAGTGCCTTGCCACCCATAGTTGATTTCACCAATGGAATGCTCTATAAATAGCTGTTTTTGTGCTAAACTAAGGTGGAAGCTTATTAGCTTTATGTACATCGGAGGTGATTAGCTACACATGATTAAGTTCACAATTACTTTTTTTAGGAGGGACAGCGATCCTACCATAGCAGAAATTCTCTTTCTCTGAACTTTTGCTATTATCTTTCACTCGGCTGTTAGAAGTTGCATTGAGTAAATACAGCCACAAAACAACGCAGTATATATATATTTTAGGGGGTGATTCATTTCTATACTGCCTAAAGGTGTCCTTTTGACAATAAAAAGGCATTCAGTTCAAACCGTTAGTAACCACTACCACAAGAAAATATGCTTGATTTTTTAATATATAGATTGTTTGGTCTGACCACTGCTGCATCTGAAAAAGTAGAGAAACCATAAATGGATACTGCATACATGGTGGCACATCTGTAAACATAACTCAGAGGTCAATCTATGCTGATTGATCAGGGGTGTAGATCAGGTAGTATATAAGGTTGAACCAGAATGAAAATCTCAAAATCTCCCAAACAAACTAGTGTAGTTAAAGCACCGTTCGTGTTCTTGTTTTCTCTATATGCGCTTTTGTATGTGACATTAATTACCTATATTAGGAAAACACTTCAGATGGTGTTCAGACAGGTTTGTTTACAATGTATTTTAATCCAACTTACTTTGTGACTCCACCCTTCCCTCAGCGACATGTTCATCCATCCCATTGTTTAAAGGCAGTTTGTTCACCTCTTTCCATTTATAATGGGACATGGCGTCTTGAAAATAAAATGCTTCCATAAGTAGAGAAGGAAAATGCTCTTTATATAACTACTAAAACGGCGTAAAAAGATTTTAGCTGCTTCCATGTGAAATGATTCCGGCTGGGGCTCACATTCTGAATTGAATGTAGAATTACGATTGATGTATAAAGCTTGAAATAGCAATAATTGTTCTTCGAAAGTGTCAAATTTAAGAATTAAGCAATGGAAATTTATTTCTGCTCAAAGAGCACATCAAGATTTTCAACAGTCAAGATATTGTATGACAGGTATGTGTATTGAATCAGAGGGAATCATCTAAAGCAGCAGGTGTGTTTGCCTTAATCAAAATTTTGTGCTTTTGCACACTGTAAATGAGAAAAAACTGAAACTAACCACATTGTCTTCCACTTTTTATGTTTTTGGAGTTGAATTCACTCGAAGATGAACAATAACATGAATATCTATTCCCATGGTAACTGTCTGGTAATCTTGGCAATGAAAGCGCAGAAGCAAGAGTACTTTTACATTTTAATGGTTTGGCTGTAGTTTGACCACAGCAGTACAAGCATAAAATCTTTGACTACAACAGCATTTAGAGCAACATTTTTTGACTATTTTGAACCTTTTTTTCTGAAAAAGTATTGCAATAACAGACCTTAGGCCTAGAACCTAGTACATCACAATTGCTTAAATAAAAAGAGGCAAAATACACATATTTAACGTGTATATAAACATACGCATGTACGTGTATGCAGAATTACAAGTACACACTTATGCAAATACACACAAAAGGCTGGGGTACAATTTTTTTTTGTAAATAAAAACTAAAATGATACAAAGTCCATGACGGAAGCAGTCCAGTATTGACCAATAATGCTGAAAAGCTACTGTTAGCGGTGGTGTGCACAAGCATCTGATGCTTTGAGGAAAACAAACCAGGGCGCAATCAGTTTCAGTCAGCGCTCTGAAGTGTACAGCGTTCTACGGTTTTACATCACACCACAAACCTCTCAGGGCTACCTGCCATGGAGTACAGGAGAAAGGAAAAGCTGTTGCTATGTACATTATTTTCAGTTCCATTGATGTGGACGTGCTCAACAGTTAGAGTGGACACCCAGCAGAATTGTAATTGAAATTCCCTATTTTGTTCCGACATACGTACACAGAATGTGTGAAATAAATAAGTAAGAAATAAGAATGGTAGAAGTGTCAGTGAAGTCACTGTCTGGATATAGGTTATCAAAATGCTGGAAGCATTGCATGGAAATTTAAGACTGGCAATTACATGGTTGCAAAGTACCTCAGATAATATAGACTATATGCAATTTCTAAATAAAACCTAGACAGCGATTGACGTTTTTTTTAATGAAATACAAGCATACCAACATTCCCGACAGCAAAGTCTCTGGCATTCTAATTCGACTAGTTCTATATGTTTGGTAAGCTGCTCTTTGATGAAATTTGCTTTCCTGCAGTCTGTGGGTAAGGTAAAGACCTGTCCCTGTCCTGAATCACCAGTTCAACCTTGAGAATGTTGGGACTTGTTTGATCTTATTACATTACTTTCTAGTGTTGTTGTCAGTGAATTGGGAAAAAGCAATATACTTTTACACTTGTAATTGAAATCATCATGGCAACTTCTTCATGTAGTGTCGTCACTGCTGGCACTTTTACAATATGATCTAATTAAGAGCTTCCTCTGGCTGTCAAAAAGATTGGATGGAACCCATTTTCACAATGTAAATGTGATTAAAACAATGCTAATGTTAGAGTTCGCTTGCTATTTTAAAGCCTCCATCAGGTTGTGGGTGAAAATGTTTGTGGTAAGTGAGAAAATATTACAGTAAAATGTACACTGTAGCATAGATTTGCACTGGTATGCCAAATCTACCTTTAAACTGCAAGTTATACAACGTTGTTATTTGGGGTAGGATTAAAAAAATTATATTCTATTTCAAACAACTCTTGTCCTAAAACAAATGCCATTCATATGGTTAATATTGTTATTGTCCATAAGAAAAATAAGTAGTACTTTGTAATCATTCTGTAATTCATAGTTAAGTATTGTTTGCAAACCTTGCTTACAAAAAAAGAGGGGAAAAGGGGGGGGGGGGGGGGGAACCAAAAACCCCTTTTGCCTTTAGGCCTTCACAAACCTGCTCCCCCTTTTTTAACTTTTTCCCCCCTCTCTACCTTCTCT
>JBCNYG010000001.1:25828136-25841132 GCA_039654305.1 Porochilus rendahli
CAAAGTGTTGTGTAGGCCTGAAAACACACACACACACACACACACACACACACACACACACACACACACACACACACACACACACACACAGGTAAAACATAGCTTCCTTGGAGGAGGTAAAAAAAAAAAAAAAACAGGGAATGATGTGTTGATTCTCAGAATTAAAAAACATCTGTTTAGAGTTTATCTGAGTTGTCTATGTATAACTAGATAGTGATCAATAATGGTTAATTGTTGCATAGTCACTAGTGTTACTGTAGGCAGCACAGTGGTGTAGTGGTTAGCACGTCTTCCTCACAGCACGAAGGTGCTGGATCTGAGTCCATAGCTTAGCAAGGGTGCATCTGTGTGGTGTTTGCATGTTCTTCCCATGCCTGCATGGGTTTCCTCCGGGTGCTCCGGGTTTCTTCCCACAGTCCTAAAACATGCACACTGGGCCGTTCCTAATTGTCCCTGGATGTGAGTGTGAATGGTTGTGTGTGTTGGCCCTGTGTTTAGCTGTATACCTCTATAGGATGTACCTTCAAACTGAAGGCTCTTCCACTGTCCACACGTACGATCTGATAATCACAGATCACGTTTGGTACAACCGCAGACTTTATACATGGAATAAAAGCATATGTTGGTCAACAGAGAAGCCCAGTGTAACCGACAGTAAATCCTGGGTGAAATCCAGCCCCGGTGGCCTCAAGCAAGTTAAGAATCCGTTCGGTTCAGGAGACGTTCAGTGATCAGATTCTTTATCGACAGTGTCAGGAACATTTCTAAACTGATGTAATGAACCGTACACATGCAAACTATGTATGAATGGTGAAGAAATGACATCCTGTATGTGTTAGTATAAGACGGCCTGAGGGAGCAGGCTTAGTGACACAGGCACAGGGCCATCCCACTGATAATCGGCAGGTTTAATGTGGGAGAGGGCTGACTTCAAGCACTCTCCATCACCTGACTCATCTACCACCCAAGCCTGCACGCTGTGGCAAATTATCTTCACACTCATCCCAGGAGACCGGGTGTGTGCGTGTGTCTGAAAATTGCCATCTGTAAGGAAGGAATGTAATGTCTG
This sequence comes from Porochilus rendahli, assembly GCA_039654305.1. Taxonomy (NCBI): domain Eukaryota; kingdom Metazoa; phylum Chordata; class Actinopteri; order Siluriformes; family Plotosidae; genus Porochilus; species Porochilus rendahli. Next base: position 25,829,206 of record JBCNYG010000001.1, read on the forward strand.
CGGATGTGCGCTGCTGTGTGTGAGAGTGAGAGAGAGAGAGTGAGTCTGTGTGTAGATAATCACCAGGTATTGAGTTTTCTTCCCCCCCCCCCAACAGCCCGCTGAGCATCGTCATGGGCCGTCTGCCCAGTAGGGTGAGGTAATGTCTAGGTTTAATGCCAGCCTCCCACACCGGCACACACACCTCGTGGGCACACACGCATAGGCTCAACAGGAAGAACAGTAGGCACAGCAACTCCCAAAATGGCCACTGTTGTGACTCTTAGTGATTACGATAACATTATTAGCCTTCTGCTAACGAGCTACATCACAGAACCTCCAGCCCCCGTTCATCCACTTTTAAACACTGCTGGAATTCTGCAAAACTCCCCACCTGAATCTTTAAAGAACAATTGCACTAATTGCTAATAACCAGTGTTCAAACACACCCATATATGCCATGTGGCACAAAAAAGTGCCAGACAGTAGCTTTACTTGCCTGAATTCATTGTACAGGCATCATCAGCGTGCCAGACGGAACACATCCTGGATAAGATTCTCCGAAAACAAGTGTCATTTGATAAAACTGTACAGGCGTGACCCGACAGAGGGAGCGAGAGAGCGTAGCCATGATGCAGCTCTCAGAGCAGCAGTAGTCAGATCTTGGTGGCCCGTGGCCAGCTTGCCTGCTGTCTGCCACACTCTTTTTTTAATAAACCTGTCAGCAGCTACATGCCGACAGCATTGGACACACACAGACCGCAGCGACCCAAGGGGCACGGAAATGAACATATCACCAATGATGTCTACACAAGGGATATTACAGTGATAGAACACAGTGCAGAGCTGGAGAGGCAGGAACGCAATTGCAACTCCACCGGTCAACGTCAAATAAATTCTCATGTGAATCGGGCTAGCTATGACAGTCAACATCCGGATAAATACATTTGCGAAAACGTCAACTCCCAGACAGAGAAATGAAAAACGGTCGCTTGTGGCGATTTGGTTTTGGAGACATCACAGTGATATAATTGTATATAGATACCATATAGCTTGATACAGACAGGTGAAAAACTGATGTAAACTCTACAGGTCTTATATTTATTTTGGCCTCATATCATCCCTTTAAAGGAAAGATATGATGCCAATTTACACAGAGTTATTCTAAGTGATCATCTTTATTCTATGAAGATTCTGGACCCATGCTAAAAAAAAAAGAAAACAGTAAAACCTGTTAATCTGGATGCTTTATTTATTTATTTATTTACTTATATATTTTTGCTTTTATAATCAACTATGCCTCATCCTGTTAATAACGAGACATGAAGTCATTTTATCATCATCCTAGCTGTTGTAGAAACCCTCCCATTGTAAACTGTTACAAATGTTTTTCAAAACTCTTTCTTTGTGCTAAATTCTAGTTACTGTATGGGCGGCACGATGGCGTAGTGGTTAGAACGTCCACCTCACAGCAAGAAGGTCCCGGGTTTGAGTCCTGGCCTTGCACATTTGTGTGTGGAGTTCTGTACTTGTGTGGGCTTCCTCAAGGTACTCCGGTTTCCTCCCACAGTCCCAAAACATGCACATTGGACAAATTAATTGTTCCAAATTGCCCCTAGGTGTGGTTGTGAGTATGAATGGTTGTGTGTGTTTTGGCCCTATTATGGTCTGGCAAGCTGCTCCGGGTGTACCGCACCTTCGCTCAGAGTCGGCTGAGATAGGCTCTCCACAACCCTAATAGGATTGAGTGATGGGGTGTGTAATTCTATGCCTAACTGCTAGCTTTATTTACTGGTGTGCTAATAGGTGTAGCTTTTTACAGGGGTTTAGCTTGTAGTAGCCGTTTGTAAACCTCTGGATACATACAGTTCCTACACAGAAACCAAACAAAAGAACGCTAGAGTGGGTACTAAAAAATGGCCAATCAGCCTTTAATGCATAATGAAGCTTGGACGAATCTAAACCCAAGGGAAGAAATGAAAAATAAATATGTATAGATGGATATTCCTTCAGAGACTGAGACAGGATCTCTTACACCAGGATCAGTGGTTGAGCAGGAAAACTTGCTTTGTCTCTTCCTGTGTCTGTCCATGTTTCCATAACTTACTTTTCCAGACCCAAAACACAAAAACATAACCAACAGTAAGCAGAGAGAAAACACCATTTTAGAAAATCTGTTGACACATTCAATCTGTCAAACACTATACAAAATATATATATATTATATCCTTTGCTGTATATCCAGATCCATCTTCCTTAATTAACATTAAACATAGCACTTTTTCCCCCCTGTAAGATAAAACTGGTATTCACTGAGGGGAAAAGCCTGAAGTGGCTGGCTTGTCTGGCTGGTCAGCTGTGCTGGGTTAAAACTTGGCCGCTGCAGACTGAAGTCAGACTGCAGAAACTCCCATCATCCCCCTGTACTGCCTGTATAATCTCTGCTATGGAGACTTTATTGTTTTTTGTCGAGCATTCATTATGTCTGACAAGTACGTGACTGCAGGTCGTCTGTATCTCATGTGACAGGAAAAGCTGAGTGGAATTTTAACTAGACACACAAACCTGCTGTAATCGAGTCATACACTTTTAGAAAAACATGGTGCTCAACCGTACCCTCGAGTGCACATTTTACCAAGAACTATTAAAGCTTTACTCTAAAAGGCAATTACTGTCCATTTATGTACTTTAAATCTTTTTTTACAGCTACACTATATCCACATTTCCAGGTGAAAGACACATACTAAAGGTACAAAAAGGTAGGAGTATCACTCCAGAGAGAAGGAAAAAGACAGTTTGGTGTCATTTTCTCTGAGGGTAGAGGCCTGCTCTGCAGCAACAACGAAAACAGCTGCTGTTGTCAGGGCTCAGTCAAGAAATGGAGAGTTATATGAGTCCCTTTAAATTATACTACACCCGACCTCATACATTCCTGCGTGAACATTTTAACGACTTTAAACCGTTCACATCTTCAGAGAGGAGCAAAAAAAAAAAAAGAATAAAAAAATATGAGAAGAACGTGCGTAAGGGTGGAAGGGTTTGCTCTGCACGTAGATGAAAACTGTTAACCATGGTAACACGAGCAGCTCGAAAAACTGTTTTAAGCGAGAGTGAGAGACAGTGAGAGAGAAAGAGAGAGAGAGAGAGACTGAGTATTCAAGTAATAAAAATGAAGCTGTGTATGCCATGCAACATTCGAAGACGCTATAACAAAATAAAGCTACTAAGATTGCGACTTTCCAAAAATTTCCTCATGAAAGATTAACGGATCAATGGTTGGGTTGCGTCAACAGTGAAAAATGACTAATGTGAACCTGAGGTGCCATGGCGTTGAGCTGAGCTGAGGAGCTGCCTATAACCTGGAGCACAGAAAGGGCCTCAGCCAGCATACTAATACCAACAGCTGGGTCCTTTTAGCCTGACCACAACTTCTGCATCTCAACACATAATTGGCCAGTTTGATAGGAAAGCTGGGTCTTTTCTCTTCTGCTTACCACAGGCTAGTCTATTCACTACTGTATCCCTTATTCCACACACACACACACACAATACGCACACAAACGGCTAAACTTCAAATAGACTGCCTTCATGTTCTTTTCCTCTCTGTGTGGCCTCCTCTCTCCTTTTAGTCTTTTCCTTTTTTCCCCGACTGGATTTCATTTTGGCCTTTGAGCCAAACCTGATTCTACTCCTGGAAAAAAAAAAGCAATTCTTAAGACTAGTCCATTTATTGCTGCGCTTTCTTCTTTTTGTCCCCACCGTCGCTCTCCTACTCTTTTAGAGAAGAGAGGGGAGCTGTCAGTTTCCCACCTTTAATGGTCCCAGTTGCATCATTATCCCCAGTACCCACTTTACTGTGGATAGAAACAAGAAGGGAGGGATGACGGTGAGACAGAGAGAGAGAGAGAGAGAGAGAGAGAGACGGAGGGGATTGTCCCTCGTACTGGGTGGCACGCAGGACAAAATGACAAAGAGAACACCGAAGAAAAGACTCCAGTAAACCCTGCACCACCCCATCCTGCTTCCCTTGTCAGGTGACACTGTCTGATACCCATCTGTAATGATGCCGACAGCAGCAACGTCTCGAACAGCCATGACTAATGTGACGACGTGTGGGGTACTACAACCAAAGAACCGTATGCAGTGATCGGATGCAGGAAAGTGAACCTCTATTCAGAGAGGCAGTATTTTTTAGCCATTTAGCACTTTGGCCAGGGATCCTTAACGCTTTGGATGTAATATACAAGGTGTTTGAAATTTATCTTCACAACTTTTATCCAGTATAAAAGAGTCGTCCAGAAAGTGTATAAATATTAGCATGTTGCCATTTCACATAGAAACACGTAACGTTAATCAAGGTTTTTCAAGTCTCATCTTTATTGATGTATAAGTTACAGTTACAGTGTTTAAAACTTGGATGTTTTGTGCATCACAACTAGTACTGTAACATCATTTTTTTTGGTAAAAATCCCCTGGTTTCTGGTTTAGTATCATATTTAAGAAACATAATGTTCAGACACCTTGATGTCTAATCTAAATTGTCTGTAGGTGTTAATGTGAGTGTGAATGGATATTTATGGCAGCCTTGCAATGAAAGGGTAACCTGTTCAGGGTGTACCCCGCCTCTTACCCAAAGTCAGCTGGGATTGACTCCAGCTTCTCTGGCTTCCCTAACAAGATAAGAGATAAGGATAGTGAATAAACGAATTTTTAGACACCCTATAATAAATATTTGGGATTTACTTGTAAGTAAAATCAATTACTTGTCTAGAAGAAAAGGTAAGCAACTCCAATAAGCACTAAAATGCTTGTCATATTAAAGTGATAGGGTAGTGAATTGGCTCACTGTGATAAGCAATGCAGAATTTGAGAACGCAAACATTAGCAGCTAAAGAGCTTCAAGGTTTTGCTGAATCTTCAAATGTAAAACCACTACTTACTATATAAGAGGAAACAAAAAGAGTCTTACTTCATAGACAGACAGACAGACAGACAGACACTTTATTAATCCCAGAGGGAAATTCACAAATCTCACCCCAAACTGTTTTCACTAAGAATGCATCATCAGCACGAAACTATTCATTTATTCATTCAATTTCCGAACTGCTAAATCCAAATAGGTTTGTCAGGAGCCTGGAGCCTGTCTCAGCCATCTCTGGGCAAAGGCGTGGTACATGGAACAGCACACACAACCATTCACGCTCACACGTGGGGCAATCAGGAACAGCCAGTCTAATGTGCATGTCTTTGGACTGTGGAAGGAAACCAGAATACCCCGAGGATACCCACGCAAGCACGGTGAGAACATGCAAACTATACCCACAAATACCTTCATTAAGCCCGAAACTCGTGCCCATGACCTTCTTGCTGTTAGACAGATGTGTTAACCAATATGCTGCTCAAGCACCAAACTAGCAGACTAGTAGACCACATTTTCATCACACGCCGCAGCAAACAGGGTTCTGGTACAATTATGCCAAATTAAAGCAAATGAAGAGAGAAGTGCCTACTCAAGGTCAGTAAAACACAAATAAATCTATTAAATGACCTAATTTTTACTTGCTTCATTGATATGGAAATGAGTAATGTTCACAACAATAAAGCCTTCAGTAAGCCACCATAACTTTCAAGTCATCAACCATCTTCGAAAAAGCTGAATTACATTTACTTTCTTCTCCTGAACATCAAAGGAACAATGGCCAATAAAGAGAATCGAAGAGATCACAAGAATGTGCTTCAAAACGCCTCTAAAACACATAAAGTACATGAAAAGTGACAAAACAAGCGACTCATTCAAGCCTCATTTTTCCCAAGTCACATAAAAAGCCTCTTTAAGACATTTTCACTTGCATTCAGCTGCCTTGTCTTTCCAGTCCGGCATTTTGGGGAGCAAAACAACTCCATCAGCCATCGCTTCTTCTCTCTCTTGAGAAGCTTCAATGCCTCCATGCCTGACTTTGCCTCTCGTGCATAGAGAGGAGGTGACGTCGGTTTGGCAATGAGAACGTTAGCATGTGAATGTGGCGGGCTCAGATTAGTGCAAGATGATGAGGATTACGCATGGAAATCCCAAACTCAAACAAACTGAATGCGGTGCTCTTCACTCAAAACAAGACTCAATCAAAGACATCGAACATGACCTGTGTGACCTCTGACCCACGATCAACCTGGTTAAATACTGTAGGGAATCAAGGGCTTGGCACAGTAGAGAGAACGCAGGAAATAGAGATTGCAAAAAATTTGCAAATGAGATTCCTGCATCTAGGGACCACCTAGGTGCATATACTGAAATATTAGGAAACAAATAATGTGCCGTGTGTAGGCTGGATATTTACAGCTGGAACGATAAAATTAATCAAAGAGAGAAGAAACATAATTGTGTTGTTCCCAATCTTGCACTGAAAGTCCTAGGCGTTTTTTATTTTAATCTTCCCAAATATACCAAATTCAAGTACCCATTTAATCTTCTAACTTATGAACACACTTATGAACACACTTATGAATCACAGTCGAGAAAATACCCAAAACATATGTACAGACAAACCAGATTCTTGACTAATTACATGACTTCCCTCACTCTTGTACCCCAATAACTCACAGTATATATTGAATAATATGCTTCTTGATGAATAACAAAAAAATTAGATAAGCATGACACAAACAAATAAGTCTTTCCTTATAGTAAAAAGTGTCCTATAGCAGCATTTTAACCTCCTAATACCCAAACTCACTCCTGTTCCTTACCACATGATAACCATTCAACTTCAGGTTTTGCAAAAGACAATTACCCAATGACCCTTATATGTGAAGATCTTACTAGGACATACACACAATGTAGCAGGGAAGGAGTGTATTTAGACATAAAGGAGTGGGATCTCAAGTAACAATAGAATACAAGTTTGCAGAGATTGCCATACATTATTAGGTGCAGGTTCATGATTACTCCAGATGGGTGTTTGGAAGGGTCATGGTTAGTCCAGCCAGATGTTGGGAAGGATCATGATTAGTCCAGGTTGGTGTTGGTAGGGGTCACGATTAGTCCAGGTGGGTGTTGGTATGGGTCACGATTAGTCCAGACAGATGTTGGGAACGGATATAATTAGTCCCTGGGGGTGTTGGAAGGGTTATGATTAGACCAAGTGGACGTTGGGAAGGGACACGATCAGTTCAGGCAGATGTTGGCAACGGACACGATTACTCCACATGCGTGTTGGGAAGGTACATGATTAGTCCACGTGGTTGTTGGAAGGGTCATGATTAGTCAGGGTGGGTTTTGGAAACTGACATGATTCGTCCAATAGGGTGTTGGAAAGGTAAATGATTAGTCCAGGTCGGTGTTTGTAAGGGACATGATTAGTGCAGGTGAGTGTTGGCAACAGACATGATTAGTCAACATGGGTGTTGAAAAGTGTCATGATTAGTCAAGGTGGGTGCTGGTAAGGGCAGTGTGTTGGGTAGTCCATTTTCCGCAGAAAAAAACATTTGCATAGTCCGGTAGTAATGATATGGACCATTCGGTACCTTCTGACAGATGGCATGAAAGGAGTAGAAGGGTAATCAACAACACTGGTGGCATAAATCAATGATGATCAATTTAGTAAGTGGCACTAGTAATTAGTACAGACACTGCAGTTATCAGAATCCACTACAGGGTCAAGTGATCTGAGACGGTATATAAATACTAAGCTGGCATAATGCTAATTACAGCAATGTTGCTTGAGGACACCTATGTATATTTTATAAGGAATATAAAGTGGCACATTAAGGGGAGATTATATGTAATAGTAAAAAATATGTAATTGAGTATTGCTTAGTGCTGTGGAAAGTCCCTCCAAGTCTAGGAAACAACAACAATATTATGGCAATATTATGTCGGGGGTCTTACAGACAGACTGTCATGGCTAGGTTGAATGGCCTTATTTTTGTTATAAGTGCTATAATTGCTACTGGAATAATTTGCTGTTTGTGTTATTTTGCAGTACATTTGGAAGGAAACGGTATGGCAGTGTAGCCATGAGTTAAGCAAACCGTCTTTGAATCGGGAATGAGGTTTTATTTCTCTATACTTGTGGCCTCCTTGTTAGGAAACCCAGAATCAACTTGAAGACGAAACCGCATTAGGCCCACTTCCCTGGATTTATTGACCAGCTTACTCGGAATAATTGTAATGCGATTTCTTGCTTGGATGAAGGGAAATATGAAAAGTGCAAGAGAGTCTCTACTACACACTGATCCTCTTGGGCAAGAGGTCGAAGGAATGAGCCATGGTTCCATTGATGTGTGCCATTCAAATGCGGCATCACCACAAAAGTGAGTGCCAGCGGTTGGTAGTCATCTTAAGTTTTCTTTGGCAGCAGCACAGTAGTGGTGCTTTTCAAACACAATGGGACAAAGAATGGAGTTAGTGAGCAGTTGGAAATGTTGGAAAACAGCTGCCATACTCAGGTTCAGAAAGAAAAGTAAAGCACAGCAGCTTCGCAGGCATCCACTTAAAGTTCTTTTATTTCTTACTCTTTGTTTGGCCTACTGTGGACAGCCCTTGCATGAAATGGACACAAACTTCACAAGGGATATGAAAGTACGCAAGTAGAGAGCAATTTGTAGAAAACTGCCACAGTGTCTGAGAGAAACAGAGTAGAAGTAGGAAGGTGGTCTACTCAGTCTTGTCAAAAGACATTAGAGAAGACATTGGTGCAACGCCGCTGGTACTGAGCTCTAAGTGTGTCCAGCTGCCATTGGGTTTAACTAGCTGGCCAGCTCTAGAGGAACAAGGTCCTTTTGCTTTCATTCAGTACCACCCTGGAGAGCCATTAAAACACGCTTCAAAGTGTGCCACTCTCAGGCCCCTTCCTAGGAGCGAGGTTCTAAAGATTTCTCCAGGAAAGAATGATGTGGCTTTTTAACACTGACCTGGGATCAGCTTCTCAGCTTCTGCTTGCAAGAAAAAATGCTGTCATGTTTATTCAATGCCACTTGGACAGTCTACTTAAAATAATCCCTTAAATCACATGGACAAAGGGAGTGATGTGAAAGCAGTGCAAGATAGAACAACAGAAGCCTATATCTGCATATGAATGCCTACTAGCCTGTAGCTCAGCATGGAGCATGAAGGGGGCACCGTCATTGAGTCCTCCATCAGTTCCCCCTCCGAAGCCCCTAAGGTCCTCCAAAGTCCCCTAAAGAGAAGCCCTACACCGAAACAACCCTGTCTGGACACGCGGAGGTGAAAAAGGTCCCTTTACCCGTGGTGGCCCTCTAGAGCTGGGGTCCTCTGTGTTTAAAGCCATAGCTGACTGTAGCCCAGGGGAGGCTCATGGCCATCTCCTAGCACTCCTTTCAATTCAGACACTTGAACACACTCACTTTACGCTTCACTGACCAGAGAGTCACGCCGGATAATACACCAAGCAGCTGTAGACAGCCTCGCCGTTTGATCCGAACTGAATGTTCAAGCTCATTAACCTTTTAGTGGCCGAGCATATAGACACACTGCAGTGTAGCACACTTCGTCCACACTTACAGTAGATATGTAGATTTCAGTTGAGCCCAGACAGGAGGGAATAGGAATCACAGCAGGGGTTTTTGACCACATGTCTACTAATTAAAATCAGCAGGGAACACAGTAAATATGCATCTTTTACAACTTTTGTGCTTTGTAAATGATAATGAAGAAATAACAACTTTGTGTTTGAGAACACAGTGAATGAGTCAATGGTGAGACAGCTTTTGCGGTTATCTTGACCAGGTCACTGGACCTAAAATGCACCTGATTCATCAGGGTTTCTCCAGATGGTCACGTCTGAGTCAACATCAAGATTCAAGGGAGTCATGGAAGGGTAAAGACTGAAACTAGCAGAAAGTTCAGCAATGGATAAGACCAAGACCAAGAGCAAAAGAAAGACTCATCCAAAGTTTAATCAAAGTAAAATTCAAAATTGAAAATGTAATTAAGGGCAGAAGGAAATACTTTACAATAAATCTGCTGTACATGGGAAAATAAAAAGTTTTCATCACGTTTCCCTCTCCTAACAGGGAACATTTTAATTTTTTTAAATAATAGTTTTTAATAGTTATAAACAACCCTTCTCAATAAACAATGGAATTAATTTTAATCCACATAAATCACTAATATTGTGTGATGATATTTGTATCAACTTCTTTATACTTTATCCATGCCATCAACCCACACTTACTGTAGTCAGAATGTACTGCAATTTCCATGTTTTTGTCCGCTCTGTCTAATATTTCTACATTTAAATATTTACCTGAACTATAAACATAACAGATCAGTCCATGCATCCTTAGCTACATTCCTTTTTGAATTACGGCAATTATATATCTGACATTAATGCCTCTAGTAGACGCAGGCAAATATGCAAATCCATTTGTATAGACTTTAATCTTTGTAATTTTCCCTGTAAAAAAAGGCATGTCAGACAATTATCCCATTTTCTCATCTGTTGAACAAATGCACTCATTTTTCTAACAGGGTCTCATCTTAATTCAGCAGCATGAGCATGTTCTTGCCACATAAAATATGGAAAGCACACGATCTTTCTTTGTTAATTAGTACCTGTCTTCATAACGACAACTGTGTTGTGAGACCAGCTCTCTCCGAGAACCTCCGAACAAGTCCGTGCTTTCTTTAGGGTGTACCCCTCTAGTGGCTAAAAAGGTGTGCTGTTTTTAAAAGTTTTTTTCCCTTCTCTACTCTCCTTCCTATTCTCTTGGTGTCCTTACACCAGGGGGGGTAACAAAGGGCTAGTGCACATCAAAGTGATCTGGCTGTCTGCCACTGCCTCTGCCTGCTGTCCTTCAGGCAGTGCACTCATGTAGCCGAGCTTCAAAAATCCACTCTGTCTTTTTCATCTCTGCATTTAAGAAGAGCGTAGAGTCTCCTCTCCACACTCAGATTCATCACAACACACATCATGGCAGTCTATAGAGGACCAGATCTGCTAAAATAAGCATTAAACAATAAACAAGTGACTGACTGAATAAAGCAGATTAATATCTGGATTGAAGTACAGTGAGGGTAATTTACATGTTTGTTTTTTTGGCCATCACACTGTGATAAATTTGGCCCGAATTTATGGTTGCCATGGCAGAAAGTACAAAGACATCATTTTTTTTTCAGCCAATGCTAATAATCCTTCAAGTGAAGAACTCACAACCTGGCTTCACATAGACCTTACACAGATCAGAAACCAATGATGCGTGAATATCTCTCATTACTTCACAAAGCTAAGAGTCTAATCATGTGATCATAAATTCTGTCTGAAACAATATTGAAAAAGTCGTTCATTCTCTAAGTCACTTACTCCTAATTAAGGAGGCTGGTGCCAAATTCAGCAAACTCTGAGCGAAGGAGGGGTACACCCTGAACCATTGCAGAGCCATCACACATAAAAGCATTCACATTCACACATAGGGGTGATTTAGAACAGCCAATTAGCTTAACATTCCTGTTTTTGGACTGTGGGAGGAAACTGGAGTACCCGGAGGAAACCCATGCAAGCATGGAAAGAACGCGTACACTTCACAGCGAAACACCCGAGCCCGAGAATCAAACCCAGGCCGTCTTGCTGTGAGGTGGACGTGCAAATCACTGTGCCACCATGTCGATATTTCAAAAGCATGTATTGAAATGAAACATTGTTTGTGAAAAATAAAAATAGCTAAAAATATGAATAGAGAAATTAATAAAATAACAATACCACTACCAATTGAAGGGAAAAAACATGAACATTTACCTCAGTCAAAACTATATTAAAATCTGAGACCTATAGCTGCATTTCTTTGAGAATTGAATCTAAGATTGATATCTTCAATAACCTAGCTACTATGGAGGACTGTGGCTTTAAACATAACTCATTCATTCATTCATTTTCTGAACCGCTTATACCTAATTAGGGTCGCGGGGAGGCTGGCGCCCATCTCAGCCGACT
>JBCNYG010000001.1:25919716-25932874 GCA_039654305.1 Porochilus rendahli
AGTCAGCTGAGATGGGCGCCAGCTTCCCCGCGACCCTAATTAGGAATAAGCGGGTCAGAAAATGAATGAATGAATGATTTCTCAAACATTAGTAATGTCACATTAAAGAGGAAAGTGGCAGTAGTTTTACTGAAGAGTGAAAACACCAGAACATCAGGCCACTATCAGTATTGATAATGGTGTTTTATTTTATCACTCAGTTTCCAAACGGCTTAATCCTATTAGGGTCGTGTAGATTCTGAAGCCAATTTCAGATGACTGGGCGAAGGAGGGGTCCACCCTGAACAGCTTGTCCGATCATCAACCATTCACACCTCGAGGCAATCTGAAACAGCCATTCAGCCTAATGTGCATGTCTCTGGACTGTGGGCGGAAACCTGAGTGCCCGGAGGAAACCGACACAAGCACAGAGAGAACATGCAAACTCTACACAGAAACACCCTCGCTGAGCACGGGACTCGAACCCAGGACCTTCTTGCTGTAATACGGGTGTGCTAACCACAACGCCACGGATAAACAGAGTTTATCAGTGTTTTCTAATGCTGGCACTTTATTCAGACAGGAAAGACAGAGGGTGTGAGTTATTCCGATGCTGAGATCAGTGTGGAAAATTATCATTTCGATCAATTCGATGGTAAATTATTAGAGGAAACCTTGGAGTGGCAAAAAAAAGTGTGTTATTTTTCTGGGTGCATGTATAATTGTGAGAATGTTTTTTTACCATTAGTGGACGTGTTCAATGTCTGAGTCACTCTTACGGACAGCAGAGCTTTCAGAGAAACAAAAGGTTCAGTGAAGACATTTTATACTCATAAGATTAAGCAGAGGCATTCACTCTATTGTTACTTTTGTTTCAGACATAGTTTTATTTTAATCCTAGGTGGCACATGGCCAAAATATACAACCCTCTCCTTCAGAGTTGTGGAGAGGCACAATAGAGCCTTTGCTCCACATCCAGACAAAACACACTGGATTAGATCTTTACAGTTTATCAAACACTGCTGCATGTTCCCAGAGGCCCTGTCGAGCTGGTTCTCCATTTTGTTCAGTGTAGTTGTAGAGCAGAGGCTCGCCAATGAGACACAGGACTGGTAAATACAGTGTGAGGACGTGTTCTGTTCTCCAGAGACCTATACAATGACACGGCATTTCCGTTCCAGTGGCTTGTGGTTAATCCAGACCTTCTTCTAGTATGTTAGTATAATACAGCAGTCTCAATGCAGATCCCACCATGAAAACTCCTATTCTGCCACTCCTTTAAAAAAAAAAAACAACAACAACAACCTGCAGTGCTCCCGGCAAGCAGGCTGGAGTGACAACGTGGAGTGTTTTGAGCATCCCGTCCATGTGCTAGTTTAGTAGTTCTGTGCTGGTGACTAATGAGGCTCAAATGTCTCTAGTGTGGCCTTGCCTGGCCCAACATCTTCAGTCTGGCCTGGTCGATCACATCGAGCAGGTTCTTGGCATCAACGGCGAGCGCGTGGGCAGCTGTCAGCATCTGCTTCTTATAATCCTGCTGCAGGCTTGTCATCACGTACTGCTGCGCGAGCTTCATCTTATTGATCAGCTCGGCCAGGTCAGAGTTCAGCAGCTTCTGAGCCATCTCGACCTGAAAGCATAAAACGGGCATTTACACACTAGATGATCATGGTTTGTTATGGATTAGACAGTGAAAACATTTATAAACATTTTACCAAGTTAAACAAAAATGATCTAGTACTTCCTACTGGAAGATTGCAAGGCATTAAATCTGTGATCATTAAATCTCTTTCTTTTTGGAATTTTTGGACCCAATTTATTCCAGGATTTATTGTCAAGTCAGACTATCAGTCCATACAGCAAGTGACCCTTGGAGGATTAAGAACTTTTGGGAAATGAGTGACGAGAGTGAGTAATTCAGATGTTTACAACATGTATGAGTACAAAATGAGGGGTAGCCTTGGTGTAATAGTTAGAAAAGCAGCTTTGGGTCCAAAAGGTTGCTGGTTTGATTCCCGAATCAGAAGGGAAAGTGTGTGGCGCCGGGGTGGGGGGGTGGGGGTTGGGGGGGGTGATACAGCAATTTGCCTTTCTCCACCTTCATGGCTAAAGTGAACTTGAGCACCCAATGCCCAACTGCTCTACGGTCACTGCAAGGTGTGTGGCAGCCCACTGCCCCAAGTGTGTGTGTGCTCACTTTGGAAGGGTTAAATCCTGTGACAAACTTCCATTATATCAAACAAAATTAATAACAACAACAACAACAACAATAATAATAATAGTAATAGTAATAATTGTAAGAAAATTCTGAACGAGAGCCATTTCCTGCCGATGCAAGCAAACTAGAAATTGATATGCTGTACCTCTCGGTGCGTGTGTGTTGGCAGCAAGGGGATCGTCTCGTCAACGGTGGCCAGGAGATTCCTCAGTGCTAAACCTACATCCTGAAAATCAATTCAGCAAAATCGTTTTCAGAAAAGGTCATTAAGTGTGGAAGGAACAACAAGACAATTATGTACAAAATGCTGTTTAATTATAGCTTTCATAACTCTCATGACATTTCAACGCTTCCATTCACATATTCCGGAAAAAAAACCCAACAACTCGTGAATGTCTGAGCCTTCATTCACACCACGACTTTTAAATTATGTGTATGATTAGAGAAACTAATACCCTGGATATTATTAAGACACGAAACGCCTGTAGCAATTAAAACAATTAAATAGAGTTTGGAAAAAATGTGCTTAAGTGAAATAAAACAAGCTTCAAAAATAGGATTAAAAAACAACTGTAATAACTATTAAATCAGGGGTCTCAAACTCGCGGCCCGCAGAACGATAGTTTGTGGCCTCAGCCATAACATGAAAGTTTAATGTTAGTGCGGCCCGCGAGTTTGATATGTCTGGCACCTTACAGTGTTGTGTGCGGAGCTGAACGAACCCACCAATCACGGTGGGGTATACATATATATACATTCGGCCCAACGTACTGCGTTCACAACACTTAAAAAAAAGGGTTTTTAAAGTTGTTGCCCAGCAGGACAGTATACGTATACAAATAAATAAATATATTTATTAATATGCGGTCTCTCTCTGACAAAATAAATTAAAGTGGCACGCACACGGCGGGATAAAAAAAAAATAAGGAACTCAATGCAGCAGAATGTGGTCTGCAGTCACACAGAGACACCATCGGCAATAACAGTCCCCGGTAACCTGAACCAGTTATAGGGTCGCCTTTTCCTTTAACTACAGCACGGCGGATTACAGTCCGTAAGCAGGGGTGCCTTTTCTGCTCTCGCTGTCCCGGGACTTCTACAATCTACAAATGCCATGGTGTTCATGTCATCATGAAAGACATGAACATCGAGCGTAAAAACAAAAATGACGTTCTCCGTGCATCGGCGAAACACTTGATTGAAACTTCAAGGCAAGAGAAGCCACGTTCAGAAGAAGGTTAAAGGTTAAAGAACTGTTAATACAGACATCAGAATCTGAATACAGCAGATAGAGAAGACTGAAGAAACCTCATATAGTCGCTGACCAGAGAAATCTAATTATGATTATTAAGATTATTATTATTATTATTATTTTATTCATTTATTACTGATTGATTTGTTTATTTTCTTATTAATTCTTAATTTGTTTATGTATTTTTTCATCTTATTTTGTGTTAAAATAAAAAATAGAAATTTGAGAAGATAATTAAAAAATTTAAAAACAAAGCTTTTCTTGTGGAAAACCTGATGCAGCCCAGCCTCACCCAGACTCTGCCTCCAGCGGCCCCCGGGTAAATCCAGTTTGAGACCCCTGTATTAAAGCCTCTTCATTGCTATACTTCTCACTGCAGTACTCACACACATACCTTCACCATTGGCACATATTCCTCTGGAGGAGCAGGCTGGATTTTACTTGACATCTCAATCACAGCCTTCACCAGCGCCGTCACATTCTCATAGACCTTATCATTGGAGCGATCCAGATTAGCTGTAGGGGGAGAACTAATCTCTTGAGGCTGGATCTGAATGAAGACAAAGGATCTCTGTTAGAAGGACAGAACGCGCGAATACAGCCAAAAATATTATTACCTACTGCAATCAGTGGATTCAGTGTTATCTGTAAATAGTTTAAACACGGGTTATACTGTAATTTCAGACGCTGAAGAACAGATGGCAGCATTCTGCAGTTCACTTCTTTAGTAGAGTTAGAAGTTTAATTAGCACTGGCATTAGGATTAGCTCTACACAAGAATGAATATGAAATAAAGAGTAAAGCCGGTTTTACACTGTGCTACTCCAGCTGTCTTTTAAAATGACTACCTGACACACTGTATCAGATTATCCCAAGATGATGTTACCTGACTTCTACCAGATGATGTGAGAACATGTTCGCTATAATCCCAAACATATAAGGAATATCCTCTAATGATAGAGCTGTGTCTAAAGTAAATGACGTACACTGCAGAAAACATCCTACACTCTAGTATGCTGTTGGACCGCCATAAGCCTTCATTACAGGGCATAATTACCATGGCATTGTTGCTTCAGTTGGTCAGGTTGAGGCTCGGCAACATTAAGTGACATTAAAATGAAGTCAGCTGATGACCTGAATGAACAGGAGATCCCATTAATGGACTTTTTCTTCCCTGATGGCATGGATATCAAACTGGGGACCAAATAGTGAAAGAATGGTTCAGCGACTCAATTACACACATGAACTGGCACCACAAAGTCCTGACCTTAACCCTACTGAAAGTCTTTGGGATGTGCTGAAGAAGACTTTATGGAGTGGTTTGCTTTTCCCGTCTTCAATTCAAGTTTTCAGTGAAAAATGAACCCGAATCTGGATAGCAATAAATGTTGTGATGTTGCTTAAATTTGTTAGAACAATGCCATGGGGATTACATGCTGTAGACAAGGCTAAAGATGGTTTGACGCAACATTAAACAGCGGGATTCAGTAATGTTTTTGTCAGGAAGTGTCAAACATGCAGAACACAGGATTACATGAAGAGAAAGTCTTTCAAGGGAAATTGAAGCATTAAGTCCAAAAATATTTACCTTTCACCACAGACACTACCGTATATGTATCTGTTCAATTAGAGTCAGGAAAATCCATATCATCGTCATACTGAGTTTATTTCAGTCAAATATTTTAAAGAACTTTGTCATCTGCTGCTTTGGGTTGCAACAGAACTAAACTGGCCATTGGTGAGTGCTCGTAAATATGCTGTAAGACCTTTGAGGTCAATTCAGGACCAAATAATCTTTTACAAAGTGCAATTTCTGAAATACATACAGTGTAAACCCGGCTAAATTACCCTTAAATCCCATGAGGACCGAGTGCTAGGAAATGACATTTGGGCCGGTATTTCTAAAAGCAAGATCATCTCATTCCTAACATGGTACATCAGCTACGGTTTTTACCCCAAGAAAGAAACTCTCTATTAATACAAAAGAGCACTCCCCTGTCAAACACCTGGTGAAGTGTCATAAACTGTGTGTGTGTGTGTGTGTCTGAGATGTTTTATTAATCCCGGCCCAGATCTCACCTCCTGCTCAAACAAGCTTGTAAATCTCTGGCGTGTTCCTACACAAGTTGGAGTTTAGCACCAGGTCCACATCAGGCAGGTTTGAAACATGTTCATGAAGGATTACAATTAATGATACGAGGCTTATAAAAGTCTAGCGTGATTAGTAATACGTTATAAGAAGCAACTGAAACATTTAAATCAACAAGAGAGTTAACCCACTATCACCATATGCTCGTTGTAATCTTTGATATTTGGGTTAATATGGAGGATTGAAATGTTTGTGATAATTGTGAATTTATATCCTGAAAAGTGACAGAGAAGTGAGTGGAGAGAGAGAGAGAGAGAGAAATAGAAGGAGAGAAGAAAAAGAGAAAGAGCACGAGTCTCCACTTTAGTGTTCTTACCCTCCAGGGCTAGGAGTGCAAAACAGTGAGCCACAGAACGAGTTCAGGGAGAAGAGACAGACAGAGAGAGAGAGAGAGAGAGAGAGAGAGAGAGAGAGAGAGAGAGAGAAAGAGAACACGAAGGATTAAGGTATAGTCGATACATTTGCATGCATCATTTCCTTATACGATGATAGGAGAGATAGATACCGCAAGACAGAAAAAGGAAAGAGGCACAATTACATTTATCAAAACCATGAGCAGTCAGTTCAGTTGTGGGAAAATTAACTTATATTTCTATATATACACATTTACCTACCTATATCATTCATACATACACACACTGTTATGTCATGGGAGGTATATAACTAATGTCCCTCATGAGAACAATATACAACAAGAGACCACCATTCTGACTAAAAACATAAAGGGGTGAGTGTAAAGCCCTGATCTCTTTTGAGCGATAATGCCCGAAAATGCCCCCGAATCGATCCATTTTTGGGTCCGGAGCGAGCATGAGTGATATCGTCAAGCATATTGCTGACTGTCAGTGACGGACACCTGTTGCTGATAATCGTCCCCTTCGGAAACCTGATTCTAAATGTTGGACGGTTGCACATGATAATCTACTAATCGGTGACTGTCACCAACTATCCGCAATTATATTGCTGACAGTCTGAGACCGTTCTGGTCGATTACAGATAGTTGCAAGTAGTTGGGGACCAAGTTGCAGACAGTCTCAGACCTAGTTGCCTACCAGCAGAGATTTTCATCTGCGCATTATTTTAACTGAGTCATTTTGGACATCACATACACAGTTGTGGTTGGTTCTGAGACACGGCAACCTAAAAATCAAATACAATCTAAAGAATCGACCAAATGAAATCGGGCAATAAGAGTGAATGATTGGGTGTGTGTGTGTTAGCCTTGCGGTGTATTGGCAAGCTGTTCAGGGTACACCCCGCTTTCTTCGAGAGTCGGCTAAGGTAGGGTCTTGCCTCCACTTAACCCTAATAAAGGATATAGCAGTCTGGCACTTTCTGCCCCTGAATTATGCTCCATCATGGACCCGCCCCTGTTCAAGGCCAGGCTAAAGACCTACTTATTCAGTTCAGCTTTCGACACTTGAGAGTGGTGTCACTCGTGAAATGAACAGATATGTATAAATTTATAAATGTACTATATCTGTATTCTTGTTTTTATTTCTTGTTCAGTACTTTGATCAACTGTGGTTGTTGTAAAGTGCTTTATAAATAAAATTTGACTGATTGCCAAATGAATAAATGTTTGCATCCCTCTTTTCTCTACAGCAGATTACTTTATAAAAAGAGTAAAGAAGCCAAAAGGGTCTTTTGTTATTGAAGCACAAAACTGGTGCAGCATCCTGACCAGAATAATGATTTTACAGACACTGAATAAACGTGTGTGTGTGTTTTTTAATTTTCCAAAGTATTTCACTGAATAATGTTTTAAATGTATGTAAATGAAAGTGTTTTTAAAAATTGAAGCCGAGGATAACTTTATGTTTGTATGTGCATGCCATAATTGCAGTGGTGAGCAGCAACAAAGCTGAACATAAATCCAAGCTTTTATTGAGCCTAGACACAGCAGTCACTCCCTGAACAAAAACAACTATTCTCCAGGACACTGAGCAACAGACTACTGGATTGTGTGTGCGTGTGTGTACCTTGAGTCCATCGTTGTAGCTGTCTGCAACGTTAAGGCAGGCCGTGCTGCCTGCATGACCCGAGGCTCCAGGCCGGGGAGGCTTCTTAGGAGGAACAGCATGATCTGAAGGGAACGCCATCAAACAACAAGAAAAACTGAACACAAAACACTGAAACCATTGCCAATATTTATAGCCCTGCTATGATGTTACTTTAAAAACATCGTGTGTGTGTGTGTGTGTGTGTGTGTGTGTGTGTGTGTGTGTGTTTAGGTCTGGGTAACTAAAGGCTTCTAGCAAGTGGAAACAATTACACTTGGGGAGGAAAAAACCCTCGTACCACAAACACTGTTTTCTCTAGAAGCGCTCAGTGGAAACGAGCTTCAGTGGTGTGTGCAGGGGTAGTGGGATGAGGTATATGGATCTGGAGATTTACCTGCTTTCCCCACTGGCTGGTAGATGTGCTGGTTTCCTGTCTGCATAAATGCACAAAGAAAAAAATATCATCAGTCAGAAGAAATAAAGAAGTGATGAATCCCTAATGCCATCTGTGTTGTAGTTTAGGTGTTAAGTTACCAAAATGCCTGGCATGCACACACACGCACACACACACACACACACACACACACACACACACACACACACACATGCACCTGCCTGCCCTCAGGATTGACCCACATTAGGACATAAAAAACAAAGTAAGACTTCAGCCTGAATTTAAAAAGTTTAATGAAACCCAAACCGCAAACCTAAACAGCTAAGCAGTGGGGGCCCTATGAAAGACATCAGAACAGAATGTCCAGACTGGTTTGAGTTGACAGGAAGGCTACATTAACTCTGATAACCACTCTTTACAACCACAGGGAGCAGAAAAGCATCTCAGAACACACAGGCTGAACACTGCAGGTAATGTTACCCCTGACCTGAGCAGTGGACATGCAGTGTTCTAGTGCAGTGTTGCAGTAATCTCGCCTGGGTGACACGGTATTGCAGTGGGTAGCACGTCCACCTTACAGAAAAAAAGGCCACGTTTTTGTGTGGTGTTCGCATGTCCTCCCTATGTTTCCCCAATACCCAGGTGGGAGTGAGTGAGTTATTTATCTAATTTTGGCAAAACCCTTTGGATTTTGCAACTGCCAAAACACCAGTGACATCAGCCATATTTCTCAATAACTACTGACAAACTCTCAGAGCATTATGGTGATGATTTGGTTTTAAAATCCTGGTCCCTAAACCTGGTCCTAGACTCATTTTTGAGTTTACCGTTGTCTAATAAACCTACTTTGCCCTAGAAAGGGCTAATTAATAGCATATTAGTTAAATCATGTGTGGTAGGATCATGGAAAACATTACATGTTCAGGACCAGGACTGGGAACATTTGTTTAAGACCAAGTGATAGCAAAGAGGTGTAGTCCTCTTCTCCATCACTTTAAGTCATGTGTAGTGATAGGAGGCAATATTTGACAAAACATTAAGAAGAACATCACAAATAGAAGGTATGCATGATGATCATATAAATACATTCTAGATAAGATTGTCCAAATAGGTAGGGAACTTTGTACATGTTTGCGTCTTCACAACGTTTCCAGTATTGAATCTAGCTAAGAGGTTAGCTGACTTAACGTTACACAGGGCTAGCTGGCTAGCAGCCACAGAGACAACAGTGTTTCTAAGGCTGACACTTGTCTTCTTAGCCAACTAAGCAGTCAACTCTTTAATGAATTAAAGAATAACATGGCTAAAGAAATGACCAGCTGAATGCTTGAAAAATTAGCCTACTTATAAATGCTTCTTTCTACACCAGTCACCCACAGCCCGAGAGAGACAGGACGCTACTGTTTAAGTAGCACTGCTTATTTAAGGCAGTGTTCAAACAGTGTAACTTTGGATTCATTCATTTCTTTCTTTTTTCCCAACTGATACCATCCTGACATTCTTTTTTTAACCATGCACCAAATACCATGCCACGCCACTGAGACCACAATGTTTCCTCTACTCTGAAGTGTGATGTGAACCTAATAAGTGACCAATCAGGGTACGTACTGGATATATATACATTTACTGTATCACCATAGCACTGAAGGTGGCAAGTGTAATCAGGACTAGAAGCTTAGGGAATATTTCATTTAAACAATCGAGTGTCCTCATGTGTGGTCCATACCAACACACAGATGGAGTAAACATCTGGATGGTATGGGATCCTGAAACCTGGTTTGAAAAACACTGTCTGACAGATAGAAAACATTCAAACCAAAGTCATAACATTATTCACAGCAGTAGCAAGTGATGCAAGTAACGTCTTGGATCAGAAGAATGGCTCAAGCCCTTTTCCGAAGCTGTTGTCAGCTTTTTAACTTTATTTATATCCCATCATTCTATTTCACACATACTGACTAATGAGTCAACTGTTAGCAGCCTCACGTATTAAGCACATAATTACCACATGTCCCATATGGCCCACGTCTGTGAAGTACATGTTGCAACACAGGTCTTATAGAGCACAGGGATTATCCGAACAACATCCTATCAATCAACAGATTTTCCTCTACACCAGTCTCTGAGATCATCATGATGCTAAAATAGGCTAAAGACAGATTCTTCATGTCTATTCTGTGGGGACACTGAAAGCTCATATGCTCTAAAAGCTTTGTAGCACAGACTACAATAAGCTAACATCATTCATGTGCAACTTCTTAATTACAAAACAAGACAGGAAACAGAAGATTCTGCGCTCAGAAGATCCAATCAGGCTTCAATCCAAGGTTCAGGACTTTATAATGCATGATGATTCTGTCCTTTGGCTGCTTGGAAACAAAGCTCTTCTAAGTATAATCTATTAACATTTTTGAGCCGTGAGAGCAGAAACAAAACACCCAATGTTTCTTTTTTCTGTTTACAAAAATCTAAAGCCAACAGTAATTCTAAAGGGAATTTGTCCAAAAGATACACACACACAAACACACTCAAACATACACACACGCCTACACACATATTATGAGTAAGATCCGACTAGTTTGAACACTACCTGTACTGACGTTAGCAGTAACATTCATTTCCTAGTGTTGCAATAATGGGTGGAGAACCAATAAATGTAAAAGATGACTTATTTACTGTTAAGAATGAGGCATCATGAGGAAAATGAGGTCTATTAGACCATATGTGGATACTAATGATGTCTTGAGCTTGAATCTATACATTTATATGCATGTGACTGTTGTACAGCAAACATTTTATTATTAAAAAGAGAAAATCCATACTGTCTGCACCAAGTCATCTTGAGAAGCAAACATAAAAACAAAAACTCACTGGTCCCTGGAGACTGCAGTCCTCTCTGTCTATACTGCCTCGGGAATTCCTAGAGTCTGGTTTCTGAGACAGAAAAACACAGACAGGGAAAGAGAAGAAAAAAGCACATCAACACACATCAAATACACAGCTTCAAAAAAATACAGCATTCTTTTTTATTGTCTTGTTAACAGATGAAACAAACCACCTCACTCCCACATCTTACACATATATCCATGGAAACTCTTCATAACTCCAGTAAACATTTCGAATATTTCAATTTCAAATCGGTTTTAGTAATAGTCAAGCTTTGCATTAGTACAAGCCTACAATCACAAACAATGACAACTTATTACAGCACTTGAGAAATCCACTTTTTGGAATATATAGCAACCCATCCCTGCCCAACACCGTACCAGTTTCCCAAAGCAGGACTTGAAGACCTGCATCCTATGGACTCTTCCTTTGTATCCCTCTCTGTGTTAATTCTTGAGAGCAGAGCTGCGTTTGACTCCATTCATGGTGAAAAGGCATGTGCAGAGAGGAAGCTCCTGTGGTGAGGCATGCATGCACCCACATCGAGTCACTCCCACTGAACGAGCCTCAACTTAGCTATGCCAAGTCTTCCCCTTCCAAGCTTTCTCTCCTCCCTTCTCCACCTCCTTTCCCCCTTACCTTTCCCTCGTTCCAACCTCTTCGTCTTGACCTGGGTACTCCTTTCCCCTTTGGGTCTTTCTACCCTGCTACCCTCTCCTTTGCATTTTTCTTCTTCTAACCTCAGTGCCTCTTGTATGTGCCAGCCATTTTCCTAAAACTGCACAGAAGTAGGGTCAAAGCCATAAGAGGCAAAATTCCCTCCTAGCCTCAGCAATTTAACTTTCATCAATGGCGGGTCAGGGGGAGTTTAGCTGCTTCACGCCTCAGTGCTAACACAACCCCCTCATTACTCAGGAATTCCCGAATACTGCACCTGTACCATACACACTGTCTTTTTATATAAAACACTCATCCCAACCAAACCCTTATCATTACCTAATAACAATTAATTATAAACAATCATACTAACATGGAGATTTACATTCGGAGGCTTGGAAGTATTGTGAGATGGTGGAAGGCATTCGCCAGCATATTTCAGTGCTGCGAGCCGCTTTTAGCTTGCCACAGGAAACAGAATGAGGCTTTCTATGAGACAGACTGAAGATAATGACAGTCGCATAAAAATAACTCTGTGACCATGCCAGAGCCCCATGTCCTGCTCACTCTATTTTTCACACACATGCTTGGCCAGAATTCTCTCTGCGACGATCATGACTCTCTAGGCTTGTCAGCCGCTGGAGATACACATGCAAAAACCTTCCTTCAGTGGTATTTTAACCAGTGTTTAAAGGTTAGTGCTACTTAAAGTCTAACATCCTACCTCCAGGTGTGCTCATGTAAAAGAGAGGAATGATTTGAAAAAACGATTTTATTTCAGTGTAGGACTTGACTGAACTCGAAAACAGTAAACAATATGTTTATGAAGTGGTGCCTCGGTGGTTAAGACCCTGGCTTACCAAGCCGAAGGTTGCGGGTTCAAGCCCCAGTATCACCAAGTGGCCACTGTTGGGCCCTTGAGCAAAGCCCTTAACCCTTAATTGATAAGTTGTTTAATATAAACAATAACTGTAAGTTGCTCTGGATTAGGTCGTCTTCCAAATGCCATAAATGCATATTGCTCTCTATTCTTGGGAAACACAAACATCTGGGCTATAACAGGTGTACTAAAAGTTCACCCTAAATTCATTCATCCAACAAAACACAACCAAAAAGACTTGAGTTTGACTGACAGAGGGAGCTCTTGAACATATTTAAAAATCATACTGAGGGTTAGGAAGGAGGACAAGAGAACAAATCAGAGAGGAGTGCATGAGAGAAATAGCTGAAAAGAGATGAAAGGGGCAGAGGGAGAGTAAATCATTTAGTGTCTTATTTAATAAGGAATGGTTGAAAGCAAATAGCCTGCAACAGAAAATTAAAAAGAAGAAAGGTAGACAAGAGGTACAGGGCGTGACAACCAGCTGGAAAGCAAGTGGAGTGAGACGATGAGCTGAGCTGCATACCATTAAACGCTCCTCATGCTCTAGCCAACGTTGGTCCTCCTCCATCTGCTGCTGCTGCTGCTGCAACATCAGCTGATCCTCCATCAGGTGAGGAGGGAGAGGCTGGCTCATGCCGGCCCTCAGCCCGCCACCATCCTGACACTGACAAACCCACACACACACACACAGTTATCACTATTTATGACATAAAATCATTAATTCATTCATATGAAGT
>JBCNYG010000001.1:25975926-25990133 GCA_039654305.1 Porochilus rendahli
ACACACACACACACACACACACACACACACACACACACACACACACACACACACACACACACACACACACACTACAGCCACTCCATAATGAGTACAAAGTTTACTAAAAGCAGAAAGCACCGTAAAATTTCAAATTGCAGGGTGTAGAAGCTGCATTACAATTCGAAAGCCTTTGCCTAGATTACTGAAATCTGTGATTTATGACTGAGCTTTCAAGCAGCAGAAACACTGCTTCAGTGTACATTACATCACTGCAGGAGATGTGAAGGGATCGATTATTCTCCACTATAAATAGGGCAAACGGGGTTTCGAGAGCATATTATATCCTGACCCACATATAGCATGGGAGAGGACACACAAAATCTCTCTCATCTTTGACAGAATTCTTAATGCAAACAATTACTGAACCAAGTCGTTAAATGATACTACTAAAAACGTTCACTCACTCTAATAATTCGTAGTTGGATTTCTTATCAAGGGCATTTCCTGGCATCTCTCTGAAAAACCTCCTGTTAAAGAAATAAAGGGGGAGGACAGTACAGACTCAACTCTTACACAAACACACATGGATTTGTAAAAGTCATGCTGGGACATGCCTTCTCGCAATAATCGATTCATGGTGCTCACCTGATTTCAAGGCAGCCCAGTTTAAGTGCAATATCCTGATCGACTTGATCAGCTACTTCCATCATGTAATCGCTTCTCACCTGGTAATTACAGAAACAGAGACAGTGTTTAGAAAGAGCAGCATTACAAGGTAAATAAAGTAAAATAATTATTACTAATAATGATTAAGGTTAATGTATAACAATTCACCCATATGCTCAGAAATAAAGACTATTAGTCAGATAATTATAATCATGTATATTATAAAATATAATATACATAATTACCAATTATGAGGTGGATGTCAATGAATAGGCAGATCATCAAGGGGACTACTCAATTCAGCAACATCCACCATGCCCGAGATAAATAATTTTTTAATATGTACCACATAGGAACATTAAAAAGCTAACTAAAACAAACATGTTTAGGTTAGGTGAGCTTCATGCACTCCAAGCAGAGTTAAGCACTGTGTAGCTAACTGCAGGCTTTCAAACCCAATAATAGCTTTAGTGTATAGTTCCTGGAAACAAAATAATAAATACAAACTATAATGAGATTTTTTTTAGATGATTTTTGCATAGTTTAACCATGACAGAGAAAGATCAGGTGAACTCCGCTCGCTCTGCGTGGAGCCAAGTGCTAGGTAGCTAACGGCATCTTGAGTCCACTCATTCAGAGTTTACTACATAAAGTACTACATGTATACATAAGTAGAAAGCATTGCGTATAGACAAAAAGAAAAAGAAAACAATATTTCATGGTATATTAATTCCATTTTAAATTGTGATACTGTTGACACCTGCAAGCGTAACAAACTGTCAGTGTCTGTCAATATGATTTAGGCATTGTTCACTCGGGTATAAATGTAATGTTTTATGACTAATATCGGACCAAACAGATTGTGCCATTCCCTTGAAATATATACTTATAAGAATGACAGGCTGAAGCCTGTTGCAAAAGATTTTAGCCCAGATCAAAATAAGCACAGCTATCTTTTGTTTTATAGACTTTTACAGAAATATACAGTTAGGAATGTAGATTGTTAGTAACAACCACCCCTGGCTATGTGTTTTAAAGATTGTTAACATAGTTGAGAAAGGGTGCATACCAAAGGATAAAAGAAACATGAGAGAATGGAAACATGAGAAGTCACTGAAGTAAACATGTGAGTCAGTTGATAGAGAAAAGAGACTGCTTTCAATCCATTCAACTGCAATGTGGACTTTTTACTGCTGCTTTTCAAAAAGGAACAGCAACAAAATCTGGGTCACTACTAAACTCTTGAGAGCAGCTTGTGATACCACATCAAACTGAGCAAGGACTGAGTGAGCAGAGAGAGGGAGAGACAGACAGACATATAGAGAAAGAGAGAGAGACTCAAACTTATTAAAAGCCTTCCTGCATAGTTTTTTGTCCGCACCCATGTAAACGCAATATGCTTAATAAAACCTTCCTTGTGAAAAAAATTAAAGAAGTAGGGGAGGAATTGTACTGCAAAGTGGGGTGGAAATGTTGTGAATTAAATGTACTGAGGTATATAACGTATTCATGTAAACGAGGAGATGCTTATCTGATGTATGTAAACATAATGTAGTATTATGTGCAGATATGCCTAGTATTATTTTACTTTTTATTAAGTAGTTCACTAGTTTATATCTGATTTGCTGCATCAACTGCATCATTGCTGTTATCTTACCTTACTGGAACTGATGTGTCCATGTCAAAGTCTTGCGACTTCGCACTTTTGCAAGAGTAAAACGGACTACAAATGTTGACCTTTCAAACAAGCTAATGCAAACTATTGAGACCATTTTAGCAGACTGTAACTACGTATATGCAAGTAAAAACCACCTGACGATGAAAATATACATATTTTCAGTGCAACAGACAAGTTCGGGAAGGCTTTCTTTTCATTTTGCTTTAATGGCCATTAGTTTTTTCAATTCAGTAAGCCCAAAGAGTTCCAAAAGAGCGAACAGTTAAAATTAACTGAACCTATTTAGCTTTACTCCAAAACATTGTGCCACACTTTATGACAAGACAACTACAACCCTTTCACCCCCCCTATAGAGCTGGGACAGTACACTTCACCTCAGACTTTACAGTGCTCCAGCAAGAACTGAAAATGTGACATGAATACAGGGACTGCTTGAAGAGCTCACTGATTAAACATCACCCACATACTGATACTGGGTATGTTGTGAGAGAGAGGTAAAGATGTAAGTGCTGTTCTGGAGCATGCATACCCTTACCTGGTGATAAAAGTAGTTTAGTGCTGGCTGGTCTTCAGTAAACAGTTTTAGGAATGATTTTGGTAGGTAGCGTATCCGTAACTCATACCTGAGGAAAAAAACATTGAAATGACCATTTTATTTATATAAATATATACCAAGATAATAATAAAAAAAAACATTCAGGGTTACCTGTGGATACCCTTCCCATTTCCCATTGGCCCCTTCTCAGAGTGCCATTTCATTAGAAAATAAATGCATGCCTGACAACTGGGCAGATGTTAATTTCCAAACAAAGTCCGGCAGTTATCAAAGTGGAAATAAGCAGAGGCCATGATCAAGTTTAGTTCAAGTCTCAGCTCAGGCAAATTTTCTACTGAGTATGGAGGTAAGCCGTGCAAAATAGTAAATATGTATGAGTCAGAGAATTACCATCCGACTGGCACATAAGCATATACACTGAAAAATATCACATTAGACCAAACAGAAAGTAATCAATTACACAAAATATTTGAATAATATTTGAAAAATTATTCAGTTTAACCTGCAACCTAAATTCAACATTCAGTCACCATAACACACTTCATGTGGTGGATTAATTATTATTGTTATTATTATTTTAATTGATCCAACATATACTTTTAGCTTTTTTATATTTTTTCTTTCATTTTAAAAGAATCTATTTGTAGGTTTCTGGTGAAATTAAAAACAATTCAAATGAAGCAGTTGAAAACAGTAGGAGAAATGATATGTAATGGGTGAAAAGTATATTCAGTCCCAAATGAGGACCTGCCTCTATCTATCACTGTTAGAAGACTTATAAGACTTTTTTACAGCGGCCACTAAAAACAAAATAAACCAAAGCAAAGGCAATCTTGGTCTTGCCACCCTTTTAAACCCGCATGTTACGGTTTGAACTGGACCAGGTCATAACACTCATTGACTAGAGAGTACATGAGGCAGCCTCGGTCTGATGGTTAGAGAAGTTTTGGGACCGAAAGGTTGCTGGTTCGATTCCCGAACCAACAGGAAAAATGTTTGGCGGTGGGGGAGTGAACTGCACATTCATGGCTGAAGTGCCATTGAGCAAGGTGCCTAACCCCTAACTGTTCTCCGGGCTCTGCGATGTGTGGCTTCCCACTGCTCTGAGTGTGCTCACTTTGGATTGGTTAAATGCAGAAGTCAAAGTTTGCTTTATGGAATTAATACAATGAATAAATACATGTAAAAAGAAAATCTAAACTCCAACAGACTTTACCTTTTTTTACCTGAGCAAAGCCCCACAACCATGGAATAGGACTTCAGTGGTTGCTCTGTATGCTTACCCTGTCGCTGACTTAATGCTGATTGGCTGTTATAGCTCACACATTATTAACTGTTATGTAAACTCTCACAATAACAAAACTGAAAGCCTAAGATGCAGGCTCCTACATCTCTGCTCTGACTTGCAAGGAACAATAAAAAAAATACACAATCTAACTTAGATAGGCAGACAAACTTTCATCGAGCAAGACACCAACCATCAACGGTAACACGGAACATAAACTTGTTACTCAGATAATTAAACTAACAAGACAGGTGACAATCAATGTCATTTTCATTAAATAAATAAATAAACACATTTAATTTATTTAAATTTTTATCATATTTTGGGTGATCAAATAAACATAACATATAAAAAGACAAATACCTATACCAAATGCCTATAAATCCTTACAAAAAATAGAAGTAAACGTGTCTGCTCATAATTTTTGGCTTCTACTGAAAACATATATGCAATACATAAGAAACACAACTCACACACACTTCATGTTCAACTGATGTTGCAGAAAAACTCCAAGTGAGTCAGAGTACTGCTGTGAGGAATCGCCATCAAGTCAGCGGCGACGGTATATCTATCTTTTAAAATTAAAGGCGTCTATTTACTTTTATAATTTCACTAATTAGTAATGTGAAATTACAAATATTATTATTTGAATTGAGGTTGCGTCGTGTGCATTAAAGAGCAATATGATAAAACACCCCACTGGCAATTTCACTGCTTCCACATTTCTATGTTTAGTTCATGAAACTGTGTTTTGTTTTGATTTGTAGTTTTCAGCCTGTCATTGTTTTATTTTCTGACTGTGTCATGATTGTTCTCACCTGTTTAATTAGCTAAAGTTAGTTTTCCCATTTAAGCTATAATCTTTCATTGTTTCATCAGACTTATCAGGCATTTGACAGTCATGTCCAAGCCTTTGTTTTCTAGTGTCCGTGTTCCCTGGTACTGACCCTTGCTTATGTTTCCTGTCTTTGATATGAATTATCCTCTGTGTTCTCTGACCAAAGATTGTGATTATTGGATTATCCTGAATAAAATGAATGCCAAGTTTGTGTACTTGCATTATGCCTGTCGTCACTGCATTATACAGTGACACTGTGAACATGATTTGAGATCCACCAATAAAGAAAAGTGAACTGGGTATGCAGCCAAATGCAACACTACGTATTACATAACCTTTGCACATTCACTTGGGTGAGAAAGACTGGGCAAAAATAGACTGCTTTTTCATCTATAATTTATCTATATCATCCATCCATCAGTCATCACACACACTTGGCTATATAACTGTAGTGGCTAGGTCCCCGTGTTCCTGTTCTAGTGACATCATCCACAAGTTCATGGTGTAAAAGAGTTTACTCTGATGCTAGGTGTGAGTTATGCAATACCAATACAGCTATTATTTTCATTTTTTAGCCATTCTGGTTACAATCCCATAATGACTGATTTTTAGTTTCTCGTCACGGCCCACTCGTGATTTTTGGCGCCACAGCAAAAAGTTTCTTGTTCATCGCTGATGAAAAATCCGCATCAACAATCTTTTTTTGATTAATTAGCACATCAAACCAAACAACCCAGAATTAATTGAACATTTTGACAGGATGTTTAGTCTTGAGCCTGAAGTTAGTAGTGGGATAGATTCAAGCCACATACTACAGGTACTGATAGTGCTTGTGCTATCCTGTCTTGTATGTTGTTGCATTCTGTTCAGATTTTACCTGATAGTGTAAATGTATGACTCGATGTTGGTCCAGTTACCATATAAGACTGAATTTCAGGGCTTGCGTAATCCTGTTCATTTTCATTTCATGAAGATAAATAATACTTGGTATGATTAATAGTTTGAAAAATCTCTTCGAATAAGAAATGGCACGGTGTTGAATGTTGACCAAAATCCCTCATGCTTTTCTTCACACTGTGAGTTGTTTCTACAGACAGAAATAAAACAATCTCCAAAGCAAAAAGATGCCAGAGTTTCTTCATCCTCATGCAGTTTCGTTCAATGCTTTTAAATAATAAAAAACTTATTTATAGCCTTGTGCACTTTCACACAATCTTTTACAATGACTGGTCAGTCCAGCAATGTTACAGCTGTTTGAGGTCAACAGTAAAGCTTGTGTGAAACAAATACACCGATCAGGCATAACAGTATTTATATACACTTACACGATCTGACTGGACGAATACAACCCAATGTCAAAACATAAAAGAAGAACAACAACACTGGGCGAGTGTGTGTTTAATATGTGTAGCAGTCTGCTCAGAGCTAAGTTCTCTGCTAATGTTCGCTGTCAAATGGAAGTGATTAGAGATTCTAGTGAGGCATGTTCCACTGCAAGCTGCCAGATTATGATTTCTTCAGCGACCGTACCAAGCAGCTTTCTGCCTGCCAGCTAAAATGATTCTCCATTCTTTCACAGCTGCTGTTCGGTTTGTTCTTCATTACCAACAATTAGTCAGACAATCCCATCCTGAGCCAGACTGCAGCAACACCTGAGCAGCCTCCATCAGAATCGTGTGCTTGACATGCAAGATAAGCACTGACAGACAGAACACACAGATGACAAGCAGACGCCAGCTTAAGTTTCCACACAATTTCACCAAACAGTTTGAAATCTAAGTGTTTATAATGTAGGACACAGTAAACTGTAATACTGTGTGTTGTCCATACATGGATGGATATTGTTTTTACTGTTATTTTTGCTGTTTTTATTATTATTATTGTTGTTGTTATTATTATTATTACTATTTTAATTCCATGCATACAAACATATCCCAGTCCTCAAAAAAAAGCTCTCACAAAGGCTGTGCGATATGACAAACCCTTTAACAAACATATTGTAAAAAATGATTAAGCGGTTCAGAAAATGAATAAATGAATGAATGAATGGATAAGTACAGAAGAAACAAGATGTTCAAAAGCTCATTTGTTAATTCATCTATAGGTTTAACTTGGTCAAGTTGGGCTAAAGATCGAAATCGAAATGGGAGGCTGGACAGGACGCACAGTGCACCATGCATACACACTTACACATACACACACTCATTCACACGCAGGGGCAATTTAACACAGCCGATCAATCTAATAGCAGGGAAGAAACAGGAAATCCAGGAGACAACTCACACAGGCATGAGGTGAAGACGGAAAACTCCACAAAGACAGTAACCTGAGCTCAGGTCATCAAGACTGACTGACTAAGAAGGCGTGATTTTCTGAGCATTATTAACGGCGTATAAACAGAAGTGCATTAGGGGCAGATTGTTTCATTTAGCTCCATTTAACTTCACTATGGGCTTGTAGAGCAACAGCCAAGGCTTCAAAACAATGGCTCTTTAAACCAGCAGGTTATCATCTATCTATTAGATTCTGTGCTTTTCCATATTGTTCAAGTGATATTGGTTGTGTTGGTTTGTTTTAAATTTCTATCAGATGGCACATGGAAATGCTTGGATAAACTTCACAGAAGGAAGCTAACCCACACACACTGGGGTCTTGATCATATGCAGCATGCCTACCTTAAAATTTATTTATTTATTTTATTTGAAATTTCCCCCGTTTACCTCCCTAATTTAGACATATCCAATTCCCACCCATCGAGTATTGCCTTCCCTGTTACACAACCACTACCAACCAGAGAGGGGCGTAAACATGCACATGCCCCGTCCATGACATGAAATGCCCGCCACCTGCCTTTTTCCGAACTGCTGCGTATTTGTGGACTGTGTAACACACCCGGAGAGAAAGCGCTATCCACCCTCTTGTACAAATGAGCTCACAGACAGCCATGATTGGCTGGTGATTGCAGTGAGTGAAAGGAAAGTGAGCGTATGCCATCCCACCCTCCCGTGAGAGCTCGGCCAATTAGTTCCCCTGGACTCCTGGTCACGGGTGGCTGTGGCATCATCCCGGATTTGAACTACAATTTGACTTTTATTTTTTGACATTTAGGCTTGAGAGTGAAAGCTGAAGATGTGACAACAGATCAGTACAGAGATTGTTATTATTTGGACAGCAGAAGACAATCAAAGTAAAAGTATCAAAGTAAAAGTTAGCAGAAGTGTTCTGATCCTGGTGGCTGATATCAGGGAAATTTTAAGCCCCACTCAGACTCGTGTACTTCTACCATGCAACAGTCTATTGCCTGCGTCCCTCGCATTTTCATTCACTGTGTTTAGTTCCAACAGTTTTGTTTGCCTACAATGCACAATTTTTATTTTACCTTAAAAATAATTTTTCAGAAAACATTTATTTTTTAGTATAACGTTTAAAGGCGTGACTGTACTTGATTGAAAAAAAATCCAGAAGATGCCATCTTTGGTTTGAGCAATGAGTTCTGTGTTCAGTACATTTACCAACTCACTTGAACTTTTCTAACTTCACTCCAGAATTTACCATCATACACATATGAACTTCTCTGGACATATGAAGTACTACTCTGCCATTTCTTTTAAAAACTGGAGACAATTGCGCTAGCTACTTAGCCTCATAAGTTAGCAAACTTTACTTTAGTTATAATGACATCCTGCTTTCGCAATTTGCACAAAAACATGTGTTTATCAGTCAACACTCACACTACCTATAACACTAGGGTAAAGCGAATACAAACTCATCCGGCATGCACTATGGTGTTCATCTGTTAAGTTGTGTTCATACGGGAAGCGACGAGTGACACATTCGCCACTGAGCGACACACGACATCGCCTGTTGAGAGAGGCAAACTGTTTCACCTCGAGCCAAGATAACTCCTTTTGCATGTTTCCCACTTCGACGCCACGCTTCCCTACAGTAGGTCCCTGAGAACTTCTATTATCATTATCCTATATTCTTTGAGTTTATTTTAACTTATATTACCATCATATATAACTTATTATCATCACAGATCAAATACAGAACGAAGACTGTTGTGCATCATGAACTGGGAACAATTCGCTCTCCTAGCCACCTTCACTCTCTATTTGAGAAAAAAGCACCACGACATCACAGCTCCTGCTGGGTTTTCCCAATGATCTGAGCCCGTTATCATCACAGAGAGAATCACAGACTTATCAAGGAGCTACATTTAGACAGAGTACACTTTCAGCAGTACGTTACTGTGAGCTGCACACAGTTTTTTCTCCTGATTTATATATTTGCTTAGAATTAAGCTGTTAAATCAATTCAGTAGGAAAATACGTTAACAAAACCATGTACTTGAGTTACTATTCAACCCACATAATGTACATTTCATGTAGCTCAAAATAAACTTGTATATAAATATAAACTCAGAGGAAATGTGACCGTTTCAAGAACATGGACCCAGGCATCACGTATCAGGTTATTACCCTTACAAAATGTCTTTGTGCAGTCATAAAGCACGGGATATTAACACACGGCAGTAATAAGCTGCTCTTCCATGTTGATGTAAGCAGGACAACGTGTTTACGATTTCCATCGAAAAACAGTACGGCAACCACCATGTAAGGAAGTATCTGTCAATCAACAGTATTTTTAAGCTTTGAAAGGTGATCGCTCGACGCATGCCATGTGAAAGTTCAGATCAGCGGAACTTTGCGCCCAGTCACTTTTTGTCGCACAAGAAAATTTCGCCTCTTGTCACGTGTATCGCGTACAGTCATTGACTTTGCATGGTCGCTTGACGCGTCCTGTGTGAATGTGGCTTTAAACCAAACAGCAAAACCCCTCATGACGCCGGAGTTAACCTGTCTGCAATTTCCAGTTCCCTGTGATACAAGTAATTCCTAGACACATCCGTATTAATGAAACGTCTCCTGCTGAAACCATTTAAGATCCAGAATAGATGTACTTTGGCTAACACCAGAGAAAGAGGGTGTGGCACACAAAGGTGAAAGGACACCCCAGAGCTTTACTGCGCATGTCTGAGTTGGAGAAAATCCTTAACAACCCGACCCCAGAACAAGAGGAAGAAGATGAAGCTGAAGATGAAAATGACCCCATTTTTATAAATCAGTCCTCTCCATGGTATGTACAGGTGATGAAAGCTTATGCTTCTTGATATCTACATCTAAATGGGTAAAACATTCATTTTCTAAATCACTTTATCCTAATTAGGGTCACGAGGAGGCTGGTACCCATCTCAGCCGACTCTGGGTGAGGGCAGAGTACACTAGACAGTTCGCCAGGCCATCTCAGGGCAGAACATGCTGACAGCAACCCAATGACCTACTCTTTACGAACGATAGTAATGGTTCTTTTACATGCCTCTCACCACAGACTTGCTGATAGTGGGGCTTGAACCCCTGAAGTAAGCCAGCACCCTACCACAGGGCCACCACTGCCCTGTGTAAAACATCTTAGATGTAAATATATAGATTCAAGCACAGAAGCAAAGAAAATGTATGTATGACTGCATCGGTAACAGGCTTAGTAATCGTTATTAATGATGAAACTCATAATGGTAGCAGCCAAAGGTATAAAGGACTCTGTAGAAACATTCTGTCTGTCGATTTCCAAAGACATGCATCCAGTCTCATTGAGAGGTACCTCCACTGCATCATGTGGCAAGACAATGATTGAACACAAATCACCAACAACAAAGGATTTCATCAGGGGAAAACAGTGAAAGGGTTTTGACTGGCCTGTGAATCTCAAACACCAGGCCTTATCCCAACTGAGCATGCAATTCAAGTTAAGGATATGCACCAAACATAAAGTGTTATTCATTTCTAATTACTCTATGCTTCTCTGTTTTTATACTACTGCTTAGTAGTTATATTCCTCCGCATAGCAGAGCCACAGTGACCTTGACCTATGTCATCCAAAGTTTATTGGGCACTGGTGGTGCCCACTGGTGGTGATATCGCATTCAGAATAATGACCCAAACATTTGACCTTTACCTTTAATCCCTTAAAAATCAAATCTATTTATCCTGGCCCTGGCTGTCACTGGTGTGGAGGCACAAAAAATTAAGTGGCCTGTCACCAAAAGTGCCAAGTTTCCATGTTGTGTTAGTTTCACATAGCTATAAATAGCTGGACATGAATTCTGAGCTTTCATCTCATATTCATCGTTTGACGTCAAACCCAAATGTCTTCAGTGTATTGCAAAAAAAAAGGAAAAAAAAAAGCCTGTTCAGTCCTGCTCGGATCTGAACTTCATTAAAACGTTGGTTCATTACACACTTAATATAACACAAATGAATTAAAGATAGATGTCATGTTAGACATTAAAAAAAACAGTTCATGCACATAGGAAATCTCCAACAGACTTTCTCACATGGTATTAGTGCAGTTTAAATGCTCAAAGTCATGGGCTCACTGAGTATTACGGAGTACAACACAAATCAAACTTGCTTAATTCCAACCTCCTGCCAGACATTACAGTTTGCAGAAGCGAAAACTGACAAACCATACAAACTGTCTGTGCTGACTCACCTCCACTCATCCTGTGGGTGGCGGCGCTCATATCGTTCCCTCACATGTGAGACGCCCATGTCCGGGTGGAGCCAGTGTATCTCTCCTGTCTTCAGGTGGCTGAGCCTCATGCCAAAACATGCAACACACCTAACCTTGTGGATGTCCACAATCTTTTGGATAATCCCCTAAAAATAAAAGGTTGAAAAAAGATCCATTAGAAAAAATAAATCCTGTAGGAAAGGTTTTATCTGCATTTAATAATACATCTACAGTGTGGCTTGTATGAAATGTTGCTGTTTATGTGCTAGGAGGTTTATAGCGGAGCTCCTGAGCAAAGGCCCATATGCATGAAAAATGACTTGGATGTTTGTCCTGTGTCCATGCCACTACAGGAAACGCAATAAGGCTGCCATGTCAAAATAAAAATTAACAGATTTACTATAAATAACAAAAGTGAACTCCAAAAAGTAGAGGCTCATACACCACTGCTCAGACTCGCACAGAATATAAAACACTCAATCCATCTTAGGTAGGTAGACAAACTTTTGCTAAGGAAAACAACACCAAACATTAACGAGGGCACGGAACATGAACTCATTAAACAGATAATTAAACTAAGAAAGTCAGGTGGTTCAACAATGAACATGGAAATCAGCTAATGAAAGGCAGTAAAAAGAAAACTTTTTCTGCTCTCGTTCCAGAGTGTAGTTGGAAAATCCTCTTATAACCCCAGACTCGGACACATATCAATAAGATATCGATCAGGAGCTCCGCTTTTGGTCAGTGCCTAAATATCTATAGTACGTATACATGAGTGACGTACCACATTTTTCCAAGTACGTACTGAGCAAAAATAACTGGGCCAGGGAGTGTCTACTGAAAGAAAAATTAAACAAAACAGTAGAGAACGTGTGACGGAGAGAAAAAAAGTAGAGAAGGAAAAACTGGAGGCTAATCTTCACTGAGATGTCTGATGTGTGAGTGTTTTTAGATAAAGTGCTTGCCTGTGCAGCTTTTGTGCAGATATGGGGGGGGTAAGGAGTATCAGCTAACGAACTAACTGGATTAACTTGTTATCTAAATGTGTTATTATTAGTAATGAAGATCACACAATCAAGACGATGTTTGCCTTCACTGTGCCTTTTAACATGGAGAAAATGAAAGTTGCTGCTCATGAGAAATGACAGTGCATCCACAGTTATAGGAGGACCAGTGCATTACAAAGCAGTTTCAAGTTACATCACATTACATTTAGTTACATTACAAATCCGAACACTAATCTTAAAAGTACTGAGTTGGCCTAAAAGAGATTTATTCAGTTTGTAATTTAAAATTACTTACCAGTAGTTTGGGCTCAAGAAAAGACACAAAATTCACTTCTCTCACTCTTCTAATTCTCTCAATTAGGGACACTTTATTATATACTTTATTATATTTATTTTCTGTCCACTTTGTACTTGAACTCTGTAAAATAAATTGCCAATTTTTTGTTCAGTGGCTACTTTTTGATGTGAAAACTAAAATGAGTGTCAATATAATCCCACTTTTGGCATATTACCCGCATTGCAGTAAACGAGCTACTTTTATGACTGTAACTCAAAATAATCAACTAATAAATAATTACATGCTCAAAACAGTTATGTTAGTAATGAGATCTGCACTCAAGTTATTTTCATTTAAACATTTCAAGTTTTTTTGGGTGGCACAGTGGTGTAGTGGTTAGCATGTCTGCCTTACAGCAATGAGGACCTTGGTTTAAGTACCTGGGCTTGGTGTAGGAGTTTCTGTCTGGAGTTCGCATGTTCTTCCTGTGCTTGTGTGAGGTTCCTCTGGGTGCACCAGTTTCTTCCCACAATCCAAAAACATGCAGATTAGGCTAACTGGATATTTCATACTGCCTCTAGGTGTGAGTGTGAATAGTGTGTATTGGCTCAAGGGTGGTATGTGCAGTATATTGGCTATAGACTCATCCTGATAAAGGCTGTCAAGATCTCACATTAAAGTCTGCATTTCCAAGTCCTTTGAGCATGAGTATAACCTGCACAGATGTTTTATCCAGATGTTAAGTGAAATCCAATTTGGTTCCATAGTGCGTATGCTGATAAGAATTCTTGTGATGAGGAGTTAAAGCAGACAGCAGACAGATAAAGCAGACAGAAATGCAAAAAGGGAAAATCCACTCTGATGTTCGGTAAATAATTTACAGCAATGTCACTGCCAATGCTGCACGAAGAGACATGCATCCTCATCATCATACTTTAAAATGGAAAAATAAACCATAAAAACAACCTGACTTGTCAAAATCCCTCTGATCATTACGCATGCTAATTTTTCTCGCTTCCACCACATCAACTTTGAGAACTATTATTAATATACTATTGTAAAAATATACAGTCCAGGAGAGACCCAAGAGGTGAGCAGTTAGGCAGATACTGGTACCAGTCCACCTGCCACCAAAATCACTGTATATATACTGTATTAATCCCACAAGGAAAAGTATAACCTCTGTATTTAACCCTTCCAAAGCCACTTCTCTAACCACTGGGCTTCGGCTGCCCCCTTATTCACTGCACTGCTAACATGTGATTGGCTGATTAGACACCTGCATGAATAAAGAGGTGTACAGATGTTCCTAATAAAATGGTTTGCGGGTGTAAATTCACACTGT
>JBCNYG010000001.1:26051903-26065749 GCA_039654305.1 Porochilus rendahli
GGTAGTTCACCTTTATTTGAACACCTTGGGATTGAAGAATTGATGTATGGTTTCTCCTTCATCCACTTCAAACTCTTGAAGCCCTTAAGATTGCGATTGAGAAGGAGATAGCTGCTGTTCCACCCGACATGACCCAGCAAGCCATTGGAGCTTTCCGTAATCACCTCTAAGTATGTTTAAACAGTAATGGCCACTGTTTGGAGGATTCTCCCATTCATTCATTTTCTGAACCACTTATTCCTAATTAGGGTTGTGGGGAGGCTGTCGCCCATCTCAGCCGACAGCAAGGTACACCCTGGACAGCTCGCCAGGCCATCGCAGGGCAGAAACATGCTGATGACTATGCAGCCTGCTCTTAATGAAAAACGGGAATG
Organism: Porochilus rendahli; assembly: GCA_039654305.1. Classification (NCBI taxonomy): domain Eukaryota; kingdom Metazoa; phylum Chordata; class Actinopteri; order Siluriformes; family Plotosidae; genus Porochilus; species Porochilus rendahli. The sequence goes on from JBCNYG010000001.1 coordinate 26,052,278, forward strand.
GTTCTTTCACATGCCTCTCACCATAGACAGTGAGAGACATGGCCTCCATTTGATAACCCAGTTAGCTGCACTGGGGGATCTTTAAAACATGATATATGAAAACTTTACTGAATTAAGTTTCATGAGTGCAATTTTTTTTTTCTAATTATTTTTCACTTTTTTTCATTCACTATTGAAATGTGGGCGGTTTATTGGGTTACCCTGTATAAATGCTCCATTTAAAATAAGTTTTTTGTTCTTTCTGGAAAAAGGAAACTTAACTAATTGAAAAAGCAAATTTTCCCACGCTCTGACTCACACATTTGTTCACATCCATTTGACTGATTTGATTTTCAGTCTCCTTCCAGATGGGAAGGCATTTTGTAATTACTTTTGTGAGGACGTCAGTCGAACTGAACGCTTTAATCTTCGCTTATGTTTGGGAAATGGGTCAGATTCCATGTGCTGCGTCCTGTCGTTACAAGTGTAGGCATGTAAGGTATGGCCAACAAGTCACTAATATACCCGACATTAGCATGCACAGCAAGCAGCTTACAGGTAGAAAATCAAGACACATTTAACACTTATCCACAAAATAAGTTACCATTATCTTCCTCTCAAATGGCAGATGCTTAACTTTATGCTTACTAGAATAGTGGTGCTGTGTATGATGGAGATCAAAAGTTATGCAAACTGCGGTCAAGCATGAAAGAACTCATGGAAAAGTTGACCACCCCTCTGAGATTTCATGATAATTTACTACACCTTTTAAAGAGATCACAGCAACAAGGTTCGTTTTCCTACAGAGATGTAGACATTTGAGTGTTGTCCAGACTCAAATTCTATTCAAAAGAGTAGCGTTACATAGTTTTATTTAATAAAAAATGGGATGTACAAATGTTTGGGCACCCTTTTAATCGCATTCATTTCAAGACCCGTAGAGATTTATAGCTGACATGTTGCAGCACAGAATTGCTTTGATTAGCTCATTAGATCTTCAATTACAAAAACAGATAGAACCAGTGATGAAAAATGCTATTTAACATAAGTAATTGCTGACTGTGCTTGCTTCTAGGTTCTTTCTTAGAGTGGAAACATGGGGGCCTCTTAACAACTCTCCACTGACCTAAAAACTAAGATAATTCATTATTATGATTTAGGAGAAGGGTACAAGAAATTATCTGTGAGGTTTGAACTGTCTATCTCCACTGTCGGAAATGAAATGCAGAAATAAAAGGGAACAGTCACTGTGTAGGAAAGATGTGGTAGGCTGAAAAAATACAGGAAAAGCAGAGGTAAAGGATGGTTACAATGATCACAGACAAGCCGAAGACCACCTCCAGAGAACTTCAAGAACATCTGGCTGCTGATGGTATAGTTCATCGTTCTGCAACCCAGTGTATTTTGCACAAGGGAAAAGCTCACTGGAAGTCACTGGAAGGGTGATGCGCAAAAAGCCTTTCCTGATGGTTTATCACAAGTCGCATGAGGTATGCAAAAGCACATCTGGACAAGCCAGAAGCAATTTGGAAAAAACATATCGTGGTCGGATGAGACTAAGAGTTATTTGGTCACAACCAGAGCACGCATGGCAAAAAACCCACACTGAATTCCATGAGAACTTATTGCCTACCTACCATCATTTTATGGGCTGCATTGCTAGCACAGGTACTGGAAACCCTGTTAAAGTTGAGGGCCACATGAATTCCTCTCAGTATCAGCAGATTCTTAACAAGAATGCTTAAAAATTGGTCTCAAAGTTGAAGCTACACCGGGGTTTGATTTTTTAACAGGACAACAGTCCTAAGCACTTTTAAATATTCACCAAGGAATTCGTGCACAAGCACAAGGTTCTGGAATGGCCATCCATTGTATGGATTCAAGCAGGCTGTCTATGCACGGAAACCAAGAAACCTGACTGAACTAGAGCGGGTTTGTATTGAGGAATGGGTCAAAATACCACCTGCCAGACTTCAGGGACTTGTCTAGAGGCTAGAGGAGGCATCTACATGCTGTTATTGTAGCAAAAGCAGGCTTCACTAAATATTATTGGAATTAATTATTTGGGGTGCCCAAATTTATGCACATGCCTATATTTGTTTAAATCCACCTAATGTTTCTGTTGAACCAATAAAAATAATTTCACTACTGAAATGTTTGTTTCCATAAGGTAGAACATGTTAAAATGAAGTTGCTGCTTCAAAAGCTCAGCAAGTGACAAACTGATGCAGACTTTCCTAAGGGGTGCCCAAACTTTTGCATGCCACTGTAGATATATAGACTGCAAATAAAACAAGATATTTATTTAAAAATCATTGTCATGTAGAAATATATTTAAATAAACATTTAAAATAATTTCTTAGATAACGTTATCAAAATCCATTATTAAAACAAGATAGCACTTTCAATACTTAGCTGTTGCATAATTACTAGAGCTTTAAAATGATTTTCGGGCGGCACAGTAATTAGCACATCCGCCTCACAGCAAGAAGGCCTGGGTTCGATTCCTGGGCTCAGGCGTTTCTGTGTGGAGTTTGTATGTTCTCCTCGTGCTTGCGTGGGTTTCCTCCGAGAAAATTAGTTTCTCTGATTTTCTGATTCACATTTAAAAAGAAAAAATAAAAACAATGAATGGTGCATGGATTACAAAACTATTTGGTTTGTATTTGAGCAAGCAGAGTAATAGCTTCGTACACCATTGTACACCAGCACAGGCGCCGACACACCAGAAAAATACTGGTTAATAATTGAAAACCACTCCCAGTGTGGAATGTTATACTTCATAAATGTAGTAGCCCTAGTCATTCAATACATTACCCATAATACACCAATCAGCTACAACATGAAATCCATTACCTCCAATGATTGTTTAGCTCCTACTTATGTCTCCACAAGAACACTGAGGGTGTGCTGTGGTATCTGGCACCAAGCACATCCTTTAATTCCAACAAGTCACAAGGTGGGGTTGCATGGTTTGCCCAGAACACCCCGCAGCTAGGGAATTTTGGAGGCTAATTTTCCTTAAAACATTCCTCAACAGGATAATGCAGCATGGCAGAGTGAATTTCCTGCTGAAAAAGGTACTGTCAGTGAGAACACCATTACCATAAAGGGGTGTACATGGGCTGTAGAGTTGAGGCTGACTGACATGAACATAAAAAAATAAATAAATAAAAAAATAGGCACACGCACACACACTAGGAAGCATACATTCACTGCTGTGCACTGCTTTTTGCCAGCTTGCTATTTCTGCAAGTCATTAATTAACAGGTTAATGAGAAACAATCAAAGTGCCTTTGAGCTGAAAATAAGTCACTTTTTCACTATGTGGATGCTTGTCTTTGAGAACAAGTTCTGCAGGGGGCACTTATAGGTAAAAACATACATTATGCAATAGAAACCAAAAAAACAACCCAGTGCATCATGGATGTGGAACAGGAAGTGACTGAGAAGTAGTTTATACTAGAGACTGACACAACATTTTCATTTCTTGGCCTTGTTCTTCCAGTCTGCAGCAACTCTTATACTGTCACAATTAGCTAACATAAATGACTAAACACTAAAATGTAAGTTATAGTAGATCCAGGTAGCTTAAAAAGAATAATACGTCAAGTGGCAGAGGTAGAGAGAGTGAGAGAATCTAAATGGCAGCTATATATTTTATTCAATCAGAAACACTGTTTAAATTTATGGCTCAATGCCATCAATGATTCATGTAAAAACAAACAAAAAAAGAGATCAATGAACGTGTGGAAGAAAGAAAAACAAAAATAAAGAAAAAAAAAACAAAAAGAAAAAACAAAAATAAATAAATAAATAATGATGAAATTTAATTAAACAAAAAAAAAAAAAAAAAAAAAGGAGACTGCAGCCTCTCAGCCAACACTGGGTGAAGGTGGAGTACATCCTGAACTACCTGCCAAACCATCGCAGCACAGCAATACAATAATAAAAAAAACCAAACAAACAAACAAAAAAATAAAAAACTAACAATAGTGATACCAAAAAAAATATAAATAAATAAAAAATTAGTCCTGCAGTGGATCGGTGAACTGTTTAGGGTGGAACCTGTTTCTCACTCGCAGTCAGCTGGGATTGGCTTCATCTCCATAATGCTGACAAACAGTGTAGATAATGAGTAGATGGCTGACAACAACAATTAGAGAAGGAAAAAAATAATATTAATAAAAATACTAGGGCTGAATCTCAGTAACCCAAAACGGGATAATAAAGTTTAAAATACAGCTGAATGCATTGTTCAGTTTCAAACATAATTAATGGCATGTAGTTATTAATGTCCTTAAACAACTAAACTGAAATAAATCAAGTTCTGCTGCTGGAAATAAACACCTTAGGAAAAAGGTGCTCTCCCTGCAGCAAAGTACAATTTCCACACAATAAGAGCACTAAAAAAAACCTTCAGTAAAACTTGGATGAGCTGTGGCAAACAGCTGGATTGCATTGAATTTTCACAAACAAAATATACAGAACTAAAAGAACAATAATTTTAGCATACACAACACTAAACATCAGATTTCAAAATGGTATTAAAACAGATTTTAAAAAAGTATCTAAACACGTTTCACAGAACCTTTTGTACCAGAAACACAAAAATGGACCAAACACGATTCTGTGTAAAAATGCAATTCCTTATGCATAGTGAAAGATATATATATATATATATATATATATATAAAATGTGTGTACTGTGCTTAAACATCAGATTCATGCCAGGAAACCAACAAATTTAACTGAACTCCACATTGAGAACAGTACTGATCCAGTGTGTCCAAACTACAAACGGACACTGGTGTTAGCTTTCACGGGTAAGTATCCTTTCACATGCACATACATTTGATCAAGAAATAAAATATGTTTATTTAAACAAACTCTGAGCAGCAGGTGCTGTAGAATCATCATAAAGGTAAATTTTTTGCAAAATTATTGAAACAAATCTACGCAATGCCACAAAAAGTTTTTCAGAACAAGCTACTTGCATGGGAAAAAATTTGAAAGAAATCTGCTTAGTGGTTTTTGTGCAATCACAAGAACGAGAGACGGTGTAGACAACAGAGCCAGTGGCTTCACTTTTGCTGATTATCTTTAGCTAATATCTAACAAGAATTCTGTCTAAAGCTCAGACATAGCTACCAAAACATTTCTGGTTAAATGGAACCTTAAGGACACAACCATTTATTTTCCTATTTAACCAAACAATGTGGCATGTGTACATATATTTTAACCCTGTTTTGATTTACGAAAACCTAAAATATATATTAAAAATAGTGAACCACACACACACACACACACAGATTCAACAGCATATTGAACAGAAATGTGCAAACGATGTAGTAATATGACACAGTGAAATCACTAAACTCAAGCCTGCTTGATTTCTTATTGCAAAAGTAACTTTGCAGGAATGTGTTGTATAGGGCCACCCCATCTCTCTAGTAGAAATATGTATCATTATGTCAGTAGAAAACATTCTATCTAAAGTGACAAAACTGGTAGATTCCATGTGAAGATTAGAGATTTTTGGGTTCATCTGTTACCCAGGAGAAATGGAAATATTTTGTACCATTTAGATAAATATAAACATAGTTTTTGCAGCATAACACCAACGATAACAGTTTCACCAACACTCCTGAGACACATTATAATCAGTGATCATTTTGGAGCAGTACAATCTGGGATTTGTAATTTGATTTCGCAGTACACCTAATTTCCATGTCTCTATTGTTTGCGTGAGGCCACTTATCGTCGGCAGTTCATGTAGTTAAGGCAACCCGGCTTTATTAATCATCAACAGGCTCAGGTTGTTTTAGGGGTTGGGTCATTATCATCGTTATCCTCTGATGTGTCAGGGTAAACAACAAGAAATGCAGCGGTAAGTAGTCCTATGAAGGAGCCTCCAGAAGCTACCATTGGGATGACTCTCACTGTGTCTACAGCTTTCACCACTGCACCGAGAGCTGAAGCCACCAAAATCTGAGAAATGTAAACCTGACAGGTCAGAATGGCACAATCGATACCAAAGCCTCTGCGAGAGTTACCTGGACTGTGGCGGATGTACTGTAATGAGAAAACAAGAAGTAGTAGCCAAGTCAGTAATAATCAGTAACAAGAAAAAAAAAATTCACATCATGATCTACCAATGAAATGCCAAAAGTAATCAGAGATAAAATACAATGAAATGAAAGTCAAACCTCTTTGATCTCATGGTACTGTCCAAGCAGAGCATAAGGACAGTATGATATACTCATCGAGATGATTCCCATACTGCTTATCATGATCATGGCCACATAGACATTGGGGAAGACGGCCATTACAGCCGTGCCCACAGCGAAGCCCAACGTTCCCAGCATGTAGATGACTTTAATGCTCAAGTTGTAGCTGTCAAGGTACTTCTGGAGCACAGCTTTAAAAGATAGAACATTCATGTTATCTACCTTGAAATCAAAGTATAAAAAACAGCAACTAATAGTAAAGATGAACCAGCTGCATTTTCTTGGCTGACACTGATTTTGTTTCAAGTGTGACCTGCCGATACCCAACCAAGCCGATTTAGATTTTATTGCTAGAAGCAAACCTAATCAAAAGGAAAATCTGGTCTCACTTTCCAGCATATTCAGATACACGTCTTACAACTTTGACCTTCAGCAGAGAAAAGCCATCTCATCTTACTAAAAATCCCCAGTCTACCTCTGAGAGTAACATCCAAACATGGGGATGTATATGATATACAAGATCTCATTAATTGCTATTTTATGTGAGAGATGTGTATTATATCCAGTTGAATGACGTTGTGATGTTGGGTAGGCCTACTGTACAGGAAGAGAGGAAACAGTGCACATATTGCTACATTGAAATGCTCATTTTCCAACGTGCATGTTATATGCGGTATTGACACACACACACACACAATATGACCGTCCCTCATGGTCAGGATGATAAAACCAGTCTGTTATGATAAGTGGCTGGACAGATGGTGCACCTTTACAGGGGTTAAAGAAAAGAGCCACCCTCCCTTCACATTTTGCCTCTTTTAAGCCTAAAGCAAAGACAATGTTCCCCCAGCTGAAATATTTGTTCAGTGTATGTAAATTTATAAGCCTGTGTGTTCATGTTGAGATCATCAGGCAATATTTGGTTCCAAATAAAAACTTAACCTATGTATTATAGGCTATGTGTAATAAAGCATCTTGGCACACTTTTTAGCACACTAAAAAAAGTGTTGTACTTTTAATCTTCATACTTTACCCTACTTTTATTGCAAAATCTGAACCAAGCGTATCATAAAGATGGCCCAGGAATCTTTACAATGTGCAATTTGGGTATCAGAATTGTTAATATTTCTAAGAGGGTGAAATAGAGTCATTTTACACAGTGTAAGAAAAGAGGTAAACATGTACAAAATGCAGAATAATCAGAATACATTTATTTATTGAGCCTGGAGGAAATTGTGTGCACACAGTCGCTCCATTCCAAAACTATAACAGTGGATGTTGTTGCTATATGGAGGAGTTGTACAGTTTAATAAACACAGGTAGGAATGATTTCCTGTATCGTTCAGTGGTGCATTTAGGTCGTATCAGTCTCTCACTGAACGTGCTCCTGTGACTGATCAGCAGGTTGTGAAGCGGGTGGGAGGTATTATTCAGTATTGTCCTTATCTTGGACAACGTTCACGTCTCCGACACTACAGTCAGAGGGTCCAGCTCCATTCCCACAACGTTACTTGCCTTGCGGATCAGTTTGTTTAGTCTGTTGGCATCTGCAACCCTCAGCCTGCTGCCCCAGCATACAACAGCATAGAGGATAACGCTGGTTATCAGTGTTCGGCAGACGTTAAACAACTTTAGTCACCTGAAAATATAGAGATGGCTCTAGCTCTTCTTGTAAACTGCGGTAGTGTTCTTAACCCAGTCCAGTTTATTATCAATATGAACTCCAAGCTATTTGTAATCCTCCACCATTTCCACACTGAAGCTCTGGATGGAAACAGGGGCCGCTGGTGCTTTGGATCTCCTAAAATCCACAATCAGTTCCTTGGTCTTTGTGACAATAAGCTGCAGATGATTCTGCTCACATCATGTGATGCTATTGAATGCACCAGAGAAGCCAAAAGACCATTACCCTCACAGTGGTCGCTGGCTGGTCCAGGTGGGTGTAGACATGGTTATGCAGGTGGATGAAGATGTCTTTGACTCCGAAATGTGGCTGGTAAGCAAACTGAAGGGGGTCCAGATGTGGTCTAACCATGGGAAGCCTGATCCAAAAGGGTCTTCATATCATGTGAAGTCAGTGCCATGGTTCTGTAATCCTGGGGGACCACTGGGATAGGTGTCTTTGGTACAGGAATGAGGCATGATGTCTTCCACAGTACTGGGACTCTCTGTAGACCCAAGCTCTACCAGCGTAACCGTGTCTACACTCACCTGGACAAGCCAGCGAGCGCTATTAGGGTAATGTTTTTTTTGACTTCTCCATTGCATTCCATACCATCAGGCCGATCCTCCTGGGTGAGAAGCTGACAGCAATGCAGGTGGATGCCTCTCTTGTGTCCTGGATTGTGGACTACCTGACCGGAAGACCACAGTATGTGCTCCTGCAGCACTGCATGTCAGACACAGCGGTCAGCAACACCAGAGCTCCACAAGGGGCCATCCTCTTCCCTTAACCCTCTACACAATGGACTTCAGCTACTGCACAGAGTTCTGCCACCTTCAGAAGTTTTCTGATGACTCTGCTGTAGTCGGATGTATCAGTGGAGGTAAGGAGACAGAATATCGGGCTGCTGTGGACTCCTTCATCACATGGTGTGTGCAGAATCATCTGCAGCATAATGTGACCAAGATCAAGGAACTGATTGTTGATTTTAGGGGATCCAAAACACCAACAACCCGTTTCCATCCAGGGTGTCAATGTGGAAATGTTGGATTACAGGTACCTAGGAGTTCATACTGACAATAAACCTTACTGGGTTAAAAACTCTATCACACGCTATAAGAAGGGCCAGAGCCGTCTCTATTTTTTGAGGCGACTTAGGTCGTACAATATCTGCTAAACACTACTCAGGATGTTCTGAGTCTGTTGTGATCAGCGCTATCCTCTATGCTGTTGCATGCTGGGGCAGCTAAGGGTTGCAGATCCAAACAGAATGAACAAACTGTTGGGGATGGAACTAGACCCTCTGATGGTAGAGTCAGAGAGGTGAATGTTGTCCAAAATAAAGACAATACTGAATAATACCTCCCACCCTCTTCACAACCTGCTGTTATACAACTGCATTTGCACCACATTTACATTCTACTGTTTATCAAGTTGATAATACCGTATATTTTACTCACTGACACGATTCATTCTGTATCTGTTTATATATATTTGTAATGCCCAATTTAAGACATATATATATATATAGATAGATAATTTTTTACATCATTATTTTTATATTATTCTTTACTTGGAATGGAGACTTGTGTACACACAATTTCCTCCAGGGTCAATCAAGTATTCTGATTATTCCACATGTACTTACCTCTCTTCTTACACTGTGTAAAATGACTCGATTATTTCCCACTCTTAGAAATATTAACAATTCTGATACCCAAATTGCACATTGTAAAGATTCCTGAGCCATCTTTATATGATGCGCTTGGTTCATATTTTGCAATAACAATAGGGTAAAGTATGAAGACGACAATTTTATTAGTGTGTTTAAAAGTGTGCCAAGAAGCTTTATTATGCATAGCCAGCTGGATTAGCATGTAGGCCATATCTAGCCTGCGGAGTAACAGAGATGTAAACTCTAAACACTCAATCCAGTATTGGTTGGTGTTTTTAATCCTGCTTCAGCCCTGAGGTAAATGGCTGTAAATTCTACATCAGGAAAACAACAACAACAACAGTATGACACACCGGAATGTATTTTCCTTGGCAGTTTAAATGTGAATAACAGGTTCGAAATTTGGCAAAATAGCTGTGTGTCTGCAGTGTAAGCAGCGCACTGTATCAGCAATCATACTTTTAAATGTCTGACACTTCTGAGAAAAGGCAGCTCGTGTAAGCTGTACAAAGGTTAAGTGAAAAGTCCAACTGAGCTCACATTTCTAACTATTTCACTTTACTTGGTGACAAGAAACAGGTTACAGACAGGAACTTGGTTAACCACAGACCAACACTAGGTTTTCAATCTACAGACATCATTCGCTGAAGAGTTGGTTAATCAGTTAAAACAATGCTTATGAGATTAAGCATACTTACATATTGGCCAGCCAAGAAGTACGAAAAAAAAAGAACCAAAGAACGGGAAACTTTTTTTTTCATTTTACTTTTTACAGAGTAACTATGTCATTTAAGGAGACTGTAAAATGTCACATTCAATCTTAGCACTGTAGTCTACAACTGCATAACAAGCAAATACTTTCTAAATTTTAGACGATTTACAACAAGAGTTACCACTTCTGTGTTTCTAATTGTAGTTTTAATGAAAACTTTGTTGGATGCAAAACATACCTGAGCAGATGGCAGCAGTGGCAGCATAGATAACTAGCCCCCAACAGCCCATCTGTACTCCCTTATGGTAGTTTTGAAGCTCGGTTGAGTTTGCAGCAGCCTGAATGTAGAAAAGAGTGTATTTGTGTCAGAGATTCAAAATAAGTACTCAGGAGAGAGAGAGAGAGAGAGAGAGCGAGAGCGAGAGAGGGAGAGGGAGAGGGACACACACTGGAGCTCGTCTTACCATTGGGTCTCCTTCATAAATGACTTGTCCCATGAAGTCAGTATAGAACACTGCCTGGGAGATAATAGAGAACCAAGTGAAAAGATGGCACACACACAAGCGCCAGAGCTGTGGAGGCATCTTCAACATGGACAACCAAAGCAGCTTCACCGTAGTGCCACTTCCTTCTCCATCTTCACTCTCACTGTCATCTTCATCTGTTCCGGATGAAGTGCTACTTCTTTTCCGCAGTTTCTGATGCTCCTGCAGTCTTGATATCCCGTCAATGTCGTTCAGACTTCGTGATGATTTGATTGGGTGAGCTAAATTGACATGACGACGAGGCCGATGGAAGTGTACCCGGCCATAGTAAGAGAAGGTAAAGGAAGGCTGCCTGTAAAATGAAGGGTGCCTAGAACGGGGTGTGGCATGGGAGTGACGAACGCCAGCTTTATGGTAGTGGTTTATGTCGCACTTTGGTTTGGTGTTCCCAGCAAGGTTGCCATTGATAACTTTGGTATCATTAGGGTGCTCATTACTTTTTGTGGGATCCGGCTGGGGTGGAATGTTGGAGCACTGATTGTCCTGACAATTGCTGTTTAGGCAACATTCAAATTGCTGTTCAGAATTGAAATCCTGGAATACAGCTGGCTCTATGTCGAAGAGAAAGTGAGCGTCAAAGTCCAAATCTGGATCAAGCTCAATGGTCGTGTCTGGTACAGCAAGAACAGAGTCACTTTTACTTCTCATTACATTCAGGAAGTCCTTCTGGACCTCGGTCTCAGACTGATTGTCTTCATAAGCTTCAAAAGGATCCTCCTCAAGAATATAGTCCAGTTCGGGCACTTGGTGAGTCCTAGGCGGGATCTCATCTAGATGAACAGATGAAGAGCTGTCTGCTTCCTCACTCTCACTTATGTCCTGCTGACGAGCATTATATGAACGCTCCTTAATGCTAAAAAGATGAAGCACCACAGTAATGACAAATATGATGCCAGCAAAAAAGAACAGCACTTGTTCTTGAGCTTTGAAGGCATGTCCCAAGAAAGTGTTTGTCCAGTCCAAACCTCCAAGCATGTAACCTAAAGCTCCACCCAAACCTACAAGTACAACAAGAATGTGAGAATACAGCGGATATTAGACACTCAGGATACCATCATGTAGTGTTAATATACTATGTAGAAGTATATACTTAAACTACCAGTTAAAGGTTCGTACACATCTAATTCACTTAAAATGAGTGGGTATTAGTGTTGTGGAGACTAACCCACAGCGCAAATACTTTAATCACGAAATATTTCCATATTTATTTAGTGCAAATATTGCAGCTCGAGTCGCTTTAATCCTCATTAGGGCCGCAGGGAGGCTGACGCCTCTCTGCAGACTCTTGGCTAAGGCAGGGTACACCCTGAACAGCTCAACAGACCAGGCAACACACATACAACCTTTCACACTCAGCCTCACACCTAAGGGCAATTTGGAACAACCAATTTTCCACAAACGTGGGAGGAAACTCACATAAGCACAGGAGAGCATGCAAACTCCACACCGAAACGCCCTGAGTCCGGGATTCGAATCCGGGACCTTCTTGCTGTGAGGTGGATGTGCTAACCACTATGCCACCACGCCACCTCAAAACATTTCTTTTTTTTTTGCATATTTTCATCACAAAACAACAAACCTTTTTTTTATGTGCCTTTGTTGCAGCTCTGAAAGCTCTCTTGCTGCCGTTTTGTGTTTACTATGCTTTGTGCATGCGTGACATTTAAGAAAGCAGTTCATATTTCTATTTATGCAGACAACACAATCCTGTTTTCATCTGACCAGTGGGCATAGGGTCAAACTGTCTTTTGCAATTCTTTCACTTCTTGATTATACCAAGAATCATTAAGGTGCAAGAATTGAATTTCAAAAGGATTGAAGAAAAGTGCAAAAGCTATGTTTGGGAACATTTTAAAAACGAACGTGCACATGAATGACATATGCAGGAATTCCAAAGTCAATAAAATTAGTGTTGTTTGCAGATAATACAAACATATTTTTTCCCCTAAAGAAAAATGAGGAAATTAAAGATGTGGTTCAATATAAATAAATTATCATAAAATTTGAGCAAAACAAAAATAATGCTATTTGGTAGTTATAAAATGAATACACAGGCTCAGATACAGATATATAGAGTTGAAATGGAAAGAGTTCATGAAAATACATTTCTTGGGGTAATTTAGATGACAATAATTTGGAAATAGAACATTAAATATATACAAACTTAACCATCAAGGTGCATTTCAGTATTAAATAAAGCAAAGCATGTTCATAAGTCACTCCACAATCTATAATGTTCAGTATTTTTACCATATTTCATTTACTGTGTGGAAGTCTGGGGAAATCATTTAAAAAGTTTGTTACATTCATTAATAATTCAACTAAGAAAGAGCAATCTGAATTCATAATGCTGTGTACTGAAATCACACAAACTCATTATTCTTGAAGTCAAAATTTTCAAAATTCACAAATCTTGTAAAATATCAAACAGTGCGCATATTGTTGAAAGCCACAATTAATATACTACTATGAAATATTCAAAAATAATATACTACTATGAAATATTCAAAATCCATCCATGAGTACAGAGGGAGGGTACAATTATTATTTTTTGGGGGGGGGGGGGGGGGGGGGGGGGGGGGGGTTTTCCTTTTTCTCTGCACAACGGACAAGGCCAAAACGGGTTTTTTAGACTAAACCCAAGGAGTCAAACTCTGAAAAAAAACCC
>JBCNYG010000001.1:26076969-26090551 GCA_039654305.1 Porochilus rendahli
CCGAGCTGGGAATCGAACCCAGGACCTTCTTGCTGTGAGGCGGACGTGCTAACCACTACGCCACCGTGCCGCCCAGTCCCCATTTTGAGAACCACTATCTTATACTGAATGCTAGGGAATCTACTGTCACCCAAATGTGATATTTCTTCAGAGCCCAAGGAATGGAAATGTATAGAATGACAAAAAGTTAACTTCCTGGTATGACTTTTGTAGTGGAAAATTACTCCATCTTCTTGACACATCTTACCAGAATCAATATAACAAGCTCCTGCTTTTCTGTGAGGCTAAAGTCACATCTCTAGCAGGAGACACTCCTGACAAAAGCTCAGAGGACTTGGCCTAAAGCTGTGAAGAAACATGGTTAAAGAAATGGGAAATAGGAAGGTGCCTGAACTCAGTTCACACCCACTTAGACAACCTGTGTGCCACTGCACAGCACAAATCGAATCATTCTTGACTCACTTAACATCCAGCAGTTAATATGTAAAGTAGTTTGAAATTTTCACTTTAGCGCTAAAGGGAATTTTGTTCAGTCTGAGTGCAGGATTCAGGATGTCACAGTTCTCTACAAGAAGGGATAAAGCTTATGAGAATGCCTCAGGATGTTTAGAACAGCCTTTTAGAAAACGGCTGCAAAGTTCATTACCATGTGACATTTACTTCCAAACAGTTCCACTTTTAGAATGCTAATAGACTTTTAGCTTAAACACTATCATTCATACCTTGAACAGTTCACACAGTTCTTTTAAATGCACTTTTAGGGAAAATATTCAGTGTAGCATGCTAAAGGACACTTTGCTTGGTCCCACCGGTAAACTTCCATGCAGAGCCCTCCAAAAAAGAGAAAAAACTTCAAGGAACCTTTAAAGTGGAACCCCCTATTCACAATACTTGGTTAAGAATCTATCACAGAGATGGGCATTATTCAAAGCGTGTGTCAGATTCTCATGGTCTTTACATCTGACCCAATCCAAGGTTCCTTTCTCAAGTGAGGATTCCTTCATACAATATTATAAATAATAGTTATATAGACAAGAAAATTGTGAAATCTTCCAAAATAAGTTCAAACTTAAGAAGCTAATAAATTTGACAAAACTATGTCAAAACTCTTAGCTAACAAATCTTTGGATGAAATCTGTAGTAAGGAGTTGAGAGTCATTCATCAATTTGCTTTCACATATCCAAGTTCAGGTTGGAGAGACAAAATATCTCGGAGGAAATCCAGGTATCCCTCTGCCTAGTGACACTCTTTAGCTCTTCCTGGGGGATCCCGAGGTGTTCAGGCCAAATACAGGGATATACAGTATAATTCCTCCAGTGAGTTCTGGGTCTCCCAGTTGGATGTGCCCGTAACACCTCTACAGGGTGGTGACCAGGTGGCATTCTAATTAGATGCCCAGTCCACCTCAACTTACTCCTTTTGATGCAGAGGAGCAGCGTCTCTACCCCGGGTTTCGCCTGGATGACTGAGCTCGTCACACTGTTTTTAAGGCTGAGCCCAGACACCCTCCAAAAAAAACCCTCCGTTTCGGCCGCTTGTATCCGCAACCTCATTCTTTGAGAGTCAACAAAACCCAATCATACAGCATACTAAACTGCAATTTAGAGCAATACAAGTGTGGGCTGAGAATCTTATAGAAATCCCTCTCACTGTCGGGATGAGAGCTTCTATACCAAGGGGATCCTTGGTAGGGGATCCTGTAGAACTAATGGAAGAAATGTGTAAACCACAGGGGAGATTACATTGGTCAGATTTGACCATTGCATCATTGTCAGACTATGAACTTTTCAGCCCACCCTCATATTAGATAAACCTTTTAATTAAAAACAGCATATGTGGGTTTCCTATCACCCGTGTGTATCATTAACCAGGGTTACCCGGTCGCATCTCAATGAAACCAACTACTATAATTTCTCACTCAAAGACTGGTTATATTCAACATTGTGTATTGGAAGGGACACATGTATTTGATTTCTCACCCTCTGTGAGGGGAACAGTGTCAATACTGTACATACACTTTGCTGCTGTGCAGACATCCACTCCATAATTCCCTCTTTACCTCTCCCAATATATAGTATCTTATAATAGAAATGGTTCTTTACATCACAGACACACCGTTTAAATGTTAACTTTTTTGTCTTTTCTTTTTTTGCACATTGGACATTAAAAGAAAAAAGATTCCAAAGAATAAATACTGTTTTAGAAAACAGTGTTTAAGAAACACAACACAGAACCATTGTTCAGCACTTCTCCTGTATATTTTACAACTTTTAAGGCTTTACATACATAAGTCAAAAAGCACTGCAGTGTACTTGTGCAAAGTTGATCGATTCAGTGGAACACGTTACGTCTGTCAAATAGCATATTTCACTGTTGATCAGACAAGACAAAAAAGTTTTCATATAAAAGTATTAATATTGTTTGTTAAAAAGCTAATATATATGTTGGAGATTTGCCCTATCTTTTTCCCTATGGATGAGCCACCAATTTTACACCATTAATGCCATTTAGTCATTGGTTCCACATGGATAATTGAGTATTGTTGCTGACTATGTGCATCCCAGTTTCAAGAACAAGACACCAAAGTCCTTTATCTACATTCTTCGGTAGCCTCCCCAATCACTGGATCTGAGTCCAATAGAACACCATTGGGATGTGATAGAACTTAGATGGGAGATTCATGAAAGTGAACCTGAAAAATCCTGTTTAATGCATCTTGTGACCTGAATTTAACCTAAGAAAACCAACAATTTTAGCAAGGCTTTGTTCATTTTAATTAATTTTTTGGCACCCAATTCAGTCAACAATGAATAAATGTAAATTTATTTATTTAGGCTAGCCTACATTCAGGCCTGTGCTAAGGTAAAGTTTGCTTGTAGGATTAGGTCTGAGTCATAATTAGTGTTTTATAGAGTGGGTTGCACCAGTGTTACTGTTTGTTTGTTCATAAAGTTGGGCTAGAGTTAAGGATTTCTACGGCCTGGGGCTGCTTTGGGTTTCAGTTTGAGCTGCTCCCTTTTTCATTACATTTGTTCATCCTATAATTGGTAGTAAACTTAATTGTGGGATGTTCCATGGAATGGGCAGACCATTAAGTACTTAGTGGGGCCAGACTCCATATCCCTGTCTGGCACAATGTCACACCAGTGTGTCACATGACCCACACACTCTGTGATGTCACACTGAGAAGCGTTTACATACAAACTGTGAATGACCAGCTTGTGACCCTGAGAGAGAACACCCAATCTCATCTGATCTTGGAAGAAAAAAAACAACAAAACAAAAAACCCCTGAATGACCAGGAGACACTGTGATGATGTCACAGAGAGGGGCACTACTGGGGACATCCCACCCACTGAATTTGATGGCTGGTTTCTAGTTGATATTAAAATATGCCGACTCTGTTCACATTATCCCACAACCTCATCATGACTTTATTCAATGCTAAGATTTGTGCCAAGGTCAAATTTGAAATGTACAAAAAGTCAATAAAAAAAAAAAAAACTAGAAACAATGTTAATAATGTCTGTATATAAAATTGAGCAAGCAAAGTTCAATCACAGAACTTCCTTTGTAAACATATGCGTGCAGTGGATGGCAGGTGTATCCAAAAGTTACAACACTAAAGAATTTACAAGAAAGTTGATGCAGAATAGAGCACAGTCCTACTGGTAAAAATAGATAAACAGCATCTCTGCATCAATGGCATTGATTCCCTGCACTGTAATCATTCTTCCAGTACCTTGTGTCAGGCAGTGTTTTAAACAGGCCATGGTGTTGTAAAGTGCAATCAACCTTTAAGATAGCACTGTGTGAAATCATGCCTGCATCTCAGTGTTGGAGATAGGATGTTTATACAATACTACCACAAGCTATTATACAACTTATCTCCGAAGCCATTTATCACCAACTTGTACTGATTGGAGGGACCTGGCACCCTCATCATCTTGAAAACAAATGGCTCCAAAAGGACTAAATCTGCAGAAAATATCGCAGTTGGAGATTACACTGTATTCGCTATTCTATGGAATATAATTACGTTTGATGAATGTCTCCACATGAAGGTATAATTACCTGGCCTAAGAGTTTCATTCATACACTTTTTGATTTACAAGACACCAGTAGGTGGCACTCCCTGATTTTACACAATTAAGTCCCTGGATTCTCCGGTATACTCGCATAGGCTCAAAGTAAATCTGAACACACTGAGAAAGAAATATATTAAAATGACACATTAAAAGCCTACACATGTTCATTTCATATAAAAAAGAAAGAAAAAAAAAGCCATTGTACAAAAAAATTATTTGTATTCTTTTGCAAAACAATAAAAACAATTTCATAAATTTCCCTTTAAATACATAAAAATTACACAAATTTCCCTTTGAATACATAAAAAAAAATTACATCTTCCCCTGCAAAGCCTATAAGGCTATAGATCTGTCTGCTGTACCTAAGCAGTACATATAGCATAATATCAATATTAAACATGTTAAAAATCAGTCTGCATATTCTATGTCTGTAATGTCATACAAATGTGAAAGATATCTGCTGTATCCAAGCAGTAAGTTTAAAATAGTCTAAGTAATAAACAACCTAATTATTAAAACCTAAAAAAAATAGATCCAATGAATCTGTTTGATGCCTATGAATATCCTTCTTCTAAGTCTTTGAGGAAGACGTCATTAAAAGGGGTGACATTGGCGATATGAGTTGGACGGCAGTGAGAACTGGGGTACAGTCTGCAGCTTAGAGAGGTGCTGGTTCTGCTGCTTGCTCCAGGTGGTGGATGACGTAGTAATCATGGACATACATAAGAACAGCAATTGGCTGGCCAATTATGAGAGAAAGCCACACGGCAGCATTTCCGTAGTTACCCCTGAGGAACCTGCCCACGAACCATGCCAATGGCAGCTGCAATGAAGATATTTCTTCAGTGTAAAAATAGAGGACATATGGTCTGGGAAAGATATATACTGTCCTTGCTAACCACTCTAGTATTGTTTTAAATAATGAAATAAATGAATAAATGAACAAATATATAAATATAAGATATACAGAAAGATAAATAAATAAATAAACTTCATATATTATATGAGAGGCTACTAAGTAAATTTTAAATATTTTTACCTGAGCCATCATGCCCATGAATGCCCACAGTCTGAACATCCTCAGAGGAACACTGACCAGATACTACACACACAAACACGAAATGAAATGTGTATTTGGTCAGCAGCAGGATCATACATACATGGCAATACATAAAAAAATTCATCTTCCAGTTCTAGATTAAATCCACACTGAGCTTACACTCGACCAGCTTGGCAGTCTTTTATCCTAGAAGCTCTCAAACTATTCGAACTGGTCAGAGCTTTGTAAGGATGCTTCTGAAACACAACGCAGAAGGTGACTTTCTGAAGATTCCCGGATGCTCTCAGTGGTATCTGGATGCACCTGTAGCTTTAATGCCCTTTGTGCTGTCTGTTTCTTTCAGACGAGTGCTTATCACAGAAAGCAGCAGGGTGATATAGTGTTGCTTTACATTACTCCTCATGCACAAAACTATGCTTCAACCTTCACTTGTACTCTATAATGTTTTATAGCAGTCTCAACACTAGGGGGCCTTCCCATGATCAGATCCAATACGACTTTAATTCATTGGCTGATATTTCTACCGAATGTGCAATGACAAATTGATTCATAAGGCAATGTTTTAATATCTGATGATACTCCTGGATTCTGTTATAGTAGACTATGATACCATTCATTTAAGTAGTCTACGTAGATATGTGACCAATTTTGTTCAGGAGGTTGTGGCAATTGACCTCACTAATCTATTTACACATCAATTGTCTGCCATAATTCATTTATAATAAATCATAACAGACTGATTCATAACTGGTCACTTTTATTCTTGATTTTGTTCATTTTAATCATCACCTTTTCTAAGTGATGCACTGATCCAAATCATCTGGTCTACACTCCTATCACTTAGTGTCTCAGGAGCATACAGCCTTTCAGGAAGTCTTCAATGAATTAGAAATTTAAAAAGATCAACCATAAATTCATACAATTTTTAAAAATTGGTTCCAAGTTGTAATTTGTGTTACATATAACAGTTATTCACTGAAGGTAAAGCAGATATTGATGAGTAGCCCCCTGATATGGACTGGCAAAGTGATGACTGTTAGAACGGAGCTATACAGATACAGAAAACAGTAACTGAATGTAGAATTTGAGAAGTGTACACTTTTCACTAGTCCTAAGTTATTAATATTACATAACTACTGTACATTCATTCTTCTACTCACTCAGAAACATTTTGTTATGTGTCATTTCTGTGGTCTGAAACCCAGTTAATTTATTTCTAGCTTGGTTTCCGTTGCTTAAAGATACTTCAAAGTAAATCTCAAAATTGTGTTCATGTATGGCTGTATCCTGTATGAGTTGTTAATTTTTATAGAAGTACGCTGTTATTCTATAGTCGAAGGGACGTTTGATTTATGGACACCTCACCTCATGAAAAAATGCTGAGGCGAAGAATACTGCTGATTGGCTCACCAACTTGCTGGCTCCCTTTCTCAGCAAGGGCTTGTAAAAATGTCTTTGGAACGAAAGAACACAGAGAGAAAGAAAGTGAGAGAGACACACAGAGAAAATAAATAGTCACTCAACACAGTAAATAAGCACGCATAATGTGCCAGACGGATCACATTATAGTGTCTCTTCATTACAGTCTTGATATGCTTCACTGCGTTGTATTTTATCCAGCTAACTCTTCAGCTGTCTGCACTTTTTTGGGAAATGCTTACCGAAGGCACCATTTATGGACAGGGATGTTCCAGTTTTGCCAGAAATAAGTCACACTCTCTGCATTCCTGAAAAGTAAATGAGCAACGATGTCAAAGTGCAGATCTGTACTGTACAGCGAGTCTGTATGTGAACATTTAATCTACTTGAAATGCAAATCGGTCATCACAGCCACTAAACTTGAACATTACAGATAATGACCCAATAAACACAGATGAATAATTTCTGTATTAATCTATAAGTTCACATACCACCAATCTCTGTAAAATTCTCGATCTCCAAATCTCAGAAGCTCAGCCACAAAGTTCATGGATGAGTGAAAAAACCAGTAAAAGAATATCAGCCAGAGAAAATGGTTGGGGACCTGATATAGAAAGAAAAAAAAAAACATGGTTTTATTGGATTATGGGTAATAAGTTTTGATGGTTACCATGGTGGTGCATATCACGATTGTGCTCATATTTCTTTCCTCCTGTGTTTGTTGAGGAACATTAAAGAGTACATCTAGTGAATCAGTGTTACTAGCTATTTAAAAGGATCACATATAACATCAGTGGTTTCTTGCTCGATTTTAAATTGTGGGCGAGTGTTACGACTCTAGGCATGCTCAGAGACATGTTGCCTTTCTTATTGGCTATTCCAGCCTAGTAGTGACATGAATTAGTTGGATTGGCAGGACTGTGTCTGGAAAGCCGAGTTAGCAAAAGATTAGCTGCATAAGTCTCAGAGTCACTAGAATGTGACGTCTCACTGTCTCCACAAGACTCCTCCCCCCTCTGGTTCACACAGGTAACCATTTACACCCATTTCCTCGAAATTGCTAGCCATAGCTGATTCATCACCTAAAATGTCGCTCGATGAATAGGTCTGCTTCTTTACTTGCGCTGGACAATCCCACCAAACGTGTTGACGCCACGTCTGGGGGAAAAAATGCCTGATATCCATAAGTTCAGCCCCTGCTAGTAATTCACGGAATAAAATTGTGCTTTATATGGTAATTTATGTTGAAATAAGCTCTGTATCGCTTAAAGGTACTTATTTAAGCTTATAAAATTTAAGTCAGGATGAAAGAAAAGAAATAACATGCAAACAAAAAAAAAAACATACAATATACTTTGTAAACAGCTGTCCCTCATACTTACGGCTAGCCTGAGCAGACGCTCAATCATTCTGGAAAAATCCATTTCCTGTGGAGGAAATGCAGGTTAATTCAAATCTCTACATAGTTTTGATAAACAGAGAACAGTGATTGGCAGATCAACACAACACCCTACCTGCAATGGCTTCATTGAACTCTGAATGATTGGTACCATCCACTGAAAAGCAAGAGAAAAGAACACAAGAGAACAAAAATAGCATGTTATAAAATCCCAAGAGAAATTACGATCAAAAATGTTTCCCCTAATGATAGCAAAATAATATGGCATACCTGCTGAGTTAAGCCAACTAACAGCTGAGTGAGCAGCAACTGTAAGACAGATGGGTATGTTGGCAAAACAAGCAATATATTCTGTTCAATTTTTCAGGTATGGAAAAAGACAAACAAACAAACTGACAGCACCACCTACCATTTCGAACAACCTCCTGAGCAGGAAACCCATACGCACAGATTTAGAACGAGGGAAGTTCAGCTGGTAGCAGAGTGTGGGAGCAAACGTAAAATAATACAAATCTGGATAGCAAAAAAAAAGTGTCCATACAATTATTTTAAATCAGTATAGCTCCAATAAACCATTTTTTATTATTTATTTTGAAGCATATAATCCAAGTAAGTGCTGTAAATTATTCTGTATCTGTGGTTAAAGCAAACAGGAAAGGGGTGCATTTCTAAGACTGTGGAGTCCTGGGAGTTAAACTACACAGTGCATTTGTCTTGTCTTAAAGAAGCTGAAAGAAAAACCAAGCAAAGCAAAACAGGATCTTTCACCTTTCAGAGAGAGATTTCCAGGGTATGACACATGTACGTCTCCTTGCATAAATGCTGTCGATGGACCTATTGTACACAAGTACAGACAAGGAATGAGTGCATGGACACAAGTTAATTTACACCCAAACCAGCCTGAGTAATGTGGGCAGCACTGGCTCAATGGTAACAAGCTAGTGCTATCAATATCTGTATCGCTAGTGCCTGATACCAATGTTCTGACTCTGCTGCAGGTGAATTAGGATACTGTAGGAGGTGTAGGAGATGAACAAAGAAAACAAACAAAGAAATCAGTGCAACTTTATAGAATTATGAGCTTGTTTGCTGTGAAATCTATATGCTCATGTGTCAGTTTGTACTTCTCAAAATCCATAGGGTTACGCACAACATGGTTGTTGGAGGTTATTGAATGGGATGAATCTATGTGAAGAGGATTTTGAAGTTTACTTCCAAATACTGGTTATTCATTGCAAGACCAGAAAACAAATGCTGAAAAATCTGGGTCACAGATATCATCTGACAAATGTCAAAAAGACAGCTCATTCAATACATGATAGTGAGATGAAGATGTGGGCTTTCAATGATTTATGAAAAATAATGGTCCAGAAACTTAAAGATTAGCATTGGGAAAAAACTAAATACAGAAATCAGAATTGTGATCCCAATTCGTTTCCCAGTGCAACTTGATTTAAAAAAATAGAAAGGGAAAAAAAAAAGTAATTTTACAATTTTATAGGGTGAGCAGTTCTGTTACTGCTGAGAGTAGTAAGTTGGGGAGGCTCTGGAATCTGATTAAAATGCCTCCTGAACCCCTCCCTGGTGCGGTGTTCCGCTCATGTTCAACCGGAAAGAGACCCCGGGGTTGACCCAGAACATGCGGGAGGGACTCTTGGCTGGTCTGGGGACGCCTTGGTATCCCCCGGAGAGGAATGTATGGACCTCACTGCATTTGCTGCTGCGTCCGCGACCCGACCCCAGATCAAGTAGAACACCACCACATTTTTTCTTTTTTAAATTTAATTAAAATTTTTGTTGTGCCAGATTTCTATTAATACTGAATCACATGATCTCATGCACTCACCAGAAGCATAGCAATTCAGAAGAGAAATAGGAAAAACAACATCAGAAGTTGGAGGTGAATTTAAAAATGCCCTAGTCAGGAAGAAACAAATACGCCCTAAACTAATAAAAAAAATGTACTAATGACTAAACAAACAATAATGTAATATATGAAATGAACGAATGAGGTGAGTGAGTCATGGCTACATGTGTAAACATTCGGCATAGAGAATATTTATCAAAACTCATTTTTATCCATAAGTGGCCAAGTTGCTATCGGCAAAAGAAATGAAACAATGACTCATTACTTATCTGGGTTTCCTTTTAGATTTGGGAGGCTACACAGTGCTCTTGGTTCTTAATTGCACTACAGGCATCTCAGTAAAACAGTCATTTAAAATTCACGTACCACACTCTGGTACAGTAAGATAAGACTTTAATAAATATACATAATGGTCAAAGAAGCACGAGTGAGAATCTTAAACTCAGTTCTAAGCCTAAAATAACCCAAAATCTTTCTATTTTACTGAGAATGGTGCAGCTCTAACACAAGCTACTGTACTGCAGGAGCTCCATAACTAAAACTGTAGCAAAGCACTTTGCAAAATTAGTTTCCAAACCTCACTGCTGCTGCTGTGTTATTTAAAGGACTTTGAAACTCCTAAAATAAAAACTCTACAGTAAATATGTCACATGTATTTGGCCTAAAAAGTAAAAATGCTAATTAATTAACGGCTTTGAATATAATTCAGAGAGCATGTTCAGTATGGAAGAATGGTAGGTTGATTCTCCTTGCCTAGAGGATAGTGAGTGTACTCACATGACAGTGATCTGGACAGGCTGCGAGCCTTTGCGTGTATCCTTTCCCTGCACCACCTGTTCACGTCCTTATATGAGTAGAGCTTCAGAAACAGGATAGTGTAGATGCCCAGCGCAAAGGCACCGCCAACTAACCCGAGCCAAGAGTCCAAGAGCAAATGAGGAAAGAGAGGAAAATATGGAATGTTTATTACATGTGCATCCCTAGAAAATACACACGACAAAAAAGGAGAAATACAAGGGCAATTGTTACTAAGGTACCCTCATGCAAATCACATGGCATTTTTAACATGCGGATCCTCAATTCAAACTGACGGGCATGCGGACAATGAATAACTCAATAATAAGACTGAATTGTCATAACACAGGCTCATAAGCGACCTGATGACACAGTCCTGGCACTGAAGACGCCTGGGTAGGCCACCACAGCTTTATCAATAGCGGCCATATGCCGAGTGGAAATGGCCCATGCAGGGACTCTTGGGCTCGGCTCTAATGCCAGTAGCAGCCCCAGTGGCCTCACCGCTGACCTTACTGTCTCATACACGAGGGTGGGGTGTGGCACAAACCCAACAGATGGAGTGCCTTTGGCACCTCCCATTGTGCTAACAGATGAGGTAGGATAAAAGTGCCAGAAAAAAGGTTTACACCATGGGAAATAAGGTGATATGTTTCCCAATAGATACTAGACAAGCTGCGAGAACTCTTGATCACTTCATAAGAAGGGAACACAAGGCAGTACGTTATGATATAAATGGTATAAGATTATCAGTCTGCCGATGATGTTTTCATTCATTAATTACTATTCCTTGAAAATGCTATTCCTATGATGATGCCATCAATATTTAAAGCCATGTGTTTTGCATTTCCCAGGCAGATGGACATGTGATGAACTAGCTTCTGGATTTTGCTAACACTGTACACATCACTCATTTTTCAAATTATATAACTATACTACACGTGTAACTGCACTCACCTGGTGTTACAGAAGGCAGCATGAGGACTACGACTACTGGAAAGCACAAGATTACTGACAGATTGATGATATGAATAATCAAACCAAGCTGCTCACTGAAAGCTTCCTGGAGGACAAACAAAACAAAACAAAAGTGCTTTTCTAACTTGTTCATTATATTGAAAAAATAAAGATGAAAGATTTTATACTACATGATGAACATGTCTTTTCTTTTGTAATGGTTTGGGTTTGAGGCAGGCAAACTTACGGTGGCTAACTTCCTCTCAGTGTACAGTGCCACAAGTATGAACACATTTGAAACTGGAAGACAGACAGACATGGATTATGAACCACTGATTTTGCAAAAAGTTTTTAAAATTGCAATACACTGTAATTTTGCTTATTGGTCTATTGTAATACCCAAGCTTCGAAAGCCCGGCTTAATTAATTCTTGTGATATTGAATCATAACTCATATTTTTCATTTACATGTATGACGAACAGGTAATTTCACCACTAGGTATTTCTTCCATGATTTATAACAGCCATCACATGAGCGAGGAAGCAGTAAAAAAATTCCACTCATGTTGTGTAAATTAGTAATTTCATGGCAAACTATGGTAAGGACAACTCTGGTTATTTTAGTTTTTCTTAAATAATATGATGGGTGTTTGACAGGTAGCATTTTGTGTTCCCTAGAAAGCTGCCATTTAGATGCTGTTGTATTGTGAACATCGCATTAAAATAACCCTTCTTTTTACTCTCTCTTAACACCAAGAATAAATGTTTGTACTGTTACATGAGATCATATACAAGTCCTTAATGTTAAATCATATTCAATACATACTTCAAACATTAGTAAAAACTCTGTGTTCCAGAGGCTCTTTTTATTGCTGTATTATGATACTACACATATCAATAAAATACATAAAATAGGCTATTACATAATGCTCAAAATTTGGACTGTTTTGTCCCCCAAAAAATCCATAGAGTGAATTTTTAGTAAATAATACCTCGATCATACATTTTTCTCTTAGTCTCATTAACTCTCAAACTTCCGTTCCAAATCTTGTCACAACAGTTGAGTATAATTCTCCCCCAATATTTTTAGCAAAACAATACTTTTAAAAATAGGTGCCTGTGCTGACACAGTGCCGAACAGTATGGTACAGTATGCCTAATGGTATGCGATTGCTGCAATCAGAGAAAGTGTTAACCAGCGTTGGTGCAACAGGTGCAGTGATGCTAATGCTGACTGTATAGTGTGTTTCAGGGGACCAGAAGGCAAACATTTAAATGGCAGTCAAAAAAGGGCTTCCGTGCCAAACCATAGTAACTAAATCTTTTTCTCATGTGTTACATTAATATCTAAATATTAAGATGGATATTTGTGGGGCTGATATGATATGAAGTGACTGATTGACATGGTACAAAAATAATTGTGCCAAAAGTGGTGCCAGCTAATTTATTCATCCTTCATAAAGCAAAAAAAATATTTTTTTATTAACAATCTGTAATTCTCTTGCATTGCTCAATATAATAATGTCATTCTGCATTTTACACTCTACTAAGTATCTCCTAACAAAAAAATGCAAAACATAGCATTTTAAAGAGAAGGAAAAATTAAGCAGCAGACACCCGTTAATTAATTATAAATGCAAAAATTGATTTAATATGCATCTGACATACAGAAGCACTCAGCAGCAAAGGAGCTTTTTAGTATGTCACCAGTCAAAACAGGGTCAACCCTTTGCCCTCAGAATTAACCCAGTGACAGGTATGATACACACACTCACACACATACACGATCACAGGAATAAAGTTGAAAGTATGCTTAGCAAAGTAAAGATAAGCAGAGAACCACGCAGCTTTTAACCAGTAAAAAAATAGTTCTCTTCATGCAGATTACCGAAACAGAACATTTTATACTGTAAAGAAAGTAAAACACACATTAACATCATTTATGTTTTAAAGATTTGTATTTATGTAAATGCTTCATGTACACCCCAAATATAAGT
>JBCNYG010000001.1:26105326-26121915 GCA_039654305.1 Porochilus rendahli
AAACACCACACCAGGGAGGTGTTCGGGAGGCATTCTAATCAGATGCCCGAGCCACCTCAACTGGCTCCTCTCAACGCGGAGGAGCAGCAGTTCTACTCCGAGCTCCTCCCGGATGTCCACCACCTTGTTCAGGGGGTTGCCCCCACAACAGGCACCGGTGACCTTTCGGCCACAGTTATGGGCTGCCACCTTAATAATGGAGACACTGAACATGGCCTATTCAGACTCTATGTCCCCGTGTCCAGAATATGACAAGACTGCAAAAACGATCATCAAACTGCGGCCTATGGTGTCCTGGTGCCATGTGCACTTATGAACACCCTTATGTTCGAAAATGGTGTTTGTGATGGACAATCCGTGACGAGCACAGAAGTCCAACATAAAACACCATTTGGGTTCAGATCAGAGCGGCCGTACCTACCAATCACAACCTTCCAGGTCACACTGGTATTGCCCACATGGGTGTTGAAGTCTCCCAGGATGACGAGAGAGTCCCCAGGGGGAGCACCTTCTAGCACACCCTCTAGGGACTCCAAAAAGGGTTGGTATTCTGAACTGCTATTTGGTTCATGAGCACAAACAACAGTCAGGACACATCCCCCCACCTGTAGGCGAAGGGAGGTTACCCTTTCGTCAACCGGAGAGAGCTCAGACTCCTTCCCCATCAGAGAGGTGACAGTCCATGTCCCAAAAGCCAGAGTCAGTAGCCGAGGACCTGTTCACCTAGGACCTGTTTGCCATGGGTGATCCTACCAGGGGCATAATGCCCTCGTCAGCATAGCTCCCAGGATCAGTAGGACACGCAAACCCCTCCACCATGATAAGGAGACGATTCAAGGAGTGGACAATATATAGTAATAACATTAATAACAGTCTCTTTTTGGAGAAAAAAAGTGAATATTTAGTGGGCCACCCTTTTCTTTGATTACGGCATTTAACCTTTCGGGCATAGTGTTCAAATATTTTTTATTTCTGCACTCCATTCCATATGGTTTAAAGTTCAGTAATGCTATGCAAAAGTGCCAAATATGTTTTTGTCAATTTCTCTGACAAAAGTGGTATTTTTAGTGTTTTTGTTTATTAGCCATACTTTTACCTCAGAATACTTTTTGAAAAATTTTTTGGTTCTCATTGCCTACGATAGCATTTTAAAATTCACTTTCACCAAAATTATATTTAAAATGAAAAAGAAGTAATTATAGTACTAGTAAAACAAGTAAAAATAATTTTTACCTCTTGTCTACACACAAATCTTTAAATCATAAATGATGTTGAATATTTTTTATTTGTATTTGTATTTTGTACAAATACAAATAAAAAATATCCTTTTGTATTTGTGTGTTTATTCAAGCCTGAGCCAACAAAGAGAGAGAGAGAGAGAGAGAGAGAGAGAGAGAGAGAGAGAGAGAGATTCTGTGTTAGTTTAAATGTCTGTTCCTTATTGTGCATAGTTATGCATGTTGACCCAGCAATGGCGAGAAGTTCAGTGTACCCTGCCTTCAGCCAGAGTATACACACACACACACACACTGGCACAGTAATGCCTAGTCACATTACAAGTCCCATTCCTTGTAGTGATAATAATAATAATAATAATAATAATAATAATAATAATAATAATAATAATAATAAAGTACACTCACACTTGTATATTTGCTGTTTACATATGCCACCAAATAAAATACGCAATGAGACATTAATTCTATGCAGTTTTCACACACTCTGTTTGTCTTCCTGCTTGGCCTGTCAAATAGAGAAGTTGGGCTCTGTGGGGTGGAGACAAATCTGTTGGTTGTGAGGTATTGGTCCGACTGTATGAGTGTCCTTGGAGCTGTAATGAAGTCTGGAATCTAAAATCAGTCACTACTGCACAGTGGAGAGAAGCTCACAGCTTTATCTTGCAAGTGTGCCACTTTTCTCAGAATCATTACAGAGCAATAGCTAGTCTATCTCAGTTGCAATCCAAGCAGACTGATAGACAGTTCAGTGGTGGCATCCTGTGTCAGCACTTTTTGCAGTTGGGCCAAGGACTCGGCTCCTGATTTTCCTGTTTCTCTTCTTATCCCTTGCCATTTAGTACTATACTTCATAAAGAAAGGCTGTGGTGAACTTAATTATATAATTCCTACAACAGTTAATTACGAAAAAATTTGTAACCAGGTAAACAGTGATTAGCACCGTCACCTAACAACATGCAGGTTCCAGATTGTAGATTTGGGAATTTCTGTGTCGAGTTTACATATTCTAGCCATGCCTATACATACATATCTGATCCTCCCACAGTCCAAAGACAGATTGGGCCGACTGGTTTCTCCAAATTTCCCCATAGGTCTGAAGGTGAGTGTAATTGGTTCTGTCTCACTGTGTAAAATCCTGTGACTTGTCCAAGGTCACCATATTCATTTGGGTTGAAGATATTAGTTTCTAGATGAACAACACATATAATAGCAGCATTTTAACATGACATAAACACACCAGTCTTTGACAGTAGGTGCTTAAGAATTTTAATTATGAATTCACTTGAGGTTTCTATAAGGGAATGATTTACCCATGTCAGGAATAAAATAAAATTAAGTATTATTACTCATTTTAAATACCTGTGGCAGGTGGGTAAAGTCAATGAATGGTCATCTCTGGGTCTCACTGTTTTAACTATAATGTTTCCTTGAATTTTAAATTAATGAATGAATTTTTTTTTTGAGGCCATGGGCTGATTTGTGCTTAGGTCTAGAAATCAACCACTATGTTGTCATCTCAGAAGCTCTGTAGCTTTGTGTGCATTCACAAAAATGCTTAAATACACACTGTGGATGAGTATTTGATCTTCACTGAAGGATGATAATTCTGTTGTTATACTTTGCATTTGAAGGGTAGTTCGTGACTGGCAGCACTGCCAGCTGAAAAAACATGTTTGTACATGGTTGTAGATTGTCTCATGAATAGCAATGATAATTGTGTTTATCACAGTACAACACCCCGCAGTGCAGTTCATTTAAGTGTTAGCTCTTCTGAAGCTGGGCTATGCAGATAAATCAAAAATCCTGCTAGCTGAGGGTGTGATTTCATAGCAAACCTTCTCAGCTAAAGCTATCAGCTATGCTGAATCAGCAGAGGATTCTAGGTTTTATATTCCACCTTAATCAGGCATTATCAACTTGAACTTTCCATCATGACGATAGTAGACTCTTAACCAGTTAACTGAGGAATTTCAGAATTATTTGCGTTCATCAGTTTAAACTCCCCAGCTGTATTTATTAGAATTCCTGAATATGACCAGCTTAGAATTCTAGAATTCTTCACCATTATCACCCCATGATTCTAGAACTTCCCATCATCATCAGCTATGCATTCTGCAATTCTCAAGCATTAACAGCTAACTATTTTACAGTTCTCTGCTTTTACCAACTAGAACTCTCCATCATGAGGATTCTAGACTCCTTTACCATAATTACCTGCGGATTCCAGAATGATTAGCTTTTATCTGCACAAAGTCTCTAGCCCTAAATCCTAGAATTATTAAATATCAGCAATGTATTTAAAAATTTTCCACCATTCTCAACCAAAGGATTCTAGAACTTTCTGCCATTATCAGCTAGAACTCTTCCTCATGAGGATTCTAGAATTATTCATTACAATCAACTGAGGATTCATGATGGGAGAATTCTAGAATACTTACTTAATTATGGTGGCGAGTTCTTTAATCCTGCGCCATTGTCACACCGGTGAATTCTGATGTTCTACATGATAATCAGCTGCAGGTTTTAGGAGTCTTCACAATTATCAATGTTCTAGAGGTCCTTGCCATTATTAGCTAGAACGCCTCCTTACAACCCTTAAGAATAAAGCAAAAGATCAACCATAACCTAGTGGATGCCTTTATCATGTGTTTTGTCCCCCCTCTATGTAAAAGATATTCTCACGCCTGTACAAAAGGCCATCAGTAAGAATACAGTTGTGGTAACACCCTGTACAACACAAATCACACTCTAATATCTCTACATCACATCTTTAGAGTCACAGTGTACAGTTTTATTAAATATATCCTTCTTATAAAAAGCTTACAAATTTGTTACTATTGATGTGTTATCTTGCTAAAGACATACTTGACTGCTAATGCCCAGCATGAGTATAATTAAGTTGATATTGACTGAACAATCTCTGAGGCAACAAACAAAGGAGATTTTAGCCAGGAACAAAGACCATTTGCACTGTGGGTGACAGGAATTTTATCTGTTTTGGCACAGACACAAGCCCTTGGCATTGATCAGAGAATGTTGGCTCTAATATATATACTAATTTTAAAACAAGTGACCCTGTGGGTTGGGACACATGTTTTCATACCTTTCTGGTTTGTGGAATAAGAAGTCTTTCACTACACAGTTATGTAGTGTGATGTATGGCAATTGTAGTGATGTATGGCACATTATTTAAGGCGATGGGTTACTGATCCGAAGGTCAGTGATTCAATCCCCACTATCACCACTGTTGGGCCCTTGAGCAAGGCCCTTAACCTTTAATGGCCACGTTGTATAAAAATTATAATTGCAAGTTGCTCTGGATAAGACCGTCTGCCAAATGCTCTAAGTGTAACTGTAAAGACACATAAAAATAGCACACAGGAAGAGATAAGCAACAAGCGACCAGTAATGTCAGTGAAATTAGCAATGATAAGCAAAATTTTCTGAAGGAACATGAAGTGTTCGGGTACAGTTTGAGACAATAAACATAAGTTAAATGATTCCTAATACATTAACAAGATAAGCAGACTGCACTCAAATTTTGCAAGGAGCAACAGGACACAAGTTATACACAGGGTACATTATGTTGGGCATGTGTTTTTGTTAAAGTCATTTCCTACTGAATGTCCACACTATACTTGCCATGCAACAACAACAACAACAACAACAACAACAACAACAACAGCAACAACAATAATAATAATAATAATAACCGGGCAGGGGTGGGCCGGTTGTAGGGTGCTGGATTACTGATCCCAAGGTTGGGGGTTCAAGCCCCACTAACAACAGGATGTCACTGCTGTCCCCCCAGTGCAGCTAACTGGGTTTTCAAAGGCTGGCCATGTCTCTCACTGTCTATGGTGAGAGGCATGTAACAGATCCATTGCTGATTTTCATAAAGAAAAGGGTGCATTGCCGTCCGTGTGTTTCTACTCTGCTATGGCTTGGTGAGCTGTCCAGGGTGTACTCTTCTCTCGCCTAGAGTCAGCTGAGATGGACGCCAGCCTCACCATGACCCTAATTAACATTAAGCGGTTCAGAAGATGAATGATGAATGAATAATAACCTATTTGTTTATTTACATTAAGATACATCAATTTTACCTATTCTTCTAGTGACTGATCAACATATTGCTCATGGTTTCACAACCATGAACCAAGAAGGCGATTTGCTTGTCTCACAGAAGTGGAGTGATTCACTTGTTGCTCATTGCTTTCTGTGTGCATGCCCCTTCAGTATATCAACTTTTTATTCCAATTAGCCTCCTAAAAAGTGGTGTTCTTATGTCCACACACTCCATATCCTTTCAGGTTTTAATAATGCTTTGGGCAGTTCCAAACCAAATGAAAGTACTGTCAGTAATCCTAACTGTTTTATTTGCTTGTTGGAGGACAAAACTTTGACCATTGTGAAACAGTATCATCTCTTCCACTACCATGAGATGTATCTTCCTATATGACTGTTTAAAAAATGACAAGCTACTCACTGCATTAATTAACCAGGAATCAATTGTTGCCAGCAAAAACATATTAATCAGTGCAGTAATAATATGTCCAAAGTCACTTAAACAGCCTATTTGCCTATTTTAATACAAATGGTGAATCCCCCACACCTTGGCAGTGTATAAATGTGTCTATATGTATAGTCATAATTTTTTAAATAAAAACGGTAACTTGAGTAGTCCATCACACTAGTCATCAGTAATTAGCAGTAAGTTGTGTCTTTTTCTTATTACCTTGTTACACTTAAAGCATATGGTTATTGCACAGCTTATACAAATAGGCATACAAGTTTCTATTCTTGTTCTTTGTAAGAAGGTAATCTATAATGCATATGTCCTAGCTATAAGTACATATTGTCTTACAAAGACACCCAAAAATGCTCTGTTCAGCGGAAAAGCACATGCATGCTGATGGTGATGCTGCAGAAACTGTAGGAACACACACACACACACACACACACACACACACACTTCCATAACCTGCTTCTGTATTAAATATCAAACCTGAATTACAAACAATATTAATAAATAAATCACTTATATAACAACTTTAGTAGATAGCAAGCCAGCTAAGCAGCTCGCGCCACGCTAATGCTAACACCGGCTAGCTGCACTAGTAAAGAGAAACAAGGACATAAACTCTTTAATCTCCTGAATTAAACTCACTAAAATCACAAACACCACCACTCACCCTGAATATCCATAACAGCGTCCCACCGTAACAGATAATTATATACTGCTTAAAACAAAAATACTAACACGTGACATACACCGGTTACCTCAGAACTTCAAAAGAAGCCGGAGATGACGTGCATACCCCGGAAGTGGATAGAGGCGTTCGTCTTCTCTGTTCTGCTCTGGTTTTAGGCAGGCTGGACGCTTCCAGGCGCATTACTGCCCTCTGCTGTTCCAGTTCGAGTGTTTGCTCATAAACCCCAGTGGGGCGCTGACACCGCAGCAGCTTCTTCATCCTGTTCCAGAACTCCAGACTCAGCAATGAGTTAAAAACAGACCCTGCAGCCGCTCCCAAACCTCTGGAAAGGTTCCTCGTTTGGGATGAGTGTGTCCTGCATTGTAGAATGACATGTTAGTTTCTGAGTCTCTTCACTCACATCGTCCACCGGCGAGTTTCCCAATCAAAGCCAGTCCAGCTGTAAGTCCACAGTGTCCGAGCCTCATTCCAGTGAGGACTGCAGCGTCCCCCCTGCTGCACCCAAAGCACGTATTACCCTCCACTATGCTCTGTGTATATTATAAAATGTCCTGCCTTTGCTTTAGTGCCTGATTTATTTTCGGTGAGGATTCTGGTGCTCCAAAATCCAGTTCCGGTTTTATTTCTTCCTGCTTTATTGCATTTCTAGGATTTTGTCTATTTCCCTGTCCAGATCAACCCCACCTCGGAGCCCATTGTGTTAATTCTGTATAGTGTTAGGCACATTTGTGTTATTAAGTCAGCTGTGGGTTTGGAGCGTCCCTCCCTGATTGCCCGTATAGTCGCTGCTGAATCACTGTGTATAACTGCGTAACTTGGTTTGCTGTTTCCACCCATTGAACAGCCTGCAAAACTGCCAACACTTGTGCCGTTAAACTGAGGTGTTAGATATGCTATAACCTGTTCTTATGCCTAGCTGGGGGACCACTATTCCAATCGCCGCCCTCCGACTTCCTGGTTCTTTTGACCCATCTGTATATATCTGCAAATGTGGACTCCATTTTTGGTGCAAGTGGTTTTGAACATTGTTAACAATATTCTTCATCCTTTTCCCTCTTTAACAAGCTCAAAACAACCTCAGGTAGTGGGGGAAGCCATGGTGGAGCAGTTGCCCAGCAGACTGGGGGACACGCTCTCTTCTTGATTAGAATGCCTCCCGAACGCCTCCCTGGTGTGGTGTTTCAGCCATGTCCGACCGGGAAGAGACCCCGGGGCTGACCCAGAACACGCTGGAGGGACTACGTCTCTAGGCTGGTCTGGGAACGCCTTGGCGTACCCCCGGAAGAGCTGGAGGAAGTGGCTGGGGAGAGGGACGTCTGGACCTCACTGCTTAGGCTGCTGCCCCGCGTCCCGACCCCGAAACAAGCGGAAGAAGATGAATGAATGAATACATGAATGAATGAATTTGTAATATATTTATAATTGATATACCCTATATCATGTTATGATGGATCTGATTGTCTGTGACCAAGCCTTTAAGGTAAATCTAAATGGCCGTGTTATTTTGTTATGTAGCATTTTTAGCATATAAGGAAAACACAAGTAAACATGTACAGTTCTGTTTAATTTTAGTTTATTTTATACATTCATAGTTCTTTTATTATAAATGTACAGTTTACTGTTATGATATTAAATATAAATCGACTGATTTTATATTAATATTGATACAGTAAATCATGTACCTGCATGAACCATCTCACGCGTCTATATTGATTAGCATGTTGTAGATATGTTAACATTACACAAGCAGAACCACATTAATATGTAATGTTCATATAATTGTTCAGTATAAACAATAAACATATTCAGTATCCAAAATATAAAAGTAAAATATCCAAAATATTTTTCTTCATTAAAATCATTAAAATCATTAATCAGAACTGAAGATTATAGCACAGTACTTCAGAATACTGAACAAATCAGCACACGGTTCCGCACACCAGTCACACCACGACAAACCAAACTGAGTGACAGACATGTTTTTACACAAATTATGGAATTTACAACTCTAAATTTCCACCATAAACTTTTCCTCCTCAGGAAGGAGGGAACAGTACCATAACAATAATAAATCAGCAATCAGCATCAACTCAGTGACTTGGAAACCTTATTGGATTCTTTGCGGTGGGAACACGCAGACACACGATAAACATACAAATTATGATCCATGCCAGTTGTGCTCCACTCAGGAGCTCGGTTAAAAAGAACAGTAGAGAATGTTCCGGAGTCCTCAGCACCGTCACCACACCACGTTATTCATTAGGGATGCACAGGATTTCGGATCCGACTGGAGCAGCATAGTCATTATAAAGCTAGGTGCGAATTAAGGTGTGAAAGTTAGCCATGAGCTCATTGTTCATTTTCTGAACCGCTTAATCCTAATTAGGGTCACGGGGTGGCTAGTGCCCATGTCTGTCGACTCTGGGCGAAGGAAGTATCAGTTATAATATTTGATTATTAACATTTTCTCTAAACTGTTGCAAGCGCAGGTGGATTAGGTGACTATCAGGATTTTGAGATGACTCTTTACAGGTGACTGCGCAGGTTCTTCAGATGATTCTTCCACTGCTGGATTGGCGGACTTCCTTCAGCCACCAGTCTTTTCAGTAAGTGACTCGGCTCCAGACTCGGCACGTCCGGGTGAATGCGGTGGTAATGCTCCAGTTTCTCCAAGACTATGGACAACCCGACCTGAGCAGCATAAAACATGGGACCACCGCGGTGTCTCGGCCAACCATAACCAAACAAGTAGATGACGTCGATTTCCTCAGGACAAGTCGCTATCCCTTCCTCCAGGATACGGAATCCCTCGTTTGCCATACTAAAGGCACATCGCTCGATTACTTCCTGTGAGGTGATACGTCTTGGTATGATACCATACTTACACCTGTAACTCTCCAGGAAGGTTCTGATCTCTGGATCAGATTTTGCGATTTTAGATCCAGGAGAGTCATAGAGGTACCACCCATGGCCTGTTTTCTGTCCATAGCGTCCCTGTTGGCACAGCATATCGGGAAGAGGGCAGTATCTTTTACCATGCCGCCATCGTGAAGGATTCACCGGGTCGACATCAGGTCCGATCAAACCAGAAGCCTTCCGAACCCTCCAGCCCACATCCAAGCCAGAAAGATCGCCCACTTTGAAGATCCCCATGGCAAAGCCGAACTCCTCAAGAGCCTGGTCCACTTGCTCAGGTGTGGCTCCTTCCTCCAACAGGTAGTGAGACTGATCCAGATACAGCTTTAGCATGCGGTTACCTACAAACCCAGGGCAGTTACCCACAGCGACACACACTTTTCCTATCTTCTTTCCAAGTGCCATTACCATGGCAATAGCTTCAGGAGATGACTGAGATCCATAAACAACCTCGAGGAGCTTCATGACATGAGCCGGGGCAAAAAAATGCATTCCGACCACCAGGGGCCGACGATCGGTGACTGCCGCGAGCTCGTCCACATTTAGCCCCGACGTGTTGGTGCAGATTAGCGCATCCGCTCTCAGCACTTTGGACACGTCTCTAAACACGTGCTTTTTAAGGTTCATGTCCTCAAACACAGCCTCGATGACCAGATCCGCCTCCCTCAGCTGGTGGAAGGACAGCGTGAACGTGAGGAGATGCAATGGAGGACTGACTCCACGTCTCTGTGCATCGCTCTGCAGCATCAACGTCACCGCCTTCTTTCCCATCTCCAACTGCTTTTCATCCATCTCTATGGCAACTACTGAGATTCCTGCTCTAACAAGTGATACGGCGATGCCGCGGCCCATGGTGCCCAGACCTAACGGTGAACAGACACCAACATTTAGACACCTTATTGAAACTGCTGAAAGTTTACTGAATGATTGACTTTCTGAAAGACATTTCTAGAGACATGCCTATGACTCCAGCTCGTTGGACATCTCTGGCCTTGGTGGTGTTCCACTGTGCCCCATTAGGAAGACTCCATTTCCCAGCATTCCTCTGAGCAAAGAAGGCGTACTGCATGGCCCGAGCCTGGCTAGACCTAAACAGCGTGTCCATCAGCTGTCTCTCTCTCTCCATTCCTTTACTGTAGGTTAACATGGCCGCGGCCCTGACAGCCTGAACGCATGCCACCGGAGCCATCGCTCCCCGAGAACGCTGATTCACCTGCACTAAAGCCGCATCGCACACACTGTCCACATCCGCCGCCCACACAGGGGCCTGCAGACTCAATCTGCGGGGATTTAACGGCTGACCTGTAACACACACTCAATAAGTACAGACACACACACACACACACACACACACTCACACACGCACGCACACACACACTGCACCTATAACACTGTAAGCGAGCTCCATGGCAGCCTGCACGGCATTCCCCTCAGTAACGTGATCCACCATCCGGAGCTGCAGCGCCTCGTGAGCTGAAACATGGCGACCTAAGGACGGGGACAGACACACACACACACACACACACACACACACACACGTATATAGGGTCAAGCCTGAATTCATTCATACCCTTGGCAAAATTTGACTTAAAGTTACTTTTATTCAACCAGCAAGTTTTTTTTTCTTGTCCAAAAGCATTCATGTCCTTTGCAAACTGTTCCAGTCTGTGAGAAAATTATTTTCTAGTTTTTGTTAGAGTTTTGCACCATTCCAAATAGTCCAATGAGGCAAGTGAGTTTGATCACCCTTTCTATGAATATTTCCAACTCCAAGCTGTATAAACTTGGCTGCTTGTTGGATTTGAGCATTTGAACTTCCAGAGATTTACGAAAAATCAGGTGTGAAGCTACTGGGAACCCGCCGTCCTTCAGTGCTGCATATTCCAGAACTGTAACCGACCTGGAGACCCAGAAGTACGAGGTATTCAGTGCTCAGAGACACGACCAGGTACGGAAAGCTGAAATGTGACCAACACTGAACAAGACATACAATACAGTATATCAAAGTACTCCACTGCAAAGCTGCCAGTAAAGGCCTTAAAGACGACGGGAAAATGACGCGGCCCCCTTCCGCACCTGAATTAAACCCTACTGTTCTTAAACGGGAGATTTACCCTGAAGAACAGGACCCCTCTCTGAACAGCGCACAAAGCGTTCATCAACAGATAAAGAAGGTGACTCCAGTTAATGGAAGGCTTGAGACTGCTACTGAACAGAAGGCGGCTGTATTGGTCACTGATTTTATTATCGTGGAAATGCTAAAATGTTTATTTGTAAATTTTCAGTTGTTTGTTCATTCATTCATTCATTTTCTGAACCGCTTATTCCTAATTAGGGTCACGGGGAGGCTGGCGCCCATCTCAGCCGACTCTGGGCGAGGGCGGGGTACACCCTAACCACTGACCCACCACTACAATTAATGGATAAGATAGTTAGTTCAAAAAAATATAGTGATGCACAAATGAATCAGATGAAAAGGAATGACTTCAGTGTGAAAAGGAGCATTTTGTGAAAAGGAGTAATTTATGAAAACAATGCAGAGAAAGCTTAGATTCACATCCCGACTACACGTGTAAATGCACACTATGGTCACCTGTCCGCCTCCCTCGGGGAACAAAATGGTGTCTTTTAATAATACATTGAATCCCTTCACTTTTTCTTTCTTGCCATTACTGCTGTCCAGCTTCAGCTCGGCAGATGAACAGGACACCACCGAAGTGACAAACTGCAAAAGGTAACAGAGAGGCAAAGGGGGTAAGAAACCTCCTAAAACACACCTCCTACACATCTGTCTCATTATTCTTATGAGGACTTTCCACAGAGAGAAGTAATAATGCAGCTAACGAACACTACACTTACACAGGAACCCAAACTTCAGCTAAGAAAGGCTAAAAAGCTAACTTTATTTAATTTTACATATAAACAATATAGTGTGTTTGTTTTAATACCCTGCCGCCACCACACACACACACACACACACACACACACACACACACACACACACACACACACGTTTCCATAACTTCGGGCGACAACACATAGACATATTAATTCCCTGAAGACTTATTATTAGGAACACCAAGCCCCCCTGCCACACACACATAGGTGTGAAACTTTTAAACTAATAGCCTGCTGACTAACACCTGACAGGTTCACACAGTAAACACAGAGTTAGCCGCCTAGCTAGCACGTTATGGGGAGCTTAATGTTATTAACAATACATAGTTACAGTAATTATTTCTCCGTGGTGTGTACTACTAATATTCAGTAAGGGAAGTGTACCTACTTCTCGCATATAACTATCCCTCTGACACTGAAAAGCCATGGTACACAGTAGAGACAGAGCCGGGGAGACCAGAATAACAGAATAAACGATATGGCGCGGAGGGCAATTTTTCAAAATAAAAGCTCCAACTTGGCAGAGGATTTTTATTATTATTATTATTATTGTTGTTGTTTTTTTTATTATTAATAATATTTGTATTATTTCTAAACGCTTTTTTATGGCATTTCGTTGTCGCAGTGTCTATGACAGATCATTTTTATGAGCTTTATGAGTTTGCCTGCTGTGAAGTTTAATTCCAAGCTTGCAAGGTACAACCCGAGTTCCGGTGTTCCGGCATAACTGGTTTTCGTATTACCTGGTGACATTGGCTTACAGATGTTTCCACTCCGCCATTTCTCCTACTTCTGGTTGACTTCTGCACATTCGTGAAGACGACTTCTCTCGTTTGGAATGAAATCTGGTGCTCCGCTTTACAATAAAGGAAAACAATATTGTCGTGTCTGAAAAATATCAATAAAATAAGTAAAAGAACAAAAATAAACTTATAATATGAATAAACTTCTAAATTATTACAGTAAGCTCAGCAGGATTCGAAATGGGCCTCTGCGTTAAAAATAACCACTAACGCTTCATCAAGGTCCACTGATCCATCTACACCACCACTGCACCGAGAAAACATCCCATAATGTACAGTTATAAATTCCCTTCCGAAAACATGCCACGATTCATCTTTATTTTTCACTCTCACAACATTAAACGGGGATCCGTGTTATCCTGTGACTCTCGCAAAAACTAATTAAAATGAAAATCTATTTTGTCGCCCTGCGATGGCCTGGCGAGATGTTCAGGGTGTACTCTGCCCTCATCCAGAGTCGGATGAGATGGGTACCAGACTCCACACCTCCCTATTTAGTATTAAGCGCTTCAGAAAATGAATGGATGAATGAATGAATGAATGAATCTATTATGTCCTCTTTATCCAGGCAGCTCCATATATTTTCTGTAGCCTTTGACTGCAGCAGTAAAAGCAACGTTTACGCGATATCTGTTTGGACTAATCACATGTGCTGACATTGAATGTTTGGCTTGGAGTCTGGATCTTTAACAAGTCTGAATGGCTTTCTTTCATTTTCAACTTGTGTAGGCTGCATTATTTCACATTAATCCTCATCAGAAAAAAATATTCCTTTAATCCTAATAGCGATATATGAGCCTCATATTGTCTTACCTAAACACATCAGCTAGAAAACAAGTAATGCATTTCATTTCCCAGCACAGTTTATTAACTACATTTTACTCAAACATCTCAATTCATTTTACTCAATTAATTAAACAATTTACTAAAAATTTTATTTTAAAATGTACTCAAAAAAATTACTCAATTAATTTTACTCTCAACTAATTTTACTTAAACATCTCAAAACATCTTTTACTTAAAAATCCCAATGTTTAGGTGCAATATTTGTTATTTAGGTACAATTTTGAGGGGGCACTGAGTCCAAGAAGTTCAGTGTCTGTAGTGATGTTTCATTGTTACTTGTATATGACAAATAAACTTGAAACTTGAAAACATGAAAGCTGCCCATACCGTATGCACTTATGAACTCCAGTACCCTCGGAGATCCTGGCTTTTGAACTGAACGCTGAAAACACGCTAGAAGGTCTCCCTCCCCTTTAGCTCAGGGGACACGAGTTCAGTGATTACCAACAAGAATGACAAGTTTGGACTCAGCGTCCAGTAAAGGTCTTCGGCCTTGATGCTTACACACAGAGATACAGTATCTCCAGTTTCTCTGAATCTTTTGATGATGTTATGCACTCTAGATCAGATTCGCAAAGCATTTGCAATGTGACATCGATGAACATTGTTTTCGAAGTATTCCACAATCTTTTTTTACGCACTCCTTCACAGATTGATCTTAACTCCTGAGAGATTCTGCCTCTCTAACACATCTCTTTTTAGCTAATCATGTTACAGGCCTGATATCAGTTAACTTAGTTAGTTGTTAGATGTTCTCTCAGCTGAATTTTTTTTTAAACTTTCTTGCTTTTTCAGCCATTTGCTGCCCCTGTGTCAACTTTTTTGGGACCTGTAGCAGGCATCAAATTTGAAATTTCTTGGTTTAAACATGTTTTGTTATGTATGTTCTGTTGTAAATAAAATATTGGCTCGTGTGATTTGAAAGTCTTTCAGTTTTCATTTTATTCAAAATTAAAGAGCATTCCAACTTTTCCATAATTTGGTATTGTAAGCATAAACTACATGGAAACAGCTGCTATCAGGTGAATTAAAGACATTATCCCGAGTAGATAATGCTTATCTAAAAATCACGACCGTTCATTTTGTCTCAGTCACTAAGAACAGTGTGGTGGTCATTTTCATACTTTAAAATAAACCATGAGAACCTGACTTTAGTTTGTTTTTCTTGAGTTTCCATGTATTATGCACTAAACCTTTTTTAATACGTGTAAAAACACCCCTTTGGGGAGTGTGGTTTACTTATGTTTTCAAACTCTGAATTGGTGGGTTAAAAGACATGCCAGAGTTTAGCTCATGCTCAGTTGACCTACTTCTAAATTTGTAAAATATAAACATTCTATATATAAAAATATAATATTCTTGTTTTAGTTAGTTTTTTTAAGCTTCCATGTATTATATACTAAAACTTTAAAAGGGGTTTAAAGAAGTGCCTTTACACCACTAATATACCACTGCTTGTGCATGTGCACAGAGCTCACCTGCATCTATTATGATTTAAAGATTTAAAAAAAATTTACCATAAATCTCATTTTAGTGTGCTTGTGTAGTTATATTTTAAAATAGTCATGCACCTAAGGTTTAGTGGATGCTGCTGAGTTGAATAGAAATTTTAATTAATTTAATTAATTATCCCAAGAAATCAGTTAGTGCTTGTTTTTAAATAAAGCTACCCTAAATAAAGTTACAAAAAAAAAAAAGCAAACCAAAGCAACATAAAATGTCTGAAAACACATTTTGTGTTTTTCTGATGTTTTCAGGGGAAAAAATCACTGCTTAATAAGAGTATTTTTTTCTATTTGTGGGCATAAGTATATTCATTCAATGGAAAAAGACCTTTTTAATACTTAAAATAATTTTTTTGCGCCATTTAAAAGAACATCAACATATGTACAAACTGTGACATCTGTAAACAGCTGTATTATACTGTAGGGTAATTTGATCCAAAGCCTGCTCAGTAGTTTTATTGTATGACTGTATTTGCATACACAAATATATCATGCAATATATTGTGCTAACTATAACTACATATTAGTCCAGCTTTCCCTCCCTCTCTTTTCTTTTCATATTCATTTTCTAAGCTTCTTAATCCTAATTAGTTTCATGGGAAGGGTGGGTCTCTAGCAGCCTACTCTGGCAAAGGCGGGGTACACCTGGTACAGCTCACCAGGCCATCACAGGGCCAACACACGCACAACCATTCACACTCACACTCACATCTAGGGGCAATTTGGAACTGCCAAATAGCCTACTGTGCATGTTTTTGGACTGTGACAGCTCAATACTCTGGCTAAAAACTTTTCTTGTCTTTTCATCTTTCTGTGCAGAAAGAAAAACTGAGTAAGACTGCTGCGGTGCTCAACACATTCTCTCATAATTACCCTATTATGTCACAGGGAAGAAAGTTAAAAGGAGAATCAGACATATGGACAGCTATT
Organism: Porochilus rendahli; assembly: GCA_039654305.1. Taxonomy (NCBI): domain Eukaryota; kingdom Metazoa; phylum Chordata; class Actinopteri; order Siluriformes; family Plotosidae; genus Porochilus; species Porochilus rendahli. Next base: position 26,121,676 of record JBCNYG010000001.1, read on the forward strand.
TCCCTTTGCTGACCCTTCCTAACTACGGCAGAAATGCCAAAATGTTGCTAAAATGTGAACAGTACCATCCCAGTATTCCAATAATTCTCCAGCTAATATCTTACAAAAGAAGAACACCTTGCCTTCTTAAGGTGTAAAGTGAGTCAACATGATGACAATTTTTAGGTTCATTCATTCATTCATTTTCTGAACCGCTTATTCCTAATTAGGGTCGCGGGGAGGCTGGCGCCCATCTCAGCC
>JBCNYG010000001.1:26130842-26143640 GCA_039654305.1 Porochilus rendahli
ATTTGGAACAGCCGATTAGCCTACTGTGCATGTTTTTGGACTGTGGGAGGAAACCGGAGTACCCGGAGGAAACCCACACAAGCGCGGGGAGGACATGCAAACTCCACACAGAAACGCCCGAGCTGGGAATCTAACCCAGGACCTTCTTGCTGTGAGGCAGACGTGCTAACCACTACGCCACCGTGCCGCCCCACTGAGAAACCAGAGAACACAAATAAAACACAGAGAGAACATGCAATTTTGAAACAGAAACGCCTAAAATCCGGAACTTGAACCCAGGACCTTCTTGCTGTGAAATGGCCATGCTAACCACTATGACGCCATGACGCCCTACAGAGATATTAAACATCCAAACCATAAACTAAAAAAGTTTATTTTGGCTTGGACTCACACATAATGTATGAACATTCTGATCAATAAACCATGTCTGATAAGAATTCTACTCCAGTATTATAGGACATGGCAGTCTGTTGTGGGTCTTCAAGTTTGCAGCAAGAGCTTGAACAGTCCCTACAAACATACCATCAATTACAAGTATCATGTAAAACACAACAAATATGAACATTAACTTGTAGTTAAGAACACATAATGTTCAAATCTTATGTAAAAAGAGAGTCCATTCTCGGGGAGAAGAACATGGACTATTTACAGAATTATGCAAATGATAGATATAAGACGGAGCATCACTTAGTACAGGCCTTTAAACAGCTTTTTCTATAGGCTACTTTTTCTCTTTCTCAAACCACCGCAGTTTAGAGAATACTGTTGTCCTGGTATATACATTCACAATCACACACGCACGCACACACACACACACACACACACACACACACACACACACACACACACATACACACACATACACACACACACACGCACACATAATATTGCTGCTGAGTCAGGTGGAGTTGTCTCTTATTGAAAGCACCATCTGAGAAGACAGCAGGCAGACAACAAAATTAAGATGTGGGAAATACTGGAAGAGTAAACTAACTTTCAGTGCGGTAAATGAGCAAGCTTCTGATTGTGCTGAAACTAAAAAGTAAGACAAAATATCCCACCATAAACGAAAAAGTACCTACCCTATACTCAACAATCAGTTTTCAAGAACGAATGCGTATTTACTGCGCTATGTGTGGACAAGCTCCCATTCTCAGATCTAGATTACATTTTCTGAAATTTCTACAGTTATCAACAATATATCAATACTCCTTAGCCAAATGCCATGAACGATTATGCACACGAATTAAAATGTAAACTCTTTAATGCTAATAAAACATTCACAACTACACAATTCAACAGTCTCTCTGGCTCAGTTTTTCCTCCTGTGCAAAGCTAAAAGACAACTACACCATTCAACAGTCTCTCTGGCTCAGTTTTACCCCATGTGCAAGGCTAAAAGAGTGTGACTAGTGCATCAGCTGTTTGTCTGCTGACAGTGAGCCCCCAGCATGCTGTGGGGCTGTTGGCATGAAGAGCGTGATCAAGCAGAGAGGAGTGCCAGCATCAGACTTGCTCTGTCTCTGTGCACATGCAGAAAGAGTGAAACAAAGAGGTGCACAAGAAGAGGCGCAGATGAAAACATAAATGTAAGATGCAGAAACGTGTCTGTGTGTAGGCTTGTGTTAAAATGAAAACCCTTGTGTTAGGGCGAAGAGGAAATGAGACACTGCAGTTCAGAGTTGTCCTCGGAGATCCCAAGCTTTCAGCTAGTGTTCCTTTATAGATGGGACATAATGAAATAAATATGAAAGGTTCCTGTTACTTTCCTTATTCAGTGTCGGCTGTGGCTTGTGCGATATTCTATAGTAACTTGATTTTCAGTGAGTTATTGTTGGGTTAAGTACAGACTCGTGAGCAACAAGAGCTTAAGATGTGGTTTGGATTAAAGCTGACTGCATAATAAAAAAAAGAAAAGATAGAAAACATGCAACGCAGCCTGGTGTTTATTGCCTCTAGTGTTGCCAGTCTGTCTCACTCTTGTTTCTGACAGCATCTCATTTCATTCAGTGAATTAAAATCTCATTTGCATTATTATTTCTTATTTACTTGTCACCCACGAATATCTCTGTTATTCTGCATGCCTATAATCTCATTAACTCTCTCTTCCAACCAGCTCCAAGCAGTGGTTTTAGTCCAACACATGCTGATTCATGTAACCTGAGAAGGCACAATGTGTGGACCTATTGATTGGTTTTTCCATCAGGAAAGAATTGGCATTACACACTCCCTGCTTAGACTGATCCGACTTATAAATATAACTGCTTCTCCCCAGGTAGAATACAAAAAGAAAAAGATATAAACAATGACTCTGAGTCTTGTGAGCAGAGACTGATGCTCTTTAATCTGAAATGACTGTCAGATATATGAAATTAAACTAACAAACCTGCTCCTCCACCAGGGAAATTCAACACATTATTAAAAAACCTGTCTCGCAGGCTCTAAGCTCTTTACAAGAATTACAAATACTCATTATTGGTAGTGAAGTGTGCCAGGTGCTTTCTGGTATCATGGCAAAATGGAGGCAGCAAAATGAGGATAAAGAAAAGTTAAGTTATTGGGAAGAGCGAGGAATCAAGCGATAACAGTTCATTTAATGTCTGCATAATGTACATAAAAGTATGTGCCTTATGAAAAGCGAAATTCTCAGGATGTATAGAATTTAAAGAATTAAAAGAGCAGGCGACGCTCAAGTTATCTTTATAGAACAAGCGTAGACGTAATAACTGTCAGTAAGGAAAGTGCAAGTGAACAGTGTGGTTAGTGCATGTTACTGCTGAAGTGGATTTGTTCTTGATATGACAGCGCAGTGTGTGAGCATGCAGGCGAATGTTACTCTCTGAGATCTTGCTGGACTTTAGACGTTTGAGAAGCTGTCAGTGAGCATATGCCATCAGGCTCTGTGTGTTGCAGTAATTTGGAGCCATCTTGTTTTCAGATAGTGAGATAACAAAAACTATAAAATGAAGATCTTTATTTATGTGTAGTACGACTGGTGGACTTTCACTAAAGGAAGGATACTGGATGAAGGCGAGCCAGTTGGCACCTTAAAACCTGATTTCGACAGGGCTGTCTTTTTAAGTCTTTATCTTTTAATCAGCTTCTTAAACTTGGGTTGTGTGCCATCCCATGTGTACTCAGGCAGGTACAGAAGAGATTCTGCCTGCTTTTCTGGACAAAAGTGTGCTTGAACTAGAGTGACAGAGAGCTCTTGTTCAGCTACGCACACACGCACACTCACTCTCTATGTCTCTCTCTCTCTCTCTCTCTCTCTCTTTTTGTCTCTCTTTGTGTTCTATTAAGTTTCTACTGATATAGCAAATTATAATCATAAATCTTTTTTTTCATGTGTGACATATTCATAAAAAATGTTCAGAAGGATATCTACAAGAAAAATAATAAACAACGAATATGGTTTTCTTTTCAGGAAAATAATCAACTGGGTATTTGGGTGTTGGGAGTCCAGTACAACCCTGAGGTTGATTATTGTGCCTATAAGAGCACACTGTAAGATAAATTATTTCTTTTATATTACAGCGACATGTCAATGTTAACACTTAAAAAATGGTTGTGATGGTTGTGGTCCCACAGTGCAGCTAACTGGGTTATCAAAGGCCAGCCATGTCTCTCAACGTCTTGGGTGAGAGGCATGTAAAAGAGTTCGTAAAGAGTAGGCCATTGGGTTGCCGTCAGCGTGCTTCTGCCCTGCGATAGTCTGCCAAGCTGTCTGGAGTGTACTCTGTTCTTGATAAGAGTCGGTTGAGATGGGCGAGAGCCTCCCCATGACCCTACTTAGGGCCAAGTGGTTCAGAAAATGAATGAATGAAGGTGGTTGTGGTGGTGTACCGGATAGTACTGTTGCCTCACAGCAATAAGGTTCTGGGCTTCAGTATCTGTGTGGAATTTGCATGTTCTCCCTTTGCTTTCGTAGGTTTCCACCAGGTATTCTGTTTTTTCTTTCCCAAGTGTAAAGACATGCGCATTAGGTCAACTGCCTGCTCTAAATTGCTCATAGGTGTAAATGTGAGTGTGAATGAACTTTTTTCTCTGTGTTAGCCCTGCAGAAGTTTGGCAATCTCTACCCTAACTTAGCAGGAAATCAGCTGGGGTTAGTTCCAGATTTCCCTGTGACCATGATAGATAAGTGGTATACTGTAGATAATGGATGGATAACTCAGGAAGACCCTGTCACATCTTACCATAAAGGATATATTTTCCTGTGTCAGGAAACTTAAGGGAAACACAGTAGCTCTGATAGTGCTAATGAAGCTTTATTCACAGAACACTGAACCATTTCAATAAGTATGTTATATTTAGTTATTACTGTATATGATGTCTGTTTATTATGTGTATTAATACTAATAAAATATAAAGTGTATTAATATTCATTTTCTTCAATATATAAATATATTTATGGCAGAAATAACTTTCCAAGAATTTCACAGCACTGTGGCACAACAGGGTGGCACTGTGGCATAGTGGATAGCACGTCCACCTCACCCAAGACGGTCCTGGGCTTGGGTCCTAGGCTCAGGCGTTTCTGTGTGGAGTTTGCTTTTTTCCCAATGCATGGGAGGGTTTCCTTCCAAAGTCCAAGAACATGCACATTAGGCTAATTGGCTATTTCAAATTGCCTCCAGGTGTGATTGTTTGTGTGGAATGTTGTATGTGTATTTTTCGCCTTGCAATGGTCTAGCAAGCTGTTCAGGGTGTATGTCATCTTTGCCCAGTGTCGGCTGAGATAGCCTCCTCATGACCCTAATAGGATTAATGAATTTGGCAAATGAGTGAGTGAATGTAGTACAGTAGGCATGTAAAAATAAGTATTTTGCATTTTCTGCATCCTAAGAATGCACCATAATAAACATCTGGCAATAGAAAATACCCTTACTGCAGATGTTGTTTAGTATGTTTTTTAATAATAGACTTTCAGAAAGGGATTTCAATCTTGATTGGTCCTGGACCGAATAGTGACAAATTTGTAACATAAAAAATAGCACCAATGTTAATGCTTTTGTCTGTGCTGCTACTTTGGAAGATCATGCAGTCAAAACACTTGCATCTGGAGTTCACCTCTGTCACAGAGTGAGCAGGGCCAGACAGATGGGCCAAAACCCTGCTGCTCAGCAAAGGGCATTGTCTAACAACCACACATTCAGATCTGTCAGCCCCAACTCAGCAAGAGAGCAAGCAAGTGAGGGAGCGAGAGAAAGAGAGAGTGAAAGAGAGAGAAAGAAAGAGAGAGAGAGAGAGAGAGAGAGAGAGAAAGAGAGTGAGAAAGCACGAGAGGGAATAGACTGTGGAGAGTCGGAAAGATATAAAGATTAATTAGAATTAAGATGAGAAAAATGAGCAGGTGTGGAAAAGATTGAAAGATGGTATCTAGGATTTGAACTCATTTGTCCATGTTAACAAGGATGACTTTGGGAAATTAGTGGGAATTTACAAAATGTAAATGTGTACATGAGCTAGTAAGTGCCATTTTATGTGATGTGTTCAGTAAATACAGTATATAAATAAATATACTTAAGCTCAACATAAGCCTACTGGCCCAAATTCAATACAACCTTCAGCAATAAACAATGAACTGAATCAGGTGCTGGAGAAGAGCCACGAGAGTTCATTATTATATTGTAGCAGGCATCTGGTTTATTAGCAGTTGGCAATCTGCATGTGGCCATGGCCACTATGACCAAGCGGCATAATCACAGCGTTGTGCAAACATGTGTTGCCATCTGGCCACTGTACATTGCCTTTTTCAGTCAGAACACAGGCTGCCAGGGTAGAAAACATAGTTTATTGCTGAGGACTGCAGATCATCTTTCTAGCAGGCAGGTATCTATTCAAAATAAACAATAATAATATTATAATTATAAATCCGTCAGTTCATTTCCTCTAGATTGCACTTCACTTGATAGTGTAGTATTACTGCAAGTGTGTGATGGAGTGTGTAACTCACACAGACTTTACCAGCAGAGCACAGAATCACATGTTAAAATGATTAGCCTCTGAGTCTTTCAGTAAAGACTTAAACTGTGCTACAGAACCCAACCAGCTGTATTATATATTATATACTTGTATACTGAACATCAATATTCAACTTTTGTTCATATATGCATAATATGCATCCTTTATTACTAACTCACATTGAGGTCATTGCTGAATAATCATCTCATATTTGCTGCAATGTCCCTGGGCTGCATTTGTGAAAGGAATTTGACTTTACAGCATGCACAGACTGTTAAATGAAAGTTTCTGAGCCCTTTTCTTGATTCGTCTTCATCAAAAGCACATTTGAGGTCTCGCTCCCATAAGGCTGTGCTGGACGCATATCTTTCCTTATCAGGCCTGACAGCCTAATCTATGAAAAACAAAACCACTCATTCTCGCCCTGCCATCCAGAATCAGCCGAGCAGGCTAAAGATGAGGAGCACTCTCATAAAACTCTGCAATAATATTTAGCCCTTAAACAGATGAATCAGTGCTGAAAAGCAGGCACTTTCTGCTTCACTGTTGAATGCGACACCCGAACAATCCTTCAGAAAGCAGCAATCCACATCCTGCACGACTGAATGAATAAACTCATATGACAACTTGTCATATGGCTTTCCTCAGTATTAGAATATAATACTGAATTATGAATTGGCATACTGGGAATTGGTAAATTTTTTTGGTTGCTGTGCAAAAAAAGTACATATGTTCGAAGCGTAAGGTGCATATTGTTAATATGGTGCATACAAATATTCTGGTGCACAAACCGTGAAAAATTATTTGAATTAAAAAAAAAAGGGTTTCCAAACGCATGAATACAAATGTACATGGACATTGGTGCTAATTAAAAACCAGGAATCCAAAGTACATGATAACAAAATTGACCAGCACAGTGCTAAAATGGTTAGAACAGCATCAAGGTCCTGGGTAAATCCTGGGCCCATGCGTTTCTGTGTGGAGTTCTTCCTGTGCTTGCGTGGGTTTCCTCAGGGTACTCTGGGTTCCTTCCACGGTCCAAGGACATGAGCATTAGGTTAATTGCATGTATAACATTTATGGCAGTTGGCAGACACCCTTCTCCAGAGTGACTTGCATATAGCATTTTTATACAGCTGAGCAATTGAGGATTAAGGACCTTCTTAAGTTGCACCTTGGTGGTACTGGGGCTTGAACCACTGACCTTTGGACCAGTAATCCAGAGCCTTAACCATTGAGCTACTCCAAATTGCCCCTGGGTGTGAGTGTGAATGGTTGTGTGTGTTGGCCCTGAAATGGGCTGGAAAGCTGTTCAGGGTGGACCCTGTCTTGGCCTGTGTCAGCTGAGATAGCCTCCAGCCTTCCCCGTGACCCTAGTAGGAGAAAATGGTTTAGGCGAATGTGTGAGTGACATCAAGATAGCTAACGCTTTGAAAGCTCAGTAAAATTTGTCAATGAAGCGATTAGGTTTTATTTTATTAAGTAATTATATATAACAACAAAAGTTAATTCAACTAGGCTACCCCATTTTTAACTTTAAAGTTTATTAAAACTTATTCATTTATTTGCTGAGTCGCTTCGTTGCTACTGGCGCCAGAGGGAGGCTGGAGCCTATCTCAGGCGAATGGGCAAAAGCGGGGTACTCACACCTAGGGGTAATTTGTAACTAGTATACATGTCATTGCACTGTGGGAGGAAATTAGAGTACCCACAGTATATACAACGTAGGTATCAGTATCAGCTTTAGGCTCAGCATGCAACCTACACAGATCAACGCTGCTTGTCTTTTTGCAAGTTTTCTAAAACCTCTTCTACAGCTGAGAAACAATAGAATGAATGCTGAGTTGGTTGGTCTGTTGCACATGCCAAAGTCCTGTGATGTAACATCCTGAGGCTAGAAATGCAAAAGAAACTGAACTCACATGACCAATTTCCTTCTATGACCTAAGATTTGAATTCAGGGCTTTTTAAAGCTGACCTGATTAGGTCTTGTTTGGCAATAATGCGACCTGCTCTGTATTTAGCTGTGAATCTTGAAAATAGAATATTTCTCTTTCTCACTTTCTCTGTATGTGCATTCATTAATTTTTGAATGATTGAAAAATTAAGAATAAGTGAATGTATTGTTAAAGTGAATCTATGAGCCAACTGCATAGCATATTTTTGGACATCTTGGCCTTTAAAAGAAGCAATTGTCTTATTCTAAAATAGTTCATTTGAAAGGTCAATGTTGATGCGGGTAAGTTATGGATGTGAGCAAATATCTGTTCTGTATTTATATACTCAATGTGGTCAAAAATTTGTGGACACCTGACCATTACCAAAATTTCCCTTTGCAATAATAACAACCTCCACACTTTTGGGAAGTTTTTTCCATTAGATTTTGCAGCATGGCTGTGGGGATTGCCAGCAGGCATATTGTTGAGGTCAGACAAAGATATAAGAAAGGTTTCATGTCTTCATGTGCACAAATATTTTTATCTTTTATTACATTTACAGCTTCTATTATATTTACAGCTTTTAGCAGACGCTAATATCCAGCGCGACTTACAGAAGTGTCTATCTGTGTACTATCAGTAAACATTTTCTTATATTTTCTTCGATTACTTTTATGCACAGTGATATCATCATGTTTGGGACTGACTACTTATGCTAAAAAATGTGAATTTGTAATGCTAGAGCAAACAAAGACATCCTAAAAAATTGTGGTAGAGGAAAGGCCCATATACACAGCTGGTGCCATGGTCATATAGTGTGTGCTATTACTGTAGGTGCATTTCCTTGACTCTGGTATTTCAACATGACATCAAATAACAGATTTTTCTTTTTTTTTTTTGCAATAAAATAAATAGTATTAAACATAAAACACTCATTGTCTCATAAAGGGCCAGAATAATCAATAAAATAATTACTAGCATTAATTTAGAGAGGGGCGGCACAGAGGCATAGTAGTTAGCATGTCTGATTCACAGCAAGAAGGTCCTGGGTTCACGCCCCAGGCTCAAGCGTTTTTGTGTGGAGTTTGCATGTTCTCTCTTTGCTTGTGTGGGCTTCCTCTGGGTACTCCGATTCCCACTGTCCAAAGGTATGCACATTAGACTAATTGGCTACTCTAAATTACTCTAGGTGTGGATGTGAGTGTAAATGGTTGTGTGTGTGTTGGCTCTGCGATGGTCTGGTGACCTGTTCAGGGTGTACACTGACTTTGCCCAGTGTCGGCTAAATTAGGCTCCAGACTCCTGTCATTCTACTGGGAGTAAGTGGTTCGGCAAATGAGTTTTAAGTGAATTTTCATAAGTTTTCATAAGCGGTTTCATAAGTCAACAGTAACTTTTGAATTCTATTTTTGTCTTTTCAACCCATGTTCACACTCTTTTATAAATGTCTAGAATGTCTGACTGTGTGTGTTTAAGAGAGAGAGAGAGACAGAGAGAGAGAGAGCAGGTTAACACTCTGTTCAAGTGCAAACGCATGGCTTAGCCCCAGCATGGCAATTATGGACGTCAGCAGTCCGCATGGGTGTGAAATTGAATCATGTGATATTGTTCAGGGTTTTCAAAGGGAGATTTGGAATAGTGTCACAGTAGCTTATAAAACAGTGTGCGGAGCAACACTGAGTGTTTAGCCCTTGCGCCTGCTCTCAGTACCAATAAAAGGAAGATGCCTTGGTGGAAAAATTAATGCAAACAAGGCTAAGCTCAGATGATGCACAAGTCTAACAGATAATGTGCTATCGTGGTGGTGCAAATCACAACAAAAACCCTGGAAAAGCATAAGCAATCAGACATCGGCTGTATTACTGATAAGTAACAATCACAGAATACTGAGAATAGACTGAGCAAAATGCATGCCTCAGTTAACAGATGTTGGTTTGGGATTTATGTAGTAGCATCATGCTAGTCAGTTTATTAAAACTGCCTGAGAGAATGAGAACATATTGAAATGACACTGAGATTGCATGACAGTTATAACTCATAGTCATAAAGTTTACTCATTAAAGGGAGAAATTTGTGCTACATAATATATATCTATATATCAACCCAAGGACCTTCTTGTATTGAGGTGGATGTACTACCCACTACACCACCATGCTGCCCCTGTTCATAAAGACATTTGTATTAAATAAAAGGAGGTTAAAGAACAGTGTTGTGGCAGCATGAAAGTAAACATCACAAAGTTTATCCTGGGTTTATACTGGAGCATGACTGGGGTAAAAAGGAGGTAGGGTGCATCCAAGAGATGAAACTTGAATTGTGTTTTCAGGTTCATCAAGGTCTGTTATGCTCTGTTAAGAAGTGTTGAGCTCTAGTATGATTCCTACGTTTTGTCATGCTTGGAGTCAATTCGTACTAAATTGTAATAATCATGGCAAAATTTTTGACAAAGGTTTTCCACGACCATCATGATTCCACCATATTCTTTCAAGATCATCAAAATTTGATCCCACGGTCCCCCCATGCTCATCATTATTCTCTTAGATCATGGACATTGTGGCCCCAGTGTAAACCCAGGGTAAGACAACACAAACAATAGAAAGCACAATATATTTAAACTAAAGGCAGTGCTGTTGTTTTAGAAGTTTAATCTTCACGTCTCCATCCTGGCATAAGTTTTACTTGTGAGCTTATTACAGTTGTCTACTCACAGCCCCCATGCGCTATTGATTGCCAAAAGAGTTGGTGTTTCTGCATTTTCTTTCCTCACTACATGTCATACTCCTGCTGTGGAAGGAACAGCAGTTTGACAGCATAATCTTTGATGACAAGTGCATTAATTTGTTACAACAGCTGAAGAGATGCACCATATGTGGGAGCCTGGGGCCACTTGTGGAACAACCCTATAGATTGAAAAAGACAGTAAGGATGAAAAACCTAGCTGTCCAGGCTATACAGAAAGAAATCTAGGAATATATTACAAAAATTTAAACAAGCAAAAACAGAACGGAGAATTTCTGTCCTCTGCTGTCCCTAACTGAAATGTCAGTGAGCACCGCGCAGAGCCAGGGCACAAATCTGGGCAGCCAAGCACTGGGCAGACTGCCGTCTGCTGTGCCAGGCTCAGTATGAGATGCGAAAAGATAGTGTACATGCTGAACTACTTCCACTACCATCCTGCTTTCACCTGGGACAAATATTTAAAGAAAAGATCAATAATTATTTAAATTAATACAACAGTCTATCAAATACATCACCCAAATATGTCACACATCCCCACAACCTAAATCTTAATGTACCAAACTCAATTTTCTTGAAAAGTCTTGTGAATTAATTAATTATATGTGAAATACTTTCATCTCATTTTAACTGATTTTAAAATTTTAGGTCATTTTAAAACTGAGGGTACACTCTATTTATATACTGTATGAGCATAACTTAAAAAATTAGTTTGGTACCTTAAAACTAATTTTGTGGCGATGGGTCATATTTAAGAAAAGCCACATACAAAAGCTGCATTTCATGAGACATAGTTAATGAATCAGAATTTAATTGATTCAGCAGATCACAGGAATATTCTATTTATTCCAAAGCGTTTTAAAGTAACCGTTTCCATGTAATAATTATCCTTACAAGATTTGAAAATTGGTTATATAAAAGCATCGTGTCATCTGTGCTGCAACTTGAAAAGGAGCTTTAACAGACAGAAAAAGAATGGAGATGTATAAAAAAACACAGGATGAAAACTGAAATGGAAATCTGGCATTCCGGTGATGAACATCTGGTGGACAGGGGAGAGGTGTTGTTGGGGTGTTCAGTAAACATCCAACAATTCACTTATAACTGGATGGTAACTGTCAGTGAGAACTCACCCTCTTTATCACTCAGATACACAGCTCCATTCTTCCTTTTTTGTGTGTGCTTTAAAACACTTGTATCATTTCAGTTGATTATTTCATTTGTGCATTGACTTTATATCTTCTCTAATGCCGTGCTTTATATTCATTCTGAAACTGTGAAACACCAATAAAACCATAAGAAAACAACCTATTAATTCTCTCTGTCTTTGGCCTAAGCAGTACGTAAAACAGATGAGTGTGCATAAAACAGATAAATGTGCACCTTAGAAGAAAAGAACAAGATGGAAGGCTTCAAATCATGAAATGGCCCCAGCACAGTCTTGTGATTTAAACCCCACCGAGCTGGTTTGGGATCACGTGAACTGTGACACATTTGGGAACATTTTTTGAACAATATTTGATTTCCATTGTTGAAAGAATGCTCTGTGTGTGTTCAGCTGTAATATCTGCAAAAGATCGTAACTTTATTTACGAACTCATAAAAGTTCGTAAATAAAAGTTTAAATAAAATGTATTAAACAAAATAACTCTGTGACTCCTTTTTACCCTCAAAGAAGTTTTTTTAATACTATAATTTCAAAGTACACCGAGACATTAAGCTATAAATGCAAATGAAAATTAAAATAAAGATGGTGTTCTAAAACTTTTGGTGAGTATTCTATATGTCTTTTTATGTGCCTGTAATTGTGGAATGAGTTTTTAATTCTGGCATAATAAAACCTAATTAACAAATATTTGTTTGTCTTTGTATGTCTTCGCAGACAAGTCTTCTTTCTAACCTAACCAGTTAGGGATAAACACAAGTAAACCATGAGTTGTATGATTTATTTTTCTATTTTAAAGCATGAAAATGATGACGCCCCTTGCTCTGAGTGACTGTGACAAACTGTGAGTGTCTCCCATATTGATTTAATCATTAATGTCAATTTAATCAATAAAGTTTTTTAATCCGGGCGGCATGGTGGCGTAGTGGTTAGCACATCCGCTTCACAGCAAGAAGGTCCTGGGTTCGATTCCCAGCTCGGGCGTTTCTGTGT
>JBCNYG010000001.1:26144855-26158072 GCA_039654305.1 Porochilus rendahli
CCCCTAGGTGTGAGTGTGAGAGCGAATGGTTGTGTGACTGATGGCCCTGCGATGGCCTGGCGAGCTGTCCAGGGTGTTCGCCACCCTCGCCCAGAGTCGGCTGAGATGGGCGCCAGCCTCCCGCGACCCTTATTAGGAATAAGCGGTTCAGAAAATGAATGAATGAATGAATGTTTTTTAATCCTGAGATAACTAGCCAGTCAGTTTGTGTTGTTCCCATGCAGTATAATGTTGCTTATGTGCCTGTACACAGGTTGAGTCTAAGTCTGCATACTAAAATACTCATGTTACAGTGAAATAGTAATGGCATTTAGTATTTAGTATTTAGTATGGTTCTGGATTCAACTGCAGTATGCACCCAGAACTGAAAACCCCTTCCCTATGATATAAGAGAGAGAGAGAGAGAGAGAGAGAGAGAGAGAAAGAGAGAGCAAGTTACAGCATGTAACAGACTCCAGGTAAGACTCGTATTATTAGTCAGCAAAGGCTATGTTGAGTCTCGCCATCAAGCTAAACAGTTTGCATTTTACTGGGTTCTTTTTTTCCACTGCTTCATTAAGCTTTCATTTTCACCGCTGTATGAGAACATGTAGCTGAATTCCATTCTTCTCCTTGGGAGAAGTCATGTTAAGTTCTCTGAAAGGCTGATTTTGCATTTGACTCTGGTGTTATAAAGAATGATGATTCAGGAACTTCTGAACAACTTGGTTCTTTTCCAGCTTTAAGGCAGTAAGTGTTTAGAATTTTCCAACAGATCTTGCAACATTCTTTCCCCACTCATCCGTATCTAGGCAAAGTTAATCACCATAATTACGTGTAAAAAAAAATGCTGAGCCAACTTTTTTCCTCATGAGGGACAAAGAAAAAAGAGGGCGAGAGAGCACACATGGTGGCTCGTTTTGTTATTAAGGTCAGTTTTTGAGGAGAAGTGAGAGTCGCCATTTTTGGCTGTGAAACTAATTAGACGCGAACCCAGCTTCTCTCACCATGTTTCACAGAAAGTGCCACGGCGGGGAAGAACCTGACAGAGAGCTGAGCATGGAGCCTGAACTCCTCTGAGTTTAATAAAGTAGTGTACAATGCACAAAATAGCTCTGCTGAACAAAAAAGGTCTGCTGAATAGGCTTGCAGAGGAAGTAGGATATAGTATGAGGGAGGATGTTGATGGGGGGGGGGGGGGGGCAGGTGATAGGGGGACACAAAGGTAGACAGACAGCTGGAGCAGAACAGTGACCAACCTACATGGATGAAAGTACAGTTTAGTTGTCTGAGCTCCAGTTTTTCAGGTTCTGCACTGAACTTTCTTAAAGGTTTTATGTCAGGTAATCACCGTCTCCTACCTCCCTCACTCTCCCCTGGGCTTATGATACACACAGTACCTCTGCTGCTGCTGTACTGATGCAAGATGCAAATGGAAACTCCAGGAAGGATTTACTATGCTATAGTCAAAAGCTTGAATCCTTACGTGACAAGCAATGCATGATGCATACTGTATTGTAAATTGCTCTTTAATCAGACAATACCATTCAAATCAAACCGTACAAGCTAAAGGTACAGGGCGATTTTCACGATCAAACATCTTAACAGGGAATGTTTTTGACCATGGATGTTGGTGCCAACATTCCCATCAATTTGGAACAGCTAATTGGACAGTATGAAGATTCTGGAGTACCTGGAGGAAACCCAAATAAGCACGTGGAGAACATGCAAACTCCATGCATAAACACTCTAGCCCAGAGCTCGAACCCAGAACCTTCTCGCTGTGAGGCACACATGTTAACCAATACCGCCCACTCTAAACACCCACTCTTTATAAACCTGACAGTATTTACACACATGTAACTCTTTATATTCTGCCATTATAACCAATTATAATATAATACAATGGTAACCAATTATAACTGGAATTGGTGACATCATACACTTTAATAGTCCTCTTACCCATTCACCAAAACCTTAATCGCAATTTATCATTTCTTTTCCATAATTGGTGACTTGGTAAAGAAAAAGTTTATTTTGAAAAGTGTCGCATCCTGTTCTCTCAGGCTTGTATCCCATTGTGTTGGTGTCATGGTGCTAAGCATTCAGATAGCAAGTCAGTGCATTATCAGTCTGAATACAAGGCAGATCGAGTCCAGCTAAATGTCAGTGTTCTGCTCTTGTTTGTTCTTAGCTTTTCCCATATTCCAGTGCCTGTGGTATTAAACTCTGGGGCAACAGAGTTGGCCTCAATTCTCTTCCTGTCCTCCCCCACACTATCTCTCTCTTTTTCTCTCTTTCATGCTATACATTTTCATTCGTCTTTCTCTGTCTCTCTCTCTCTCTTCCCCCTGACTCATTCATTCTCTCTCACCCCCAGAGGAGGGAAATCTCACTATACCTCTATGGGGACTGTTGGCAGCAAGTGCAGAGCCCCTGAGATGCCAAGCTGGCAATGCCTGCTGTCAGATCCATCCATGCTGGCTGACCTCGCCCTCAATGCCCCACACGCCTCTGCCAGGCAGCCGGGAGCTGTTGACTCACTTCTCTGCTTTTCCTCCTGCATATTGGCACCAGTGCCACACCAATGCAGGCTCACCTTGGTATTGTTGCCATGCTGTGGGCACATCACACTGGCACAGGGCTGGCATATTCAGAACAGGGCAGTTGTGTCTTGTTTGCAATATCCCAGTGTCACTCCAAAGTCTACCCTGGGGTCACTTTCAGCCTGTTGTTTGTGAAAACTGGCACCAGAGCTTTTTCAGTGAGTCAACTTTTCAGTCTTTACAATGTCACTCATAGTATACACTACCTAGTTTGAACAAATAGCTAGTGCTCCACAAAACTAGCAATCATCACAATAAATTGTAATCAAGGACGCACATCTCTTCTCTGGCCTCTTACTCTTGTCTGGTTTCATCTTGATTTCTGGTGATTTTCACTGTTTTCTTCATTGACGCACAGGAAAATGACATGTTTTCTAGGCCAAGGAGACTTTCTGAGAACAATCACAAAGATCATAACTACTGTCCTCTATGTCTTTGGGAAACTGTGTGAGAGCTACAGAAGCTAAACAGTATGTAAATGTAGCTTGCGCTAATTACACTCCCAGACAGGAGACAGCAGGAAACATCCCAATAACCAGCTTTGAGGATGGAACATAAAAACAAACACAAGGAAGAAAAAAAAAATACTTGACAGAAATCAAAGGCACACATTCCACAACAGATCAGACTGGCTCATTACAATAACTACTGTTACTGTAGCCTGCTTCATATCCAACAGCCAGCGATATCCAGTGTTTTATACCTTTTCATGCTTATACATACTATATTGATTTTCACAGTCCTAGTGGGACTTTCCTGTGTGGATATAAATTTTGCATGTGTTTCAGCTACTATAATTGGCTATAAACTAAAATAGATCATATTTAGGAAACTCTTCTGAAGGTTTCTGATCATTACTGGCTGCTGAGCATTCATGGAAAGAAACAGAGCCAATCAGATTTATGTCTCATCACTGAGTTCTTCAGTAAAATACCTTTTTTGGCATTTTAATTAGTTTTCTTACCCTGACCCTAAACTTATATCCCCCCAGTAATTTCTTTCTAATTTACCATGTTACAATTAGGCACCTAAAAATTGTGAAAATGTTCTTTTCTGAGAAAAGTTTTTAATTGGTGTTTAGATTTTATTATCTGCTTTCTTGTTTAATTTTACAATTTTAATTATAAGTTAGCATTTTTCACTGGATGTGCCGTTATCATGAGTTCTACAATTATGTCTTGTTATGATGCAATTTCAGTGTGAAATTGTGTGGAGTGAGTTCGAGTTCTTAAAAGAACCACATCAGAAGGTAATAAATTCCACCTTGTTACAATTCTGCAAATATTTGTTTCATTAGGATGATCTGATTTGTATTTAAAGCCGTTCGTTTTCCAAGATTCCACTGCAGTGCCGTTATTTGCCCAGTTAAGAATGTTATCAGGTAACTGAGGTTGGAAAGATCTTTACTGTGATTAAATATCTAAAATAAGATCCTTCATTGTATTTTTAATGATCAGTTTAAACTGAAAAACAGCAGTATTCTTCTTATCTTGTTTTTAGTTTGATCTCTTTGTGCTGGTGATATGAGTCAAAAGTTTTTTCATGGGTATACATTTTATGATATACTGTACATGCAAAATTGGTTACTGTAGAGTCATGTAAAGAAAATTTGGATGGATTTTTTTCAACATTTGAGCAAAAAAACAAAAACAAAACACCAACCCATTTCATCCTTTTATTACAGTGCCAACAAATGAGAGTATGGAAGCCCATTTCCAGCAGTAAAGAAAATGATGGCTTGTAAGTCATAATCAGTAAGTAAGTCGTAATTATGGAATGCTAATTTATATTATGAGATGCAGAGTCATAATTATGAGTTGCCATGTTCTAGTTATGGGATGCTAAGTCATAACTTCAAGATTCTAAGTCATAATTCTGATTTACCAACTCATTACAACTTCATCTTCACTTCATTTTCCACCTCATAATTATGACTTATCTATCTCATAATTATGACTTACAAGCTAATTTATTTTCTCTATTGGCAGAAATTGGCTTCAATATGATGTTGATCCACAGTGCTTGAACAAAACTACAAGAATTAGATTTTTCGATTACTAATTGAACAAATTATTAATAGATGTAATATTCTCCTGGGGACAAAGCAAATAAACCCTTGGCCACAGAAGCTTTGCTCCTTTGGCAGAAATAACTTCTTGTAGGTGTTTTGCATAGTTGTCCATCAGTCTCTGATATTGACTTGCTGAGATTTTTGAACACTCTTCCTTCAGTTACATGATGTGTGAATGTTTTCTTACATGTGCTTTACTTTTTAAATCCCCCACATTTCAATTGGGTTCACAGCTGTGCTTTACACAAGCCATTCCATAACTTTCTTTTTTTGTGAGCTATTCCACATAGGAACAGCTCACAAATAAGAAAAGAAGTTATGGAATGGCTTGTGTATGGAATGACCTTCACCTATCAGAAAGATTCACTCCTCGCCCTATCTTTGAGCACTGTTTGATATGATGCAGAATTTGTAGTTGAATCAATGACTGCAAGCTGCACAGGCCCTGAAACAGCAATGCAACCCTCAACCACAACATTTTCACCCCCATGCTTCACAGTTGCTATGAGGTTCTTCTTTTGGTCAAATGTGTACTATGACTGTGGCCAAACTAGTTTATATTTGATTTGTTTAACCAGCACAATATTACAAAAGACTGGCTTTTGCTTCTATGTTTATTGGTAAATTGTAGTATTGCATTGTCTTGCATGCCATGAAGGTCAAATGTATCTAATCTCTTTCTGATTGTAGACATGTACAATTTTACATCTACAATTGCCTGTTAACATAGTTAGCTGCAGGTCCTGTGATGAAATTTTGGTGCCCTTGGAGACCTCTTTCTGCATGAAATGATTTGCTTTCCAGTTTAATTTGCTACAATGGAATTATAATTGAAATTTTTTTTCAGACCTTTTATTTCCCTTGCCAGACTCACAGAAATCCGCAACCTTTCAAGCTTACAAATTTAGAGAACTCTTTAGCTCTTGGTATGATGACACCACACACTTCCAAGCAAAAGAGTAAAGAGAACGCCAGACTGTAAATGTCAGGTTTAAATAAGACTTGTTCCACCTGCAAGAGGTCCTGATCAATCCACATTTACGGCATTTGACAGACACCCTTATCAAGAAAGACTTACATTTCATCTCATTTATATAACTCTGCAGTTGAGGTTTAAGAGCCTGGATCAGGAGCCCAACAGTGGGGCTTGAACCCCTAACCTTCTAATTAATAACCCAGAGCCTTAACTGTCATTAGGTAGCACAACTGTTTTGAATTTTATGGAGTTGAAGGTATTATAAATGCAAAGGAGTACTTCCTTTTTCCATGTGACTGATCTGTTCTTTCTTTGTTCATTTCAGTTTTGAAATGATCTCAGTTGTCAAATCTATGTGCTATTCGTTGGATCACCTTTATCTCCAGGCATAGTATCAAAGATGGTCAAATGTTTGCTGTTTCAGATATTTTGAAAAAATGAACCATTTCCATTTATTTCACATGACTGCATGCGATTAGGTTAATTTTCTGGTTGCTTTACTCACATGATTCTAATTAATTACTTGTGTGTAAATAATCAGAGGTTGCCAGATTTTTTGAGCACCTAAGACAGGGTGTTTACAAGCAACAATCACATCAACCCCCACAAAAAAAAACCAAACAAATAAAAAAAACCAAATAAACGTCAAAACTCAAGAATATAAATACAGACTAAAGAAGTATCTAGCTATCATCTTTTTTGTAATTGCTGTCAAATTAAAACAGTGTAGCATTAGAGCAAAAGAAAATAAAAGATAATATCTCCCTCACTTTCTTTTGTAGCATTTGAATAAGACTTACCACTGTAGTCCGAATACTGATGTGTACAATTTGGGTATTAAATCCAAACTGCGGTGGCGCGGTGGCGTAGTGTTTGGCACTTCCATATAACAGCAAGAAAGTTCTGATTTCAAACCGTCTGCCTGGTGAAGATGTTTCAATGTGGAGTTTGCATGTTCTCCCTGCGCTTGTGTGGGTTTCCCACTAAGTGTTTTAGTTTCCTCCCACGGCCTAAAGACATACCCATTAGGCTAACTGGATCTTTTCGATTGCCCCTAGGTGTGTGTGAATGGCTGTGTGTGTGTTGCCCCTGCAATGGTTTGGTGAGCTGTTCAGGGTGTACCCCTACTTTGCCCAGTGTCCCCATGACCCTACTAAAAGTTAACGCAGTTTGGAAAATGAACTGAAATACTGACTCTTTGTGCGTAACGCAATATACCTCTAATTATAAGAGGTTTCTTATCTCCGTCCAAAATAGAGTTTTGATCAAGGCATTATAATCACTGCCTTTTGTAAGTCTGCCTCTGTGTTTGTTTATCTATGAACAAAATCACAACAACACTCGTTCAAGGATTTTCACAAACGTGGTGGGAACACTACCCTACCTAAGTCCCAATGATTACTTGACTTTGAAATGTCAAGGTCAAAAGTGAAGGTCAGAGCAAGGTCACAAAGTTTTGGAGATCAAACAATTATAATTTAGAAACCATACATGGACTTTCAAATAAGACAATTTCCCTAAAATTCACCATAAAATATGAAGATCAAGGTCTCAAGATTTTGAGTGCTAAGACTTTATAATGTGTGTCAGTAGACATGCTGATACTGTGGAACACAAATAGCATGCCATATATCGACTTTCAATTCAAACTATTATCATTGACCTTAAATGACCTTGAAAGGTCAAACCCCAGCCATCTGATAAAACCTTAAAATAAGGATTTTTCCCCCACTATTTTGGTCATGAACAACACCTGGATTATCAAAAACAGTACCCCTACAGGGCCTATTTGCTACAATATTATTGCTTCATGGGTTCTTGTACTCTAAGAGTTTTCCCTCATAATTTATACTCATATTGTATTTGTTTACCTGCAGAAGTTTGCAATACGTTAAATTCATGACTATGGCAGCTTGAGGTGTGTTATATTTATAGTGCTTACCTACAAGTGTGTTATTAATAGGTACATGCACTTGTCAACAGGGAGCTTTGATGATTAGTGTTACTTCCTGAATGTGTTTTCCTCCATGCCAAGGCCAATTTTCTCTTGTAAATAAACAATCCTCTTTCGAACTCTCCACCTCTTTCGCGCTGAGAGCATATCGCTTAAGGGTTTCAATAATACTTCAGAAATGCATCCGATGTGAAGTAAACAACGCCTCACTATTTAGCCGGAGGGTAAAAAAAACAAACAAACAAAAAAAAACTTTTTCAGGAAAAAAACTCAAAACAGTTTTCAGAGTTGCCATTTACATTGATGCGCTCCACAGGATCTCAAAAGACGGAACATCCGCAGTGCATTCTGCATGTAAAAATGTAAGACAGCCTTCCCATTGTGTGGCACACGCTTCCATACATCATAAGGAAAGCATTAAGCCAGGTCTCACACTTTCCGAAAACACACAGTCATTACAGCAGGACTGTGAGCTACTTTTGTCTTTGCTGTCACTGATAAATTCCACACTCTGTGCCTGGCGAACCACACCTTATTAACACTTACTGCCATAACTAGACCAGATGTCACAGGCCCATTGTCATACAAATGCAGCTAATTAATCCTCTCGAACTACACTCTCATAGACCCTAGCCTGTTGCTGAATTGTTCACTTTTGATTCATTGTGCTGCACCATTTCCTCTGGAACATTCCCGGCTGCTGTTCCTGGTGTGTGTTTAGGACCTTTGGGTGTGTTGAGTGAAGAGCAGTCAGACCTGACTTCTAGTGATGGATGATGCTTAATAAGGGAATGAAGTAAAATGATGTCAGGGAATAACACATTTCTCCATAATTATTTTGTGCATTGGTCTGAGCAGTAATTGCCGCAGTTTTGGTCTACGCTGCACTGATGCACAAGTGATGGATGTCAGTTGTCAAGCAGAGCTGAAGAGTAGGTGAAAAATTCTGTGAACAATTCTATTTCCTCAGAAGGCAATCTCTTTGTGTTGCCTGTGTCTATTTAGATAAGATTCCGTTCTGCCTGTCAAACTTCTAAGCCATAGTCAAATTACGGGACTATGCTGATGACACACAAAAGTACCTCTCAGTATTTCAGATTTCACTAATGATGGAGACCTATAACCTACAGTCCCATTGACGGTATCAACAGAATCATCAGTGGGCTCTGCTGTAATCTTTTTATGTCTGTCAAAAGATCATTATTGTGGTTTATAATTATAAAGAAAATAAAGTAAACAAAATAGTGCTGTATCCTTCCCTGTTTTGAGGCTTAGATTGTACTTTTCACTCCAATAGAGAGTACTACAGAAAAATGTACCATACTGTGATATAAATATCTGCATATATGTGAAAACATTGCTAAATTAAATGATTTTCCATCTACATGGAAGAAAAAGAACAGCTGAATGAATCATTAATTAGGAAGAATGTGCATTTAGTCAACAAGCTGAATACTTACCCCAGTGCTGAATTAACACCTAGTGCAGTGTTACTTTAAGTCCACCAGGACACAAATGAATACTACAAGAGTTAATTTAGCACTGGAGGTCCTAATGGAGCTCTGGAGATTTTCGATGGAGATAAGAATATGCCTCGAGTAACACTAATCACTAAAGCCATCATCTCAATTAGACTCAGGCTAGACTTGCTATAAATAAATGACGCCATTACATTCTCAACAAAGAATCACACATTATGAGAGAAACAAGGACAAGCATTTGCTTAGAAGATGGAAATGGACAAAAGAAAAGAAAGGTGTCATTTTCATAATACACACGTGTTATAAATTAGATTTTGTGAAATAAAACGAGCAGTGATGGCTGTGTGAATGTGTGTACGACTGCCAGAAAGGGATGGTATCCTAACACATGCTGGGTATTCTGAAGATAAACAGACAAATACACATCAGTTGGTCAATTTCAGGAGATTTTACAGTAAATTAGCTGGTGGTGATTACCAGTTTAGTATTATAGATAATTCCTTAAAACTGATGACAGATTGGACATGTGACCTTTACTTGATAAAAAATTACAGTATTCTTTCCAATAGATATTAATTTTGCATGGTTTGTTGTTGTTGATGAAATCAAACAAGTAGCATTTTTAACCTCTGTGCACATCTGTAAACCTATTTGATTTCTTAAGAGTCTGCCAACACATTATGACAAGTTGATTTAGGCAAGACTCATAAAACCTGACTGCAATTGTGCACTTGTAACATTTATCTTCAGGCGAGGAGCAGTTTGATAGATGAGGCCTCGTGATCTAGTGTTGAGCGTCAGGCATCGATTCCCCTGAGAGCAAACCACCTGCTCTCTGCTTTCCAGACTGTGAGAGACACAAGTGTGAAATATGATAATTTTATCTTCAACACTCTTGTCAGGGAGAGATCCTTGCACTTCTTCACTTTGACTGAGATAAGGCATGTAGCTTTTGGCAAGGCATCAACCGAAAGTGTTGCAACGCTGGACTTGTTTCTCTTTATGGAGAGAAACAGTAATTCTTTGTTTTCAATAGACAGGAATTTCATCTTCTTTTGTTGGCATGATAAAGAGTTTCAGAAAGCCAAGTTACCTGAGAAATAAGAGTTAACTGAGGCATGGCTCATCAGCTTTTGAAAAAAAAAAACAACAGCTGGCAAAACCATAAGGGTATAACAGAGCAAGACTACTGGAGCAAACCATAAGATGTTTATTTACACAATGTTTATTGATTTACAGTCAGAAAATAAAACTCTATTATTGATTATGTGTAAAGACTGATCATTTCTATTACACATTGGGTGTTAAATGAGTTAGCTTCTTGATCGTCATTGCATTAGTGACCTAAACTATTTCAATCATGATGTCCTTGCAACAGTGCGCTTATGCAACCAATTGACTGTCTAGACAAAAGACACTTACCTACTTCAGATGTCTTCATCCACAAAGGCTGCCTCAGTCTTATGAGCCAAAAATGAGCCTTTTTCTGAACAATACATTCTCCATACTTACCCACCCTTAAGGAGAAGCTGAAGATTACCCAGGCTTGTTTTTGAATTTGACTTTTATAATATGGCATAAACTCCTTTAGACTAAAAACATAGCAAATATGAGGATAATAGGAGCCATCATTCTTCATGCTCATCCTGGACTCCCAGTAACAAAACTGGAATCTGTTTAGGCATTAGAAGATTGTGTCCATCTGTACAGCATCATTGTATTTATAATTCTCCCAATTTGAGTAACACCAACCATAGGGCTGACTGCATACGCAAGCATTCTTTATGAATAACTCAACATGATTGAGTAGTGTGACCGCAAGTCTTGAAGAGTGAGTCATGTTTCTTTATCTTTGATACCATAACATAGTTTGGGTGTGTTATATTTAGGAAGGTTTTTTTATTTGAAAAATTGTGTTTTTGTCTGTAAATATGATGTCAGAACATAGCCTTATTTGGGTAATCTTTAACGACAGTACCGGGTAGGGTAGTCTTCACTGTGAATGATCTGCATCAGTAGTTATGTCTGTGCACTCAGAGGATAAAGAGCATGTTCAGCTTCCACTCACACCCTAATCAAGCTGTTTTCTTGAGTTCCTGCTGAGATAAGTGACCACACAGTGAAGACTGAATCAGTCTGTGACCTCTGCGTGGGAGTAAAGTCACCTTCGCGCTGAGCCAGAAAGAGGTGCTGCTGGGTTCTTTTTTCGTCACTAACACAGAAGTGTGGAGTTTGTATTTACGGATGTGAAAGGATGGGGATTGCATGGTGGCTGCCTGTCGAGCATGCCAACTTCGCATTTAAGACAATGATACGAATGCCGGCAGCTCTGCAGGTGGGCACAGCAGGCCAGTGGAACTGCATATGCTCTACTGCTGCCAGCATATTGCCAGCAGTGTATTTTTGGGGCCAACTTTAACAGGACCGTGTGTACTCAGAGCATGGAAAATGCTTCAAAGGCAGAAAATAGCCTCTCGCACATTTGAAAATTGGTGTGATTTCGCTGTTTGAGTTTGATCTCTTTAGGGGGTTGGGCACATTGTAAATATTTAGAAACAATAACACATTTGTGACAAAGGCTGCGGGGGGGTTGGGGGTGGGGGTGTGGTGTGGTGGTATGCTTAAAGAAACAGAAAGAGTGAGATCCACATTAAACGAGCTAATAGAGCCTCTGGCATCTTGTGGGTGTAATGTGGGTGTTTGTAAGCTAATGCAATATCCATTCTTATGAGAATAAACACCTCACTTCTACAGCTCAATAATAATTCACAAAGCTCTTCTTCTGATGCATAACTCAACCAAACAATAACCCGCACCTGACCTTCAAATGTCAAAAAGTATAAGAAAAAATGATTAAAAATACAAATGCAGATGGTCAGTAGTGATCACGTTTCTTGTTTTATTTCCAACATTGTTACTGTACATGCATTGTTAAAGTCTCTGAATCCTTTTTGTGAAATTTGAAATTCAGATATAACCATTTTCTCACATTTCAATAATAAACATGCATCCAAGTATTAGATTATTGTAGTGCACTGCATATTAAAAATGCATAGATCTCTCGGCTGTGATCTATAAAAGAATGAACAATCTACACACACCAGCTCTTTCATTAAGCCCTGGTGGGGCATCCTATGTTCCTTCATTGCCACACACAGAGTGACCTTCTGGAATGATGTGGGTGGTTAGTATTCGCTCAGTTATAGCATACACCATTAAAGTCAAGCCATGTGTGACATTTGACACATCATTTTCTCTGTCATTTCAGAGTGCTGCCAGTTCCACAGTGCATGCATAGATACGGAACTCATTCTCTGATTATTGCAGAAAGTCACGCAGGACTCTGCATAGCACCCAATCATCCCAATAAATGAAGGCATTCAGCAATGAGCCGCAATCAGACTCCCACTGAGCTGAGCGTGCATTTCCACAGACATCTCCCTCACTGCAGCCTGAACTCAGTGCCAATGATTAATTAATACAGCAGCCAAATGACTTACATTATTCTCTCTCCTCCTAAACAATTTCATCTGCCTAACCACTACAGAGCAAATGGTGGGTTCACATCAACGGGTCATTATTTTGTGCCCTCAGCTTATTCACAAACTCAGAACTCAGTCAAGAACACTTGTATTGAACAGCTGCTGAATGGATACACAGTACAGAGCATTTCTATATTTAACCGAACAGAAATATTAATATAGGAAATTCTTGAAAGCGCACCAGAAAGCAATAATTGTCTATTGTTCCACCTGCAGACAATATAAACAAAATAATTAGTCATGACTGTGGAATTCCCAATCTTAAGTCAGAATCAGATTGAACTCTGTATGAGTAAACCCTAATAATATTACAGTGCACAGATTAATCCCAAGAGACCATCTAAATTCTCCAAAATCAGGGCGACGTGAATCATCTGGGAGCAGATGCTTACATGTTGACTTATTACAGCTTGTGCTCTGTGTTTCTCAGAGGGATTTACATTTCACAATACAAAGCAGCTTTGCAATATATGTGTATATACTGCACACATTTCTATGAAGATCAACATTTAATTTTCACACAGAAATATTAATATAATGAGTCAAAGCCATGCTGAGTTTAATCATATATGCAGTATCTGTATCTATATCTATCTGTCTATATATAT